>OZ018323.1:186247095-186579595 GCA_963969495.1 Ceratothoa steindachneri
ATTTTATAACTCCATTGTAGAATTTTCAAAAAGTTTATTAGCGAGGAAATGTGTCCCAAGGATGTAAAGGAGGCAAATGTAAAAGATTTCGTGAAAGGCATGTTCTCTTTTTCAAAATGGACACTGGTGAATCTTAGTATCTTTGCAACTTTTTTTTAAATGCCCTCTAGTGAGTCTTAGGGTATTTGCAACTAATTAATTGCAATCCACTCCGGTATCCTTCATATTTTTCATGCTAAAGTAATCGTCACTGAGGTTTGAGTTGAGGAAGGTAGTTTATATGGTGTTGATAAGCGCCAAACACACTTCCTAATTTTTCTACTAGTGAGTTGAAGGTGAGTAGTAATAAACTGATATACTGCTAAATCACTGGATGTGAGCATTTAGTGTAATAAGCTAACTCAAAAGGAAGCTATTCGTAGTTTCTAAAAATAAAAATAAAAATTATTCAAAATATAAAGTAATAGTCGAAATAAAATGGAACTCCTAAAGATTAAAATACATTAAAAAATCTGTTACTCCCATTTTTCCAATCTTTGTTTTGTTAAATGAATCTTCGACACTCTTTCAGATCTTTTAATATCATTTCTCACATACCTGCTAAAATTTCTCTTTTCTTTAAAGGTATTCCCTAATAGCAAAAGAATCGACAGGTAGCAAAACACGAGCACAAGTAATTTTATAGATATGTAAATAATCTTAAGCCAACTATACAGTGACTCGAGTCATTTCGGTTACATAATAGTTTTAATAACGATTCAAACCACGTGGATGAACACAATAAATAAACAATATACAAATGTTTTTACTGTCCGTTATACAAATAACTTACTTGAGGAAAGGTGCGTCCATTCCCCCATTCTTAGCAGGTTTAGAAGTATGTCATGCATTATTTCTACATATTTTCAGTTTTAACGTCGCTCATGTTAGAATCTACTTCTAAAAAGAGTCTGACAGTTCTTTCATTGATTATTCTCTTCTTTTTAATTAAATACAGAGATAATAGCCCATCTTGCGCGTCGATAAAGGTATTGGGCACCAATTTCTTAAGAATCGCAGATACGAACTTTTTAGTGCGCAAAATAATTGAAATTAGTGATTGGGCTATATTTTCGAAAGAAAAATCCATTCGTAGACACAAGGAAGTCTCTTACCTCGTTGAGGGTGAACTGTTTTTCCGTTCCACCTCCGTTCCTAACTACTCCCCTACGCGTTCTCTACGTACCCCCCGCTCCTATGACAGGACCCATTTTGACATTAAGTCAAAACAAAGACGGTTCAAGCCCGGTAACGAGGTCCTACTTCTCCTGCCCACGGAAACAAATAAGCTTCTTTCTCAGTGAAAAGGCCCCTTTTCAGTCCTCGAAGCCCGTGGCCCCGTGAACTACCTCATCCAAACGCCCTCCGGTAACAAATTGTTTCACGTCAACATTCTCAAACGTTACCACCGCCGCGCCTGCATCAACAATATTGTTGCCCTGGACGAAGAGGACGTGGTGGAAGCCTCTTATCCTCCCCGAACCTCGTAATCAACGGATTACTCTTACAAAGTGAACGTACTTGTACGTAGCGAAGAACACGTACGTACATTAGAGGACATATGTATATATAACTGTATATATATATATATATATATATATATATATATATATATATATATATATATATATATATATATATATATATATATATATATATATATATATATATATATATATATATATATATATATATATATATATATATATATATATATATATACATATTCTCGTGGCTTTTATCTCTTTCCTCTCAACCAATAGAGTTATATATGTATATATATAGACGTATTGTCAGGGAAGGTGACCTATTCCTCGACAATTAACTTTTTCCAATCTATTGCTTCGATTTATAGAGTTATATTAAGAAAGCCAAATTCTGAAGTGATAAATTGAAAATAATGCGGACAGCTGATGTTATTCTTTCCACAGATGGAAATGAGTAAGAAAGAAAGGCAGAAAAGGCAAATACATATGAATCCACTATCATTAATCCATGATTTAAAAGAACTATTATTTAAAGGAAATGACAAGCCTGTCAAAAAGAAAGTTCCTTTGCATATGAATGAAAGTAAGAAGAAATAAAGGAAATGTCTAACCACAAAAAATAAATACAACATAAATATATTTTATATCGAGAGAAAACAGTAAAGAAAATATATAACAGAAAAAATAGATATATAAAATGATTAGGGACGAATCCCTCTTCAACGGGCCATCTAAAGCTATTTCCTACTTCTAGCTTCTATATAAATAGTTTAAGATAGCGTAGATGGATAGAACCTCGCATGTTGGCTGTCGCCAGTAGAGATCTCCAAATTCAATTAAGCTCTTCTTAGTAATGGGTTACCAGTTTTGTTTTGTTTTAACTTCATTTTGAAAATAACTTCTATTACATATTTGTTATCTGCTAGTCTTCTAATTGCTACTTACTATTTCTATAATTGCTGTCTGCAATGGTGGCAATAGCCGCTACTTACTTAAGCTATAATTGCTACGTACTACTTCTGCAATTTTGCCTGCTATTCCTATAGTTTCTACCCGTTGTTCATATACTTTTTACTTGCTACTCCTATAGTTGCTACCTGGTAATTATATACTTTCTACCTATTATTGATATAATTATTTGCTACATCCAATTGAAATAGTTGCATAACTGATATTGTCATAATATATATATATATATCCAAATGTAATAGGTGCTACATGAAATTTCTATAATTATTACATCCAATTGGAAAAGTGACAACTTGATATTGCTATAAACAATTGAGATAGTTGCTAAATTCTATTTTTATAATTTCTACATGCTATTGGTGTAGTTGCTACCTGCTATTGCTATGATTATCATCTTACTTTATATAAATGCTACCTGACACTGCTTTATTGCCTCCTGCATTTAAGATAGCTGCTAGCTGCTATTTTTATTATTGCTATTAGTTGCTATCTGTTATTGTTATACTTGCTATTTACTATTGTTTTTGTCACTACGTTCTATTGCTATACCTCCACTTACTATAGTTCCTAACTGCTATTCCCATAGTTGCTCTTTTTGAGGCAACTGGTCTGAGCTCCCTCATCACGACGGGACAAAAGTTTTCCTTCTCTGGAGCATCAATGGAGCATATTAAAAATATCGTGTGGAGCAAAAATGAACCAACAGTGTATGAATACACAAGTAGGATACCAATTGAATTTATTGAGATAGAACTAAGGGCAACGCGGAGACAACATTGCAATGCTGCGTCAAGTAAAATACCAATTGGGTTTATTTGTATAAGACTTGGAATAACACTACAAAATCTGTAACAATGCAACATTGGGATACCAATAGATTATATAAGGATATTACTTGGATAAACAATGAAAAATTCAATAACAGGATACAACTAGGGATTATTAGGATAATCTCTAGGAACGACACTCTACCAAATCAACATTTCGATAACATTAAAGTTTAATTGGATATCACTTCGATAAACAATGGGCCAACACTGTACCAATTAAATATTCGATAGGAATAGAGTTTATGTGTGAAAAGAGAAAATTGTGTAACAATGCAACAAGTTATTATCAATTAGGTTTAATTTATATTTTAAAAATGCAACAAAGTATTAACAAATTAGTTTTTGATTATTGTCAAAATACAATATATTACCAATTGAGTTTATTGATTAATGTTAAAATGCAACAATTTATTAGCAATTTAGTTAATTACTTATTGTAAAAATGCAGCAATGTATTAACAATTGAGTTTATTTAGGATAGCAGTCAGACCAACGATTAAACAATAACGCTAACAATACCAAAAAGCTCGAATGATGCAACAATAGGACGGGCCATATTTTGGGGCAACCATATATTTTCATTAAATCCTTTAATGAGGGGTGCTTAAATGATAGATTTTCATGTGTAGATTTTGAAAAAGAACTTTTATTATGTTACACAATTGCTCCTACTTACATCAATTTCCATTTAAATACAAGTAAATTTTTCAATTTAGAAGTACTTAAAGAACAAGTAAGACGTAGCTCAGAGACATCCTCTGACCAAATGATCAGATCTCCAATCATGGTAGCATCACAATTGATGTCTGGTGTCCTTCTAAGCCTTATAAAGGAGACTCCCAGTTGAGTTTCTGGGTCCCCTTCTCCCCTCAAGGTCTGCATTTTTTTCAGCCCTTCAGTTCTATCCGCCTGATCTTCAGAGCATAGGAGGATTTGGAGGATGGCTTCACTGTATGCATACCAAGCTGATCTCTTAACAGTTGACAAAAAAATATCCAACACCTCCTTCCTCCGAGACTTAAGGCCGTGAAGTTGATAAAGAATGTGCCTAGGTCCCTCGGTCCAAGAGTGCTTAATCTTAACGTTAAACCAGCATGGGTAATATACACCAATGATGAACTCGACAATCAGTCGTAGATTCTTAAAAGCTTTTTCTTTGAGCTCATGCTTTGACACCCACAGCCAAAGAAGTCTGTTAGCTGTGGTCACCCAGCAACTGTGGTTTACTGGTCCTATTTCCAATGGAGAAAGCCCTGTAGGAAGCACTCCATCTCTGATTGCCGATACAATTCTATAGCCGTAGTGTTGATCAGTGGAAAGATCTTGCACCACTTCCTGAGGTATCTTGGTAAGAGGAGGACCTAAAGATATTTGAGTGAAATTTGGGTTGATATTCAAGTTTGTAACAAAGTCAAGGAGCTTTCCTATTGGTCCGAAATATCTGTTGTCAGATATTGTTGGGCCATCCAGGATGATAATTAGATGACGGAGAGGGAATTCTCCAGTGTGCAGGTTACAGACCAACCAATAATGTCTCTACCCAAATGGAGCTCTATTTTTCGTATTACTCCAGCATTTACACCTGTGTTTACATTCCTGGAGTCTCCTCCAATGGCCATTAAACTTTTATCCAAACTCCTTTCCCTCAGCCATCCAAACATAGTTTTAGCGATATTTTATGCATGTGATTCTTCCTTTGTAGCCTTTTCTGGGACAAAGTGGAAAAACAAGTTGCTCCCAGGCTTACTGATAACAGTGTAATGCTCCTATTTTGTTTTTGCTGGATACAATCTTTCACTTCCCTCTGCCTCCATCATAAAATTTGTCGCATCAATTTATCCATCAAAGAAAACACAAGAAATTCCCCCATCCTTCCTTAAGTTTTCATCAAACTCATGTTCAATAACTGACATTAGCTTTTCCTGTGCTCTCTTAACTTTCTTAACTTTATTCTTATCAATTACTTTACTTGTATCTTCCTCAGTAATGAATCCAACATCTATTAAATTTGCTGTTGCAATAGCTGCAGTTGGTCTCAATCCGACACCATACCTTATATTAGCAAGAGCAATATTTGGAATTCCATCATAATTCTTTCTATTCCTGGTGGAAGATTCTGGCTCTTGGACAGCTTCAAAAGTTACTTCATAACCCAAACTGTTGTCACCATCAGAATTTTCTGTCTCCAGATCTTCATCTTCCGCCAAAAAATGCTCGATTTATTTTCTTAGTGATTTTCCTGCTAAAACAGCGCTTTCCTACTTACTTTTTCTCTTTCTTTCTGCTATTCTTTCTTTTTCTTTTCTTTCTGGAACTCTTAATTGTCTATTATGCTCTGAAATATCAGGACCTTAAATTTAAAAGGTACCTTTACTTCTAACCTTCTCCTTTTGTCCTTTAATAAAGGCCAGTTCCCTACTAGGTATTTTTTTGTCTTTACTACAACAGCAGTTAATCTGGGCTTCACTCTTACAGCCATTGCGACTTACTTCCCCACAACTGGAAATTTGACATTTTCATGTCAATATATCAAATAACTTATCTAGTTTTGCAAAGAACCTCTCTTTTACTTCAATTTTTTCCTTACCAATGGAAACTTTTACTGCCTCCTTCCACACCTCCTTAAGATTTGATATTATTGTGACCTTTTGATTTACAACAGGTGGTTTGAAGAAAGCATTAGCTTTATAGCAATGCCTCTAGGCATTCCTATAATAAAAACCTCCTGGGAAACTTAAATATATATATATATACATCAATTATTATGTAAAACTCATATGCAATTATTTTACTTAACTTTTTCAATTTAATCTTTCAATTATTTTACTTAACTTTTGTAAATTAAATCCTTTTATGTACAACTTAATAATTAATTAATTCACTTATTTTACTTGCCAATTCATTTAACGTACTACTGTTCCAAACCACATCTCTTTTAAAATTTCACACATAAACAAACAAACACACGCTTTCAGCTCGACAAAATAGCACACTATTCCTTCCCATTCGACGCTCACCATTCTTTGTATAAAGGTCGCTAATCATTCCTTCTACAATTAGTAATTGAACTTCAAACAAATCGTACTTAGTTAATTCCACTTTCTCTCACAATTCTTTGCAAACGACCATACGAGAGTAGGTCCTAATTATATTTACTTCTCATATTGCAGCCCCTGATTCACAGTCAATCATAGTCACCATATTATTCCACCATATTATTCCACCATATTTTTTCACCATATTATTCCACCATATTATTACATATTTATTTCACATACTTCAATTCTCTTCGCATCTTGTTACTGTAAATCATATGTTACAATATCTTACATTGTATACTTAATCTACTTATCTCATTGTACATTCGTCGATTCTATGAATGTATTTATATTTGTTTAAAAAAAATTTATTAAGATTTAAACAAATAAAAATATATTCATATACTTCTATTCGAGGACGAAGGCTAAATCCACATCCGTGAACTCTGCCATAGTGAATCGGAGAGTATCTGACGAGGAACTCCATCTCCGAAGGCCAAACTACGTGTGTTCCCTCATCTTCCCCGTGAGGTAATCCAACTTCCCTATCACAGTCATCGTATTCCGACTGGCCCTTACCTTCAACGAGCACGTAAGCAGTTGCAATCGATGACGTCTACAGAATATTCTATAATCTGGTCTACCAAAACCGTTCAATCCTTTGTGTAAGCGCCGGATTAAAGTCCCATTTTTAATCACCGACCTAAATCCGACCACTAATCCCATATTTATCCCTCCTGTGTCCCGTGTCGACATTTAATTTCACATGTACGATCATTCCCTTTAAACTGTATATATTTCAATTTTATTTAATTGTTAGTAAAGGTGTATTTTTATCGACCTCTACTCTGAATTATTTGTTTTAAAAGGACTCCGCAATTGAAAAATAAACCATTACCATTGAATTCTTAACTATTTCCAGTTCACGAAACGGCTAGATCGACTCTCAAAATAACTTCGATCAAACCCCCCAAAGGCATATATATATATATATATATATATATATATATATATATATATATATATATATATATATATATATATATATATATATATATATATATAGAGAGAGAGAGAGAGAGAGAGAGAGAGAGAGAGAGAGAGAGAGAGAAAGAGTACGGCCATTCCACCAAACTGTGATTTGGAGGCAATTCCCTAAGCTTTCGAATGGTCTTAGAAAATTTTACGGGATCGCTCTCTCTGTCTTGCCTACCGATAATATCATTCCAGGTATATTTGTTTTTCGAGGATTATTATTTTGAGCTCCTCGCTTAGTTGTCTCATTCGGGCTCTCGTTTTCAGTTTGGTCCTTTCCATTCAATTTACTCATAAGATTGCTCTATGTTTCCGGGCGATCTCCCTCATCTTGTCCATCCACCTAGGTTGTGGGAGCATTTATGTGAGATTCTAGGGACACATTCATGGTCAGCTAGAATGAGGAGAAAGGTGATTTTTCTTATCTCTTCATCTATTTCTTCAACGTTTGCGTCTCCCAAATCAGCTGGTCGTTGATTGTTGAACATTATTTTATAAAAAACCCAGTTAAATTCGCATATTTTTTACTAAGTGGGATGGGTTTGAGCATTGGTGCAAACGAGATTGTGGAGATAATAGGGATATGATCGCTTGGGACCACGGGTCCTGGTTCGTTGCTGATGTTGAAGGGGAAATTTGTATGCGCTAACACCATGCCCGGTTATGTTGTTGAATGGTGTGTTAGAAAGGTGAGAAAATCTGGTCCGATCGTCTGGAACCTGTCTGTTTCGATCAGTAATTCCAGCTTTCTTCCCCTTTGGTCGGTGCGAACGTAACCGGACGCTTGGCATTTTGGGTTCAGGGCGCCGCCGAGCAACTCCAGTTTCCGTGCTCAAAATGGGTGAGGAAGTTGTTGATCGGTAAATAGTTAAGGTGGGGCGGCTGGTACGATGCTGTCACGGATAGGTCCCCAGCCAGGCTCAGGATTTCAATATCCACGATTGATTCTTCCAAGTCTGGTAGCGTGTTAAATTTTTTGTTCTTTCGGATCGCGATGGCTATGCCATCGTATCGATCCTCTGTGTGATTCTTTTTTATAATGATGTAATTTAGTATTTTTATTCTGTCAGTATTAGTGTTTATGCTATGTTCTGAGATGAAGATGATTTGGGGGTCCACTGTTCGGAATATGTTTCCAAAGAGAGCGGATTTTCCTTCTCATCCATCTACATTCATTGGTAATATTTTGGGTGTGTTGTTTAGGTTTTTATGTCATTGACTGTATGTGGGTGTGTTTGGTTTTCCTTCTTACTGTCCGTTGATGATTTTTCCGTTCCGACCTTTTTGAATTCTGCTACACTTAAGATAATGCAGGAGTCCCTGTATAATTGTATTTTTTCCGCGTGGAAAGCTTCTTCAGCGTCTGATTCTTGTACATGGGCTTCATAGGCCCATTTGTATTTGTTTAAACCCAGTCCCTAGTAAACCTCCATAATCGAAAGTTTCTCACGGAAAGGTAACTGCTCCGATGCGTAAATCTTGAGATCGATGTCTTCTCGAGTACTTGTAAGTATAATTCGAAGAAATTTCACTTATGCCTCGATCTATCAGGACTCTTGGGCACTAAAGGCTTGGCCTCTTCAACATTCGAATCCGACTAGACAAATATGAAGAGCTAGAAATGTTACCTTTAGCTTTCTTTATCCTCTTCGGATTTTTCTCTCTTTTTGTTTCCGGAGCATTTGAGCCTCCACTCTTGGATTCTTTCTTGTGGACCTTTTGAGTCCCGGCGTAGCCTCCGTGATTGCCTTTTTGTTCTTTTTGGTGTTCTCCTTTGCGGGAAATGGGGTATCGGGCGCTTACAGTGCATCTTTTGGGAGGAACTGCAGTTGCAGGACGTCCCTCGATGGGGGATCGTCCGGAAACTACATCTCCGATATCCCGTTTTTCTTTAACATGAGATTAAGTGTCTTGGCGAAGGTGCCCGTCTGAGTCAGGCTTCTCATGTGGGCATATATACTGCACGTGAGAATCTTGGTCTTGTTCTCCAGCTCCGCATAAGTTTTCTGCTGCAGCTCGAGAACTCTGTCTAGGGTGGCTTTTGCTGCCTGCGCGTAGGAGACATTTGCCCTCCTGGCTTCATCAACTTTCTTTTCCTTAGATTTTTTTCGTAATTTCTTTTTTTCCTTAGGCAAGACGTTGCATTTATCTGCCTGGTCCTTACAATGGCGCCACCCATTGCCCTTTCTACTGCACTTGGAGCAAGTTATCTACTGTTTAATGCAGTCTTTCGTAGCTTGCTGCTATATCTTGAAACGGCAGAAGTATACTTGAATGAGAGTAATTTATTCACGTTCAATTTGCTCACCACGGATTTTGCGTTAAACAGGAGCGGCCCGTGTCTTTCGCTTTTTGGGCCATTTGCGTTTCTCCCAAGACTATTTTAAAGACGTGCTGGTAGTTGGTGTTATCCCGTCTGTTGTGGAACTTTTTCACTTCCAAGACTTTCACCCATGGTTGATTTCGGGAGATCTGTTCGGCAATTTTTTTTTATTGCTCAATCCAGGGGTCTAGCTACCTACAGACAACAATACGGTGCGCTTGAATCTGTGGATTTGCTGGGCTGGCGATTTATCTCTTTCAGCGCTCGCTGCCCAGTCTCTTTAGTCAGGATTTCTAAGTCGGTCTCCCGTTCGTAGATAGTGACGTATCCTGCAGGCGTTTCGATAAGTCTTAATATGGCGACACTCAGCTTGCCAAATAAAGTCTAAAAAACTTTACCCTGCTCTGGCTTCTTTAGTCCGCCTATGCTCCTCAAGGTGACTCTTGTGGCGGGGTGAGCCGCTATTTCTTTGCTAGATGCAACCTCTTTGGTGGTGGTGTGTGTAATTATTTCTTCTTTTTACTGCCTATTTCTTTACCGGCTACAGGTTTATAGGGAACTGTAATGGATTTGTGAATTTATGTTACATATATATATATATATATATATATATATATATATATATATATATATATATATATATATATATATAATTTAGGGCTGTTCAAGTTCATATTGTGAAAATATAAAAGGTGTGGGAGACTTCGGGCCACATGTTGTTCTTGTTCCACTTGAGGTCGTATATTTGCACATCAAGTTTGAATTCGATCGGATAAGATCTAAAGATCCCCCAGAGTGACACATTCTCCTCTCTCTCCATGCGGGTGCCACCTGGTCCATTATTGATGTGACATTGACAGTTAGTAAAGTGGATTGGCCTTTGGAAGTGTTTGTTTGGTCTTTAGAGGTCACCAAATTCTTCATTCTTTTGGTGTTAAATTGGTACGAACATTACTTGTTGTTTGGGGAACTGGAAGTAATCATTTTCAGTCGCGATCACTAACAGAACAGAGAACTTCAATATTATCCTTTTGCTTTAAAATGTGCGATGGTTTCCATTCGCAAACAGTTGTGGTTGATCGGTCACCCTGAGAAGAACACCACCGGGAGCCGTCTCCTATCAAAGAGGCAAGTGTTTCTAAAATTCTACTTCCACCACGGTCTAGGAAAGAAAACAAAGGTGGAGGTTGCGAAGAAAGCCGTGGAGGGAGAACTTGGGATTCGCCTTGATGCGTTACAGCAAGGCAAAGCTGCTCAAGTTAGCGAAGGCCTACGAGGGTATTCATAAGCACAATTGAAGAGCTTCTGAAATAGCAAGGATGAATGAGGAGATCTTTTGAGGGAGCCTTGATGACTTGTTCGATGTGGTGCACAAAAATGCTATTGAGAAGACCACAAACGAGGAGGACAGGGCATTTCACATCAGCCAAAGAGGAAATCGATTGAACTCCACCATAACTAGACTGGACACTGTTTCAGCGAGACTTCAATAGAAAAAGCGGAAGCGGGGAGAAGCGGAAACAGGCTGCGGAGATGAAGAAAAAGATAGCCTTAAGTGTTGTACCTTCAAGCCAGGTGGCCTTTTCGTCTTCGTTCTCTCACTAGGAAAAAGATGGAAGCGATGCCGAGTTGAAATGCCTAAGTCCTCCTATAAGAAGAGCTGGAAAGAAGTCCGCCATGATCCTGTCAAAGGAATTGACCACCAAACTGGACCACTCCAAAGTCTCAGATCCGGCGGCGATGGCAGTGGTAGGAGCCGTGGCCAAGGCAACCGGTCAGAACTTCGACAACATCACGCTCTTACGAGCTTTATCCGCCACCATAGGAGAAAGAACCGAAAGGAAGTGACCACTGCAGAGAAGATCGAACTCCCAGAGAGATGCCTTGTGCTACTTCACTGAGATGCTAGGCATCTGCCAGACATCACTGGGGGAAGTGAACGCGTCGAGAGGCTCGCCATTCACGTCACAGGTGGGGACAAGGAGTACCTCTTGGAAGCAGCTAAGATCCCCAAGGTCACTAGACATCACATGGCAGAGGCTGTCCTCAAGGCGCTACCTGACGCTGGGCTTGAGGCGCACATTCAAGGAATCGTTTTTGACACTACTGCCTCGAACACGGGCCCATTGAAGGAACCTGCATCAAGATCAGGATGGTCTGGGATGGAATCACCTCTGATTTGCGTGCAGGCACCACATCCTGGAAGTGATCCTTGGTAAATTTTTCAAACACTGTTATGGACCATCAGGCGGGCCTAACGTCCCTCTCTTCGTCCGGTTCCGGGACCAGTGGGACTTCCTCGAATAGAAGTCTTGGACCTCCTCCATCGATGAAGAAAGCCTCCTTCCTCTCCTGACAGGCGAGCTGTCTGATGCAAGGGAGACAGCTTTGAGTGAGCTCAAGAGTGGCATCGAACAAGAAAGCCATACCAGAGAAGACTACAAGGAGCATTTGGTTCTCTCCTGCATCTTCCTGAGAAGCGAAATTGGAACGACTTTCGATCGAGATGAGGACACTAGGAGCGTTTGATCAAGCGAGATGGATGTCGAAGGGAATCTACGCTCTCAAGATTTTTCCTTTTAGGTCTCAGAATCGGGGGACCTCTCACGAACATCCAGCCATGCAACATGTGTCCCTCTTTGTCGCCCTTCTTTACGCTGTTCCGTGAAATGAGGCCATGGTTCCTTCCCATGCTTCCTACAACGATCTCCTCTTCATGAGCGAACTTTACAGAGGAATCACCAATAAGCACGTTGCTGAAGTGGCCCTAAAGGCATTCAAGTGCCATCTCTGGTACATGTCAGAAGACTTGGTGCCTCTCTCTCTCTCTCTCTTCGACGAAAGGGTTAAAAAGGAAGAAAAGGCCTCCATGGTCCAGAATATAAAGAGGAAGGAGAAGGGAATGAAATGTCTGGACGGAAAGGCCTTCAATACCAACAAGCTTCTTTCAGGCTTCTTCAGTTTCCGGTCGAGAAAGGCGCTGGATCTCCTGCTCCATTTACTAGTTTCTGGCTGTAGCTAGATATTAATTAGAGATTTGTGTTTCTATATTGTTACGGCCTTTGACATGCGCAGTCGTCATCGATGATTTTCCCGCATCATGATAGTTGTATTTTTATTTAACATTTCTTGAGTTCGGGGCGTCCGAAATAGCTGCCCTCCGGTGACGGGCCACTTGCAAGAGTGTAACCTCTTGTACGAATATAAATGCAGCGTCAGTGAGCATCGCAATTCCTCGTACATTGGTATGACTTCTAAAACTCTGTTTCGGCGATTTACAGCACAGCTACAAGACGGAGCTATCAAACGCAACACTGAAAATCGTCGAATCTAAATGTGCCGCCATGGACGACCAAGAATGAGCGAAGAGGGTACCTCTTCGTATGATAAACGCGCAGTGTGGAAGATATAGATGAATCGGTCGGACGGGCGCTCCTCTTTCTATAGCTTGTTAACAGCTTGAACGCCTCTTCTAGTACACTGCAAATTTCCTTTCCGTTACCTAGTAAGGGAGGTAGCGGTTTCATAGGTTCGGAAAACGTCTACTTTTCAACTGAGTTTCTCTTTGTAGAAACCAGTAATTAAAAAGGTGAGATAATGCATGTTATTTCCATCTTCATAAATACATCATAAACTTCATCTTTCTTTTTTAGTGGCCTCATTTAGACATATGACTCCCTAAGTCTCCGATCTATCTTCCTGCGTGAACTGCTACCCGATGTGAGAGTGAATTGCCATTCATGTTTTGTCCCAACTCTGTCGTGCAGTTGCAATGGCATAATTGGAGGCATTTGAGGACGTTGATTTGAGAAATAGTCTTACGCCGATAACAATGTCAGAAGCTTTCCGGAAAAGGGACGGACTGCAATCTCCGCTGCTCATTTTAGCGGGTCCCACCTAGAACCATAGTGGAGAAAACAACCGTCTTCGTGTATGATGGAAGTGGTCGCGATTAAAAAAACAACGACCCTCTTCCCTAGAATCCATTCCCAACTTCTTATCTGTTTAGGATATGTAGACAACATCCTATATGCATGGCCCTTAGATAATAGCAATTTCAATGAACTTTTCCACAACCACAATTCTTTACACCCATAGATAAAATTCAAAGTAGAATGGGACAGAATAACTCTTTATCGTTTCTAGACGTAAAAACCCACCGTTTAAATAATCATATTCAGTGCTCAGTCTATCAAAAATCTACTTTAAATGCTTATATACATTTCTTCTCATTACATGACAAATCCGTTAAGATATCTATTTTTTCTTCTCTTTTTCTCCAAGCCTACAAAAGATGATACCCAATCTTTCTTCAGTATGAAATCAACCACCTTATCTACAATTTCATCTAATTAAAATACCCAATTTACTTCATAAACAGATGCCATTCGAAAGCACGAAAAAACTTCTATGCCATCTCCACACCATGAAGGGAATTTAAAAAATGCATAAGAATCCCATATGCTCCAGCTTTGCCCCCCTTAAAATCGTATGCGAACGGAAATGACATAAATATCACATTTAAATATTCTAATACCATACAAAAATCATTGACTAGATTGCGTCCAATCAATCACGACGCTGGTGTATACCATTGTAAAAGTCTAAATACGGCGTACATAGGTGTACGCAGAAACACTCACCACAAAGCTGCGCGACCTCTCGTATCCCTAAAATGCACTTCTCGCCTCGAATTCTACGTCGCCTTTTTTCGTACCGCCGTAAACTCCGAGATGTCTCGAAGGCGTCAAAGAAATACCGTCAGCCCAAAGATGAAAAAAGGTCTTTCGCGCAACGATACGGATTTTCCGAGAATTCGATTCTCTCTCTCGATTCTGCTCGTAAGCAAAGAAAAAGGAAGACTTCTTCTTGCAATCAGGAGAAGCTCTTGGACCTACGTCGAGTGTGTGAAACTCAATTCACATAGAAAACCGTTCGCCCGCTGCAAGGAAGGAACTTCTCGGGGAATTGGTTGTTTCCATCACGGTATTTGTAGGTGCCAAACTTCTCGCAGGCCCTGCCTCCCCCTTTAGAGTCTGAGGTTACACAGGACCTCCCTCTGTGGATTACCCTAGACGTAGCTAGGTGATCGGTTTTGGCTACCCACGCCAGGAGCCGAATAATCAGACAGGTACTTCAAGGAAGAAGTCCGATTTGAGTCACCGTGTGCTCACCTTCGTGATCCGGCAAAGGATCAGCATATCACCGCTTCAGGATTACCCTATCATTCGGTAACCTCGGACGGCCGGACTAAGTGCGATCATCGTCACCAGAAGAAGATCTTCACCGTCCCCTTCAAAAATACTTATGAACTCAAAGCTATCGTTAATTGAATTATCCCCCTCCCCTAACTTCACCAGTTTATTTGTGAACTAGAATTCTCATCCCGAGCCCATACCCTCGAATATTAGAAGTGCTTGCTTAATTCAGTGTTTAACTCAATAATAATATTCTCTTCGTTCTGCCTGGTGTCATTAAGACGCAAACATCCCAGTGAGTAATCTGCAAGTAATCCCCACGACATTTTATAGACTTATTTATTCAGTGCAAGATTAATCCTATTTATATTTATATACGCTGTTGCTTATTTAAAATACATGTACATTAAATATTATTTTTGTATATATGTGTTTAACTAATTTTGGCGATCCTTTGGTAATTATTAAGCAATCCACTCGGCTTAAATCTCAATATTCAACCGACCGACCCATGGTTGGCTTTTACTGAGTGGACAACACACTCAGGGGATCATCATCTTAGTTTTGATCAAAAGGGTACGCACCGGGGTTATTTTTATTCACCAGAAGTGGCTAAGGTAGGTGTATTGGATAAGCTTCACCACCGCTTCACCTCGGTGCGGTAATAAAATATATGTCCAGGAAGTGGGACTAGGATTACCCACTCACTAAATCTCGACAACCGTATACTATGCTATAATTGCCATTTGGCATACATCGGAGAGTCGAGCCACTTTAATAGGAGGATAAAATAAACAGCAAGCCGATATAAAAAAGGTACAAGTTCTTCAAGTCTCTTTACCCACATTTAAAAATTACGACCATATTGTAGATTTTAACAGAGCAAAAATCATTTATAAATCAAACCATTATATTGAGAGAAGAATCGCAGAATCTATCATTATTAACAAAGATGATAATTTAAATCAGACTGGTAATTCATTTAGGAATTACGAGTATTTTTACCAGTTAAGTGAAGGGAGATTACGAATGATAATTATTACGTGATGCAAAGTTCGATGTCGGGGAAATTCGAGATTGAGGACGGGTACGAATGAATGGCGTGGCTTTTTGTTGATATCTGAGTGTGTATTTACATATCCTCACCCTTGCTTTGACTCATATATGCATAGCTTCTTATTAGTAAAATACCCTCGAGCTGATATTTCCAACGCGTTGGAGGCCACATTTGCTCACCAGCCCAAAACACGTGAAGGTACTCCTTCATAGTCCGTGAGTTATGCTCCAGACAAAGCAACTGAGCGAAAGCAGCGAAGATTTAGGAGCTGGTTTGGAAATCCATGCGTTCTAGAAAACGGGCAACACCGGGCGACACTTGAGTGAGTCGATGTAAAGTTCGGAAACCCCAATGCCATCTCCCAGCAATGAAATGCCCGTAGGAAAGGAAGATAAATGAGACTCGCGGGCATCTTTGCCCGCGTGATGTCATACGTACCAAAGCGGCTGGGAGTTATCTACCAAGGAAAACGTGGAAATCGACGTGGTGGTCTTCAGACGGTCAAGTGCGATTATATCCTCCTTCCCATGCAGTAGTAGCACAAAAATACTTTTGTGCTTCACTCGCCATACGAGATATTCTTCCCTCTTATCTCGAAACATTTGGTTGTCGTGGTAGCTTTGGTTTCTGATTACCTCGTCATTTAGAAGTCCCTGTCCAGGCTCGTACAGGGGCAAGGGAGTGAATCTCCATTTGTTGCTGCCCTCGCCTCTTGGGGCCGTCTTTTTAGGCCTATGGGATGGTCTTATGACAAACTAACGGTGGTTTTCTACCTCTTGCGAGTCTAAAGTCTTGGTGAAGGCAAGCAGTGACTTCGCTTTTACGAAGGTTTAGCCTGGGAGGAGGGAGGATCCTGATTTTAACCTGGTCGGAGTGCGAGCTTATATTGAAGCCAATTCCAACAGTCTGGCGCCCGAGCGAGGTAGAACTCTCACAATGCTCCTAACTGACCCCGGTAGTTACCTAGTTCATAAGCCTGGAAGGGACAATAGAAGAGTGTTCTTTTGAAACTGAGTGGTGTAGGATGTCCCAGGTCACACATACCGCGAAATAGTCAATTTCTTGGCCTCTTGAAAAGAGATTTGTTTTTCAGCCTACATCGTTTTCAAACAAATTAGACATTGCCCCTCACTGTTTCCTATTCACACAGTCGATATAGATCGCTTCCTGGTGGGCCAGAACTTATGTGCCTTCTAAGGAGTACTCAACAAGTTAAATTGCATGGAGTACTACTCTTTTATGAAGTTACGGTAGAGTTTGGTGTCCGAAGAACACTCCCTATGCTCTCCTGGCCAGGTTCAGCCGCATTCACTAGATGGGTCCTGTTCAAAAAACGGGTAACCTTCGGTTCCCTACCGAGAACTTTAACGAATCCCTAAAGCTGATCGAATATGTGTCCTCTGGACAGCATGGTCTCATCAGTAGAGCAGTTTTTAAGATGCGTTTAAACACGACGGGCTCAAAAGCATCGGGTAACCTCTTGAGGTATTTGCCCGACGTCATCAAGACTCCAGTCAGCTCGCGACTCTGATAATTGCCATCTTAAACTCTCTGCCCAAAGGTGCCCTAAGGCCAAACGAACTTGCCCAAAACGAGAAAAACCCTTATTCCTCTTCGTTACTTTTTATTCTTCCTCTTTAAGAGTAGGGCTGGGTCTTGACCCCTCCCGAAAGAGCTTCGTTCACGGACAGGCCATTCTCATTCTTGTCCCTTGCAGAAATGGTAGGACAAAGGTCTCGAATGTCTGTGGATCACCCATTAAAATGATTACAACCTCTTCCCATTCCTTCGGGTTTCCTGGAACTCATGACCTCTTGGGAGGACCTTGCGCTCGAGTGGACTCAAGCTTTGGAGTAATACCGAACGTGTCACTATTCTATCCCACCTAAACCATGCCCACTGGTACGAGGGCACCATTTAATCTGCGTTCGCCTTGAGAAGGACATTTTCGTTCCCACCTCCATGGTGTCAGGGACCCCTACCAGTGACCCAATCAGCCCACCTCATGATTTTGGACTGCTTTTGTGAGCCGGCATGCGGATGCCCAAGAAAGTTATTAATCGTGGTTTAAAATGTGGTGGAAGAGCACAGAGGTCCTGCGCATAGTTCTCCTCAGGAGATCTCAAGATACCCCATGCTACTACTCCCTTAGCGAGCGGACGATTCTGCCGAGATGATTCTTTTGGCCAGAGAGGGGCCGGAGAGCGACACTGAAGAAACAGGGAAGAAAGAAGCCCCCTTACTCGGGGACCTAGGAGAGAGAAAAAGCTCTGATAAAGCATACGGGGCCCTCTCCTTATTTGAGGTGGATCTGTTCAATGGCAGCTCAGGAGATGGTAAATGGGTAAACCCATTTAAATTTGAGGATGCTGGGAGATAAACCCATCCACCGATGGAAGATTTTCTTCAAATCACCTCGACCTTAGGTAGTATTAGGCCACGCTAGGGGTAGGCTATTCTATTTCTTCTAAGCTATTTATTATATTAACAGTGATTCTTTTCATAGTGAGCGTTTGTAAAAAAAAACGCAGGGAAAAAGAAACACTTACTTCCCAATGCTTCGGGAGGTATATAAAAAAGTTCCCATAGGATTATAAACATCCAGAATTGAATAATTCACACATACTCGGCCTGCGGATGCAAGCTATGATGGGCTTTGACTACCCGACCCCCAGATTCATTAATTTTGTACTTGCGCCTTTAACCAGAGGAGCCGTCATAGCTACTTCATATATGCACTGAAAACGGTGAAGAGAGTCGATAACAAGGTATATACCGCACTCAATACTTCCCAAAATTGCACCGAGCCACCAGGACCTCTCTGGATAGTAAGGAAAAAGTATGTGAGGGTAAATTAAGATCTGTAATAAAGAAGAATATGAGAGGCGAGTACATTAGATAGAATATTGGTAATCGCTTATTATCATTCACCGTAAAAGGGAGCAATATGGTGGGCCTGTTCTCCAAGTTCAGTAGCCACAGGGGTGTTATCACCAGCTACACCATCCCTTCCTTTGCTGGTCAGAATCCAGTAAAGAGAGATCTGAAAGGAAAGTTGTGAATGTAAGCAAGATCGAATAATAGTGGAAGTTATAAAGCCGCGGGTCTTGAAAACAGCGGGGCAGGAATGGTGCACCTTTTCGGGCACTGAGCCCGGTATGGTATGCCAGAACGGGCTTAACTGTGAGTAGTTAAGCCAGGATGACGTGCCACTTTTCCCTGTACAAGATGTAGCAGACTAAATAGGGTACCCTCCTGTGGGGACTTACATGTGCAACCGAGATTAATCATTATAATTCAAAATCCCACCGCATTAAAGTCCTACTCAGCAGTAAAATACTTTAGTGATTTAACACGAAAGGAAACATATTTAATATTCTTTGTTAATACATAAAACGGATTAGGAAATTGCGTATCTAGGAATCTTTCCATAACGGTCAAGGTTCTGTTTATTTGAGCGTTGTATTAATATGGCCATTGATAGATTCAATGATACATAGATTTGTTAATATTTAAATTAAACAATAAAGCCTATTTTTAATATAATTGGAAGAATAATGAGGCGGTATTGCAACTTATTCCAATATCATTCGTAGTAACAACTGCAACATTAAATAAAGCGAGATTGGAGTTGATTCGATTAGCATGTGTTATATCATCATACTTAAAAAAAATGTATTAAAAATTATTAATACGTACACATTGTGAATAAGTAAGAATAAATAATTGATATCAGTTAAGTGTCGCAGATCATTTAATCCTAGCATTAATCTATATATGCGCATTACTATGCGAGATGGCGAGAATAAGGCAAAGAAAGATAATTGACATTCGTTTTGGATGTAGTTTGCACTTTTGCTATTGACTATGAAAAGGGTTCCCAAGGCTTCTTTCTCAGCAAATTTATCCCAACCTAGATAAAAATTCATGTTTTCGATGAGGTATTCGAGCCTCATTTACTTGATAAAAACTGAAAATTATCCAAAACTACAACTCGAACATTACTCTCGATCACCGAGACCTTTCCCTCGCCTTTAAAATGACGACTACAAATCCATCTCCGCTAATGGCCTGACAATTAGATTTAATAACCATTTTTTTAACGATGACCAATGGTCGAAACGAACAAAAATGTCCCACTTAACACTTTCGCACTCTCAACAGCTATCGGAAAGCAGTTCTGCTACTACCACAACTTCTCAAATAGACGGAGACCAAACGAACACAAATCGAGCCATTCAAATTGCTACAACAAAATGATCTCTTAACCAGATGGGAAAAATCCATCTACCCATTCTTCCTTACAATCAACTCAATAACCATTTGAAACTGATCCGATGGTTTCCACAATTCCATATGTACCAAACTTTTTCGAATAAATAGTTCCGTTGATTATTCTTTAAAATGTGTTCGTGTACTTGTTCGTATTTCTTGTCGCAAAGAAATCTTTAATTTTCTCCTTGGAGTTGCGCATTCTAGTGCAAGAACCATATTTCCCTTATCTGCAAAATCTGTGTATGACTCACTATGATGGAGAATATCAAACAACGCGTGTCGACTTGTTTATCATATCATCAGCTCGTACATGCATACACATAAAACCATCCTATCAACAATTTATCATTACCAGACAGATGGTTTTCAGTAATTAACATTGGCATATCAGCCCTAGCCTACAATTTTTCAACTTTAACTATAGTATCTATCAGTGAGAGATAAATTAAATATGTATAATCAATTCTTTCCTGGATTATTCCGGAGAAGAATCAAATCAGTATATTTTGGGTATTGTGATAATTCGTTTTAACTCTTTAAGGGTCTATTGTGCCATGTATAAACATATAATTCCAAGCCACATGGACTCTTAATATATTCATTTAAGGGTTATTATATTTCTTATATATAATCTAATTTGGGCATCAACTGTCAAAGAAGAGTGCTTCAAATATTAGGAGCACTTTTCTATAGTCTATTCGAGTATTTTCGATTTTTTAGGAATCTATTCCATTTCACCCTATATTATAACACCACAACGGAAATTGGGAGTCTTGGCACTGCTTCAGAACAGATCATTATTAGGTGATTCCTAACTGGACAATACTTGACAAACTCCCCTGACAATTCAATCTATCCAACCCTACCACTCCGGAGTTTATCGCGAAAGCAATAATAGAACTTATTCCAATATTAGTGTAGTAATAATGGAGCAACATTGCAACAATAATTGAAGCAAGATTGAAGTTTATTTAATTTCCAGGTACTATATTATAATACTTTAAATAAAAATTAATTAAAAAATTTCAATACTTCCTTTTGGTGAAGATGTAAGCATAAGACCATCTTAATGTCAGCTAAGTCTCGCAGATCATTTAATTGCACTAATATGGGAAATTATTGCTGGTTGAGAAATGACCTAATACTCATCTATCTCTCAATAGCATTGATGCATGTATGCTCATTCACTATGTGACATGGTGAGAATAAGAAAGATATAAAAATACCAATGGTTAAAAGAAAGAAGATTGAAATTCTTTCATAATTTATTGTAGGAATTTTAGGTGTTATTTTGGATTTGATTTGCCTTCTTGCTTTTGACAGTTAATATGTAATTTTCATTAATAAGATAGGTAAATAATTCAATAAATAATAATCATAGTGAGTAAAAGAAATGTGGTGCCTCATCTGCTAGATATTACGGTGGTAAAAGAGTAAGTCATTCTCCCATCCGGACCTCAATTGAACTTTAGATTTGCCTATAAACCTGTGGTCGTTTTACTTACTTCTAGTTTATATAACAGTGATAGAATTTAGGCTGTGTTGACTATTAAATTTACATTTTACGTTCACATATTTTACAGGGTAGTATTACTATAAAGAGGTGAAATAAGGGCACCATTAGACCCTCTATTTTGTCTCAAGCCTCGCCCTTCCGTCTTGTTTCTAAGAAAGATAGGATTTACAAATTGTTTGTGATTTTCGAGCATTAAAATGAGTCACTAAACTTAACTGACATCTTATAAATGACTTATCACAGGGTTTAAACCCTTTTGAAGATAAATATTAGGAGGATATTTGTCACTTCCCTAAAAAATTATGAGTGCGCAAAAATCCTGTAACTATTGGGTTGAGGAATAAGTTTGTGCGGTTTTATCAAATTTATTCACTACCATTAACAATTTTAGAAAAACTTCATTTTTAATTGATAACAATATGCAATTGTTATCAATTCCATATTTACGACTTCTTCCAAAGGTTCAACTAGTTTTTCGATGCCTCTGCAATCAAAATCTCTGGATTTTGACTCGAAGAATTCGTCTAACCAGGTTCTTAATTCCACATCAGTATTGAACGAAACGCCGCGCAAATTGTTGGAGAGCGATCGGAAAAGATGGAAATCCGATGGAGCCAAGTCTGGCAAATATGGAGGATGCGGCAAGAGTTCAGAATTAAGCGTTTGGATGGCGTCTTTTGTCATATTGGCAATGTGAGGACGAGCATTGTCGTGTTGCAGAAGGACTCCATGACGTCGATGAGGTCGCTTTTCACGAATAGCTTCGGCGAGTCGATACATTTGTTGAACGTAGAGTTCTGCATTGACAATTTCATTGTTCGCAAGGAGCTCATAAAGAATAATGCCTTCCCAATCTCACCAAACACACAACATCGTCTTTCGTGGATGAAGTCCTTGCTTTAATCGCGGAAGTGGTCTTTTATTGAGGCTAATCCATTGTTTTGATGGTTCATGTTGACATAAACACACCACTATTTGTCGCTACGGATGATGCACTGAAGAAATTTGTCCTTATATCCTCAGGTAGCCTTATGACGAGCAAGCAAACCTGCGGCAATCGTGGAGCGTTGAAGTTTGTTCCTTTCGCTCAAAGCGTGCGGAACCCATGCACCGAGTTTTTGAACTTTCCCCATCGAATAAAGTTGATTCATTACAGTTGTTGATCACATGCCACATGTACAGCCAATTCTCTAGTAGAGTGACGAGGATTTTCATGAAGAAGGTCGTTCAATCGATCTTTATCCAACTTAATGGGGCGACCAGAACGTTTTTCATCATTAAAATTGAAATGACCTTTTTGAAACGTGAAAACCTCCATTGATTTGTCCTTTATGATAAAGCATTTTCTCCGTACACAGCACAAATATCGCGACGAGCTTTGGCTGCGTTTGCATTGTTCCCGTCTCGATTGAAAATGAATAACAACAAGTGTCGAAAATGCGCCTTTCTTTCAACTTGACATTCCATTTTGAGGGTACAGAACAAAAATTAAATTAACACAACTTTAAAATAGACCGCAATGACTTATTACTCAACTTAAACACGTAGCCTAAGCAAAATCCTAATAGTCCTCGCTAAGAGACGTAGCCTAACCTTTGAAAATTTTGCTCTCATTATTTATTATTGTTTCTTAATATGTGCACAAATCATGTCAACAAAACTCAAATCAACACAACATTTAAAAAAAACGCAAGAACTTATTCCTCAACCTAATATGTACTCCATTTGGATTCTTGGAATATCCTTTCATGCTACTTGGTCTTAGATCATCATCATAGACGTTTATGTCGTTAAATAGTTTTCAAAATACTTTATCTTTGCTTTTCATTTTATAGGATATTTGAATTTATTCATATTTTTGTGATAAGCATGTTTTTCGTCGTATTAAAGTTTTCGATTTGTTAGTTTTACATATCTTTAAATTTATTCCAAAATAATGGCAATATGGCTAAAAAAAACGAATTTTTCATCATCCGGTAAACATCGATGGCACACACCATTATTTGATATGATGGGAACCATGAAAAAGTTCACCTTTCCTTTTACTTTCAAACCCTTAAAGCAATATCTGAGTCTATTTAACATCTATACAAAACTCTAACACGTACCAACAAATGATCAAAGTCCCTCTTGCGTTTATATATGCCAAAGCTCCGATCATAAGCGCAAAAACACTGTAGTCCTAAACTCCCACTATTCAAATTAGGTATCCGAAGGAAAAGGGTCAGGACGGAATAAGAAGTATAATAAAAGAGTTACAAAATCGGAAATGGATTCTCATTGCGTCCTTTTCGGGAAGGCTGATCGCAACCTAACCTAGAGAAAACTTGCATCTTCTTGAAGGTACTATGAACCACAAATAACTTGGTAAAAAACTCAAATTATTACATTCTACAATGCAAACATTACAATCAATTATAGATCACTTTCCCTTGCCTTCAAAGTCCCAACTTCAAAATTCCTCTATATTAACGGCCAAGCAATAGGATTTTATAGCCAATTTTTTTTCGATGTCCCTTGAGCAAAACAAACATCTTCTCACTTAACACTCTTGCAGTCTCAAAAGCTATTAGGGGGCAGTTTTGTTCCTACTGCAACATTTCAATCAGTCTGGAACCAAATGAAAACATACTAGACGTGGAAAATCCATTCTTACTTTTTCTTTTACCATAAACTCACTAGCTATTTGAAACTGTGCTTTTTATTTTAAAAAAATTATCCCTCAAAAAGGTTTGGTTGATCAATCTTTATAGTGTGTTGGCGTTCTTGTTCCTATTTCCTTCCCAAAGAAATCTTTAAATTTGTGCGTGGAATGGCACATTCTGTTGTAAGAGCCATATTACCTTATCAGCAAACACTTTGTATGAACTCTATGAGGAGGAATATAAAACAACTTGTTCGTACTTGAATATCTTGTGAACTAATTTGTACAGGCAAAGATGAAGGACCCCTTCCTGGGTATAAACAATTTCTTCCTAGGTAGATAGGCAGTGAAATGGATTCAGTATAATTCTCGTATAGTGATAGCTTGTTTTGCAGAGACAAAGAAGTGTTTCAGCCAATGGAACAAATTTGTGCTAGTCTCTTGCTTTCCTACCTTAGAAGTCTTGACGGCGCCTCATAACTTCCCCCAGATGCCTCAGTAAAAGGCAATATATATATATATATATATATATATATATATATATATATATATATATATATATATATATATATATATATATATATATCTCATGTATATTTAAATATGTTCCATAGTGAACAGATGAGGTCCTTTTTCCACTCTACTCCGAATCAAAGTCGGTTTGGAGCTAAGAGAAGAACGAAAGTCACATCTTCATCTCTACATTTCTTGTATTCACACTGCTTGGCACACAGAAACGCAGTCTATATATCAAAATAATTGTCTCTAACACCAAGATTTTCACATATCTTACTTCCACATTAGACTCAAGGTTAAGGCAGAAACCTCAAAATTTCCTCTCCTTTGCTTCACCTGACTTGGTATTAGGGATTGTAAAACGACTCCGTCATTTAATGTTCTCTGGACTTAATTATGTTGCAAATTTTTCTTGTTAATCAAAAAAACATTCTCGTATATTTCATAAAAAGAAAGTTAAATAGCTATATTAGAATAACTATTCAGGTATAATGTCTGAATTTATTTTTCTATGTTAGGCATGTCTCTTTTATTAATATAAGCTCTTTGTCTTATGTAATTGATTTTGCTGTATCTGATATGCGTATACATTTTTTTCAATTGTTTTAATGGTCCTGCCCTATTTATCACTTATGCACACCCATGCATCTGAAACCAATTTTCTCGTTATGATTTTTTTTCGTTGATTAAATCAAAAATGGCAACCACACGCTGTTGAACAATTTAACGTTTACCCATGTCAACAGCACCTCGTCATGTGTTAAGCGGAGTTGTCAAAAACAAATTATCTTAATTCCGCTCTCGTCACTCTCTTAATGCATCTGCATACCATCCACTGATAAATCATTGAACAAACAGTGTTGTGTTGGTGACCAATTATTGACTTTGGTCCCCTAAACAACAATGGATTTTTGTCTAGAATAAAATTATCTACTTCATAAATATCATTAATTACACAGGTCAACAGGATTTTTAATATTTGAATGCCTAAAAATTTTTTAAGGCCATTTTCACGCAAATTTCAAATTAAATAGTTTTTCTCCATCACGTATATATTTCTAGTAATAAATATTTGTTTTACCCTAAAAAATATATTGATTTTAAGCATATGTTGTCATAATATTGACAAATATTAACCGAATATAAATAAAAAGACATATGAAGTTTATAAAAGAGTATTTGGCAACTTTAATACTTGACGGTGAAAACTCATGTATTCAATAACTAATTTATATTTTAAAGTCGTTTCACTCTTTCGTTTGTCTTATTTGTTTTATTAACTTGTCCATTTAAAATGAGTACTCATAGATATAAATGCGTGAACAATCCAGGCATATTCTACTAGCTATATATGTGGCAGTTATGTTGTCTTTAAACAATGAAAATAATGAATTATTATACTGTCCATATTTGGCTCATTCTGGTGTCAAATTCTAAGATGAATACAAACCTTGGGCTCCGGACAAGATAAGCCACACTTGTGTAAATGAGCTGAGACTCTGGAAAGCCAGCAAGAAAAAACAATCTCCTTTGGAGTACCAATGGTGTCGCCAGAGTCGATTAACCACGTTTAAATACGTTTTCTGCATTACTAAGATTCGTAGATACCCTTTTCTTCATTACTGAGATTCATAGATACCCTTTTATGCATTAGTAAGATTGAAAGATACCCTTTTCTGCATTACTAAGATTGAGAGATACCCTTTTCTGCATTATAAGATTGATATATTCCCTTTTCTGCATTACTAAGGTTGATAGATACCTATTTCTGCATTACTAAGATTGGTAGATACCCTTTTCTGCATTACTAAGATTGATAGATACCCTTTTCTGCATTACTAAGATTGATAGATACCCTTTTCTTCATTACTAAGATTGATAGATACCCTTCTCTGCATTACTAAGATTGATGGATGCCTTTTTCTTTATTACGAAAATTGATAGATACCCTTTTATGCATTACTAAGGTTTATAGATACCCTTTTCTGCATTACTAAGATTAATAGGTACCCTTTTATGCATTAGTAAGATTAAAAGATACCCTTTTTTGCATTACTAAGATTGATTATACCCTTTCCTGCATTACTAGGTTTGATAGATACCCTTTTTTGCATTACTAAGATTGATATATACCCTTTTCTTCATTACTTACATTGATATATACCCTTTTCTCCATTACTAAGATTGATAGATACCCTTTTCTGCATTACCAAGGTTGATAGATACCCTTCTCTGCATTACTAAGATTGATAGATGCCCTTTTCTTCATTACTAAGATTGATATATACCCTTTTATGCATTACTAAGATTGATAGATACCCTTTTCTGCATTACTAAGATTAATAGATACCCTTTTCTTCATTACTAAGATTGATTGATCCCTTTTTTTGCATTATAAGATTGATATATTCCCTTTTCTGCATTACTAAGGTTGATAGATACCCTTTTCTGCATTACTAAGATTGATAGATACCCTTTTTCTTATTACTAACATTGATATATACCCTTTTCTGCATTATAAGATTGATAGATACCCTCTTCTGCATTACTAAGTTTGATAGATACCCTTATCTTCATTACTAAGATTGATATATATATATATATATATATATATATATATATATATATATATTATGCATTACTAAGATTGATATATACCCTTTTCGGCATTACTAAGATTGATAGATACCCTTTACTGCATTACTAAGATTGATAAATATCCTTTTCTTCATTGCTAAGATTGATATATACTCTTTTCTTCATTACTGAGATTGATAGATATCCTTTTCTGCATTACTAAGATTAATAGATACAGTGCTAAAGTAAAAATAAAAATGTGCATCATATTATCTCCTCGGCTATAGAGCCTATTTTGAGCTTATTTATAGAACTTATTTTGAAGAACGTTGCAAATGAATTCACGGAGAAAACAAATGTGATGACTACATTCATGACGAACTTGAAAATAGTCGGTAATTATTTATACAAGAAAACTAAAGGATAGTTTAAGAAATTAGAACCAACCTAAGGATGCAACGGATATTATTGGTTCTAGGCTGGACTCCATAAAGCTTTTGACACTGGGAGCCTTATTCTCTTGTTATCCTCACAGTGAACATGAGTTGTTACCATTCTTTGCTTAGGATAAATCACTAATATTCTAAGCCTTCTGAACTACTTTGAGATTGAATAAAATCTCCCAGTTTGGAAGCTATTCATTGACTTATCCAGAAAGAGTTTGAAGTCTGTTCTGATACACAATGAAAATATGTATTCTTCCATTCTAGTCGCACATTATGTCCAATTGAAGGGGGGCTCATGAAAGCTAAAGAAGGTGTTGCTTAATGTTAAGTACGGGGAATACAACTGACAAGTGTATAGGGGTTTCAAAGTCATAGGCATTATTTGAGCTCCACAGACATTTCGCACAATGTTTTCTTTATGGAAATGGGGCAACAGACCTAAACGAAAGCACTCAGTAGTCCAAAATTGGCCCGGAAGAAGATATTTGTTGTTTGGATCAAAAGACCTTTTGCACAAGCGCTTGATGGAAACCTACAAAAGTACTGCTGACACCTAAGCACATCAAGCTGAATTTGATGAAATAGTTCGTTAAAGCTATGCTTGCAGATGGAACATGTTAATAAAAGTTCCCAAAGGTCACCATTGAGAAATTAAACAAGGAATATTTGTTGGCTTGAAATTCGTGAACTAATGAAAGACTCAGAGTTTAAGAAAACCATGAATGAAACTCAGAAACATGCCTGGATGAGTTTCAAATATGTTGTCGAGATCTTTGTTGGAAACATCAAGTCTTTAAATTACAAAACCGTAGTTGATAAAATGTTAAAGTACACTTTCTAATCTCATTCCTCGACTATTTCCAGGAGAACTTTGGTGATCGGTGTGATGAGCTCGATGAGAAGATTTCACCAGGACATTAGGGAAATGAAGCGGAGGTACCAGGGAAGGTGGATGGCAAACATGATAGTGCATTATTGATGCACTTTAAAGAGAAAATGTAAGCAAGAACTAGAAAATGAAGGGAAATGCAAGCAACAAAACTACATTAAAAGCATCGTAAGTGATTTCAAAAGTATTGACTATTTATATACATTATTCATGTCGCTTCATTATTGTACTAATCATTTGTATTGAATTACATCGTACCTTTATCTATAAAAAAATGTTTCAATGATAAATAAACGTCAAGAAAAATCTTTATTTATTTGCAAGCCATTTGTGCAAAATCTCTACTTGGTAGAGAAAACATGAAAACATTTAAAAGCAGTATTAAAATAATTTCAGAATCAGCTATACTTAGACAATCATCTCTCAATTCATCTCAACATTCAGACGCGTTCAATTTTAGATTTATACTATTAGTAATGTAAATTTTCATTTCATTATTTTATGCGTGACGCAAATATTTTTTTGTTTAAAAATAAGAATATTCATATAACGTCAGATCTTTTAAGTTGGGCCCAAAATTCTAAATTTATGTCATTCTCGTATTTGCTGGCAACAAAATGAAACACACAATGTGCTTAGATTCTTTGAATATGAATATTTTATGACATATACGTATTTCAAAATACAGAGCGTTTCATTGGATTGTGACCATCGATTCGCACCGTTTGATGGCTATCACAGTGAGGACATAAAATTTTAGGCGAAATTGGTACCACTCCATCTAGAAACGGAACCAAATCAATTTTTAAACATTTCAGAAGAAATCGATTCTTTCGTTAGGTGCAAGTTGGAAATTTAGTTATAATTGGTGCAGAGAGAAGACCGTATAATCTGTTCTATTACCTTGAAACAGAGTTGATATATATATATATATATATATATATATATATATATATATATATATATGTATATATATATATATATATATATATATATATACAGGAAAGAGACTATTGTAATATAGTCTGCAATGCAAGGTTTCTGCACCTTTATTTCTGTCTTCAAAATTGTTTTGAAAGGCAGAAAATAAATATGGCGAAAGCACTGTGGTGGTCGTTATCACCCGCAGAACTTGCATTTGCTCCTTCTTCTATATATATATATATATATATATATAGGGAGAGAGAGAGAGAGAGAGAGAGAGAGAGAGAGAGAGAGAAAGAGAGAGAGAGAGAGAGAGAAAGAGAGAGAGAGTGAGAGTAACAAGAAGTAACAAGGAAAGTAAGTACACTAGACTAGAAGACCTTACGGTCCATTCAAACAATGTACCTTTGGACTAGCAATCGAGCAGGCACATGGCTGCTCAATTGTTTTGCGTCCCTAAACGGCCACTTTTCAAGACTTTGTCTAGTCCTGACTTGAACTGGTCAACAGATTCACTGTTGACAACTTCCACTGGAAGTGCGTTCCACTTACCGCAGATACTGTAAGTGAAAAAATTTCCACACAGATTGCGGTTGTAACGCTTCAGTTCAAGTTTGAAGCCGTGATTGCGCGTTCTGTTCTCACTCAGTGTGAAAATATCCCGGTAGTCAAATTGTCGAACCCTCGAAGCATTTTGAAAACTTCGATGAGCTGACCACGCAGTCTACGGGTTTCCAGCGAGAACAGATCTAATTCCCTTAGTCTATCCTCATAACTTTTATGTCGGATAGATGGAATCAGCTTGGTTGCCCTAGCTTGTACGCGTTCAAATCTCGCGATGTCCTTTCGCAATGAAGGACTCCAAAATTGTACGGCATACTCCAGGTGCGGTCGTACAAGTGAGTTGTACAAGCACAGTATAATCTCCTGGTTCCGATAACCAATATGGCGCTTAATATAGCCTAGCATCCTTTGGGACTTTTTCTCCGCCTCAATGCACTGTTTTGAGAACTTGAGGTTGCTAGTAATAGTTACACCTAATTTCTTCTCAGTGTCACTCGATTCAAGAGCAGTGCCCTTAAGGATATAATGAGATTTGGGATTTCTGTGGCAGATATGCATCACTTTGCATTTCCCCACGTTAAAAGGCATTTGCCACGTGTCCGACCACTCCCCAATCTTCCCAAGATCTTCCTGCAGGCGGGCAGTATTTCCATCCTTTGCAACGTTCATACCAAGCTTGGTATCGTCGGCAAATTTGGAAATCTTGGCAACCATGTCAGCGTCCATGTCATTGACGTAGATGATGAATAGTAGTGGTCCCAGGACAGAACCTTGAGGCACCCCGCTAGTAACGGGCACCCACTCAAAAAACTGTCTATTTACTACCACCCATTGCCGTCTGCCACTTAGGACAGTTCTCAATCCAGCCGGCTACCTTTCCGTCTATGCCAAGCGCTCGCACTTTCCGGAAAAGGCGGCGGTGTGGTACCTTATCAAAGGCTTTCTGAAAGTCTAAGTAGACCACATCCACCGCCTTGTCCCGATCGTGCTCACTGAAAACGAAGTGGAAGAATTCCACAAGGTTCGTCAGGCATGACCGTTGCCTTCGGAAGCCGTGCTGGGAACTCCTCAGTAGCAGGTTTGACTCTAAATACGACGTCACTTAGTCCACCATGATGCTTTCCATGAGTTTACCGACTATCAAAGTCAGACTGATAGGTCGGTAATTCGACGGTTGGTTACGGTCTCCTTTCTTGAAGATAGGAGTCACCTCCGCCTCACGCCAGTCTCTAGAAACGCATTTGGTCCGGATTGACATGTTGAAGATTGCGCTCAGGTGTCGTGACACTTGATCGCGCACTTCTTTTAACACTTTAGGTAGAAACCCATCCGGGTCAGGTGACTTATTAGTCATTAGTTCACTGATCTTCTTTTTGATTTCAACTTCGGTGAAGTCCATATCCTCCAGCTTTTCCCCCGAGTAGGAATCCGTTGGCTGGGGGATGGGACCCCATTCTTCAGTAAACACTAAAGAGGAGTAGTCGTTGGGGAGGTTAGCATTTTCTGCTGCTGAGTGCTTTAATGTCCCCTCCTCATTCCTCAAAGGGCCAATCTTTCGACGGATTGGTTTACGGCTGTTCAAATATCCAAAAAACTCCTCGGGATTCTCTTTACAGAGTCTCGCCACTCGGAGTCCCTCAGCCTACTTAGCCGCCCTTATGCTGGCCTTTACTCTCCTGGATAGCCTCCGGTATTCGTCAAAGTCACCCGAGATCTTTGATTGCCGGTACACATTTCTCTTCTCTCTAAGCAGTTGGCCAATTTCTCGATTAAACCACTTTGGTTGAACAGAAGACCGACGGGGGCATTTCAGAGGTATGAAATGCGATTGAAGACTCATGAATTTGGTTTTGAAACTATTCCAAGAGTCTTCAACAGCATCGCACACTTCTAGCCTCACGTCAGTCAGTCCAGCACGAAGGCTTGCAAAGTCTGCTCTTCTCAAGTCAAGTTTCCTTGCTTGACTGGCAACAGATTTTACCTTCGGGATCTTGATGGTAAATCTAATTAGCTGGTGATCACTGCCACCGAGATCTTCGCCTACAGAAAGATCCTCAACGATATCATCCTTAGAGGTAAAGACCAAGTCGAGGATATTGTCACATCTTGTCGGTTCTCTGACCCATTGAGTGAGGAACTCGTTGTTGGCGAACTCCAGGAGTAGCACGCTCTCGCCACAGGCTGCTCTCGTTTCCCAGTCAACTTGGCTGTTGAAGTCACCCATAACGATGCACACTCTGCCTTGAACAAGTTCACTCAGCAGCTGGTACAGTTCCCTGTCCTTATCAACGGGTTGGGAAGGGGGTCTGTAAAGCAACAGGGTCCTGTTCTAGGTCAACGCCTAGAAGCTCGTGATCGGTTATAATGTTAGAGTTCGTAGATTTGATTGTGTCCTTGACATCCACATTACACCGCCACCCTCTCTGTCTGGCCTATCTTTGTGGAAGAGTTGGCAGCCTAGGAACCGTGAATTCGCCTTCAAAGTCTCGGTCTGAGGTTTTAAACCACGATTCTGTTATGGCTACCATTTCGGGTTCTTCCGTCGCTACGAGGCCACGGAGCTCAGGAAACTTGTTCTTGATGGAACTCGCATTGAACAGAAGAACTTTCAGGGAGTCCCCTAATGTAGGACCCCCTATACTCTTCCGTTTCCCGGCTTCTTGGTTGTCGCGGTGGCACCATTTTTGACAACCTCCAAGAAGGTTGTTTGGGGAGTGACTCGGGCGTACTGGCGTACGTCCGCCTTCCCAATGTGCCGGACACTCCTTTGGGTGCGCTCCATGACATCCTGGATGAGGTTGGCTAGAAAAGCCTTGCCCTTAAAGGACAGGTGCACCCCATCCCTTTAGGAGAGGTATTTTCTACCATAGAATACGGCGTAGGGGTCGACAAAAAAGACACCCTCCGCCGTACAGAGGTCTGCAAAGGCGCCGGTTTAGTGACATGTTCCTCACGTGGGCAGTCCGGCTTGGACCCCACCTCGGGAGCATCCCCACCACGACGCGTCTGCGGGTTTTCAATCCACACTTGTCGACAGCGCCCATAACCGTCTTTTTAATCTCGCCTGTAGGGCCTACCCTACCTCCTCCGAGGTAGAAGTCGTTGCCACTTACCATAAGGGCAACGACTGAAGTCTCAGAAATCTGAGACTTCTCGGCCTCAGCTCTTACCTGCTTATTCCCACAGCCTGGGAGGCAGCTCACCTTAACGCTTGTGCGAAGGCAAGCCGCTAGCAGGGGCTGCAGGCTCCGTGCCTGGGAATCAACCACAAGGCTGATCCTAGCACATTTGCCTGCTGAGCTCGGAGTCTTTATTTTCTGAGGCAAGCTCTCCGATTCCTCTCTCTTGCCCGTCATGGTCTTTTCAGGCTTTTTTTTCTTCTTCCTCTTATTCTTCTTCTTCTTATCTATCATCTTTTTCCCCTTGTCATCCTTTTCATTAATTTCTTTTACCTTTTCTTCTTCTATTTCTCTCTTTTTTCTTTCTTCTTTCTATTTTTCGTCTTTTTTATCTTTTTTCCTTTTGGCGTCTCTGCCACATTCAGGCCCGGGCTCTCTGCAGAGGTGGTGTTTGCGACCGGACTCGAGAGCTCGTTTAACTTCTCCTCGAGCCTGCGGACTGGTGCGAGTGCTCCTCCTTGAGCCTCTCGATTTTCCTTTCGAGGTCTGTAGTTCTTTCCCTGTAGTAGGCGACTACTTCCTCCACTTCCTTCTTCAAAATGCAAGTGGTGCATACACTGCCTGGGTGGCATTTCGCATAGCAGCCCTCCGGGAAGTCAACGCACCACTTGTCCTTCTTACATGTGGCACACGTGAATTTTTGCGCTCCCGGACCTTTCTTGCCTGCCATTTTGAACACTCTATATTTCTTAAGCTTGTGACCAATCAATATATAAAAAGGGGTTTGGTGAGTTCTCCCCGCGTGAGTCGCTCCCGCCTATTGATCGGAGTCGTTTCGGAGTCTTCCAGAAGGCACGCTCCATGTGCTGCTGTTCGTCCGACCGAGTCATCAAGCCTCGGCGAGCCGTGGCTCCCAACCAAGCAGCACAGACGATCCCCGAAGGGGCCATCGATTTGTCACCAGGTGACCAACAACAAAGCACGCCCCTTACTAAACTCCTACTAGTTCCTTTCACAACTGCCAGGATCTCGGAGCAGCGTTCAATGGATATCCCGCCACACCAAGAGACTCGACCCAAGTCTTTTTATTGGCCTGGCAACCCACCTGGGAACAAAGGGCCGTCACCTGGACCGATGCTAGCAGAGGCATCCGTCAACGGGCACTGGGAACGGTCAATAATTACGCGCCAGGGAAATGGTTAACGGGGCACTACCCTCATCCCATTCATCGTGCCCCAACGCCTAAGACACCTCTAGTCCTAGTCTCTCGCAACCAGTGAGCGTCGATTGGCGTTGTTTATAGAGGTTCCAAAGCCTCTCTTCTGACGCTTGAGGTAGCTGTTAGGTCCCTATATGTAGATAGAGGGAAAAAAAGGAAAGAGTGACATGATAGGAGTAGGCTCTTTTTTTGTATAAGTGGGTGAGATAGGATAAAAGTAAAAAAGGAGAAGGATAGAGTAGAAAAAAGAAGGAATGACGCACTTAGTCTGGAACCTCGTTTCCGACCAAATCGAGAAGAAAAGCCCTACCAGGGGTACCCAGAAGAGGTACCCCCGCTGACTTAGCTCGAAAAGTCAAAGGTACACACAAGCTCTCTTCCCGCGACAAGGGGGCGTCACCTCTCCCTCTACTTTCTTAGAGTTACATAGATACACAGAGAGAGCGAGAGAGAGAGGGAGAGGGATAGAGAGAGAGAGAGAGAGAAAGAGAGAGAGAGAGAGAAAGAGAGAGAGAGAGAGAGAAAGAGAGAGAGAGAGAGAGAGAGAGAGAGAGAGAGAGAGAGAGAGAGAGAGAGAGAGAGAGATATTACATCGAAAGTCTGGTAGCAACAGATCTACTTATCCTCATTAGGCTACCAGAAGGATTATGGACCAAAAAAGCTCGATGAAACGGCAAAGTAAAGCCGAGGCAGGAAAAATTTGCTAAAGTAGATTAATACTTTATTAGTTTCTATTTTTCATCACCCTGTTTTTATCTACTGTAAAACAAGTCTGAGGTAGGATTTATCATCATCTATTTATCAAATATGTCTTTAAATGAAACTATACTAGCTGCGTTAACCATAGCTTCTGGTAGATTATTCCAGATTCTTATGGTTCTGTTGAAGAAGAAGAATTTCGTTCCGTTCGCCCGAAAGTGACCTTCCTCAAGCTTAAGCATTGATTCAAGTGATTAATTGATTAATTAATTAATGAAAGTGATGAATTGTGTGGTAGGTTTATAAAGGTGTAAAAATGTTTTCTAGTTTGCCCTGGTGTTAGGGCATCACTAGCATACTTCTAATTTTTTCTATTTTATAATGGGTTCTTCCTCCGTCAGTAATGGTGCTGACTTTCGTTGACAGCTAGTTTCCTCCATTGTTATAAATATATATATATATATATATATATATATATATATATATATATATATATATATATATATATATATATATATATATACATATATATAAAATATATATATATATATATATATATATATATATATTGATTTATTAAGTTTAATATATTCCACCGTCGTAGCATTCAAGCCTTTCAAAGTTTTTTGTTATGCTAAATATCTCTATTTGAATTTTATTAATCTTTTCATTTATTATTTTCAATTTGAGTAATAGTTTGGGCATTTCGCCTCTTTTTGTTACTATTAATTAATTTTATTTAATTTTGATTCGACTTAAATTTGGGTACTTCGCCTCTTTTTATTTTAAAATTTTAATTTTTAATATGGGCACTTTACCTCTTTTGGGTAAATTTAGTTATTTTAGATTTAGTGAGTTTCGGCACTTCGCCTCTTTTTGTTAAGATTAATTATTCTCTTTTGTTTAGTGTAGTATTATAAGTCGAGTTTATTAAGGTCAAGGTCATTTTCTTTTGTGTACTACTAAGTAAATATTGGTAGTACGTCTTCTCTCGCGCAAGTTCTACCGCTTGAGAACAGAGCTGTTCTACCGATTGCGCGTCTTCTGTTCCCACGTACGTTCCAGTCGATGTTTATTGTCGGGAGTATTTCTTGATCGATTTTGCCCCAAGTCTTTCTCCCTGGCCTTTGGATCTCCATATTGACCGGTTTTAGTCCGATTCTTTGATGTAGAACCAATTGCCGAATACGGTCGATTCTCTGCGTGCCAGTTATTAGCAGTGTGGCTTTATTCTGCACTCTCTGCATCATTCTGAGAGATGTACAGCTTGCCATCTGCGTGATCACAGCCGGATACACTAGGACTAAGCGTACCAAGGCCATGTACAGTTTTTTCTTGTTTGGCACGCTGAGGCTTCCGAAATGGTAGTTTCTTCAGCTCTCTTTTGGCCAGGGGAAACTCTGGTATTTACTTGAGCCTTGTAACCAGATTTGTAGAGTCGTAAGCCCAGGACTTTTTCCTCGTTAGAGTACGGATAGAGTTCGTTGTCGACGATGACGTCGTCAACTTTCCGGCGGTTCATTGGAATTATGGTGAACTTCTGGCGGTTGGTCTTAATCTTCCACTTTTTTCATAGCGATTGATGTTGTCAATCTTGGCAGCTGTAGCCCTTGCCCGACTTCCAGAGTTCCTGAATGGACTCACTCAGGACGATTTGAGTGATGCCATCTGTGTATTTCAGATGCATCGAATGGTACAGCAAAAGACTGAGACAGCTGCCTTGTGGAACTCCCGCCTCGAGTTCAAATTCGGTTCCCTTGCAGCCCTCGATCGCGATTTAGGCTCTCCTATCCTTGACATAGTTACAAAGGACCCTTTACAGGAGTGGGTTAAGCTGGAGGTTGAGGATCTTGAATTGTAGCTCTCTCAGCCATAACTTATCGAAGACCTTCTTTACATCCCGCAGCACCACGTCTACGTACCTTCTCTCAGCTTTACTGCAAGCGAGTTTTCCGTTAGGAGGGCAAGGGCTGTTTCCGTTCCTCGTCCCTTGCGGATCCCGTGTTGCTTAGGGTTGTGAGCTCCTAGCTCGGCTAGTTGTTCCTGAAGCCTGTCAGCTAGGAGCTTCTCGTAGATTTTCACAACGATTTCCAGCAGGGCGATTGGCCTGTAATTTACTAGTTGATCAGGGGTTTTACCTCCATTGGGTATGAAGATTACTTTAGCAATATTAAAACCTTCCGGGAGGTAACCCGTATTCAACGAAGCGTTGTAAATGTTTACAATTACCTGAATGATCTGCTGGGAGGCATTTACCAAGTTGTTTCTGGTGATGCCCGTCCAGCCTGCTGCCTTTCGTTGGAAGGCTCTTACAGTGGCCATTACCTCCTTTGGTGTTATGGGACGGCCGTGGTCTGCCTTATCCCTGCCTACGTTGACTCGATGTTATGAGTGCATGCGGTGCATAACCTGATTCATTTCTTCGATCAGTTGGCCTTCGAATTCCTGGTGGAACCCGTCGTTTTCTTCAAGGGTGATCCTGAAGACGTTTTTCCAGAAATTTATGAACCTGTCTTCCAGAACCGCCGGGTCCTCTATATAGTCTCCGTTCTCTTTTATTCGAGCCTTTGGTCTTGCTGTTAGTCCCTTTAAGTTCTTGACTTGACGCCAGAACTTAGCCGGTATGAGTTCGCCATCAACTTTGGCTATCAGGTTGTTCCAAATTTCCTCCTGTTGGAGGTTGATAGCCTCTCTAAGCTCTGTGCTTAGGCGTCGAAGGAGCGAGCTTCTTTCCCGGTTAGGAGCTTCCCGTCTTATTTCTTCGTACACTTCCCTGTGAACGCGAGCGATCTCTCTCATCTCCTCTGTCTATCTGGGCTGAGGAGGTGTTTTATACCCGGTTTGGGGTATGCTCTCGCGGTCCGCTTCTAGTATGGACTTTGCTATCCTCTCCAGTTCCCCATCTATCTCCTCTAATGACGCCTCGCTTAGGTTAGCTGGCGCGTATTGACTGAGTCGTCTCTTGTAACGATCTCAGTTGGCCAAGACGTAGTTTTTCCGGAGAGGGACTGGGAGCTGGATCGGAGCGAGAGATACTGTGGTGAGTATCGCTCTGTGATCACTTGGGACTGTTGGGCTTGGCTCACTATGATAGTTGAATGGGAAGCCTTCACTTATTAAGATTATGTCAGGTTTGGTTGCTGATCTGGAAGTGATATAGGTCGGAAAATCCGGCCCTATTCTCTGGATGTTTTTTCTTCCCATAATCAGTTCCAAGTTTTGGCCTCTTTCGTTGGTACTACCATAGCTCCCCGCACGGCATCTGGTATTGAGGTCTCCCCCTATGATTGCCATTCTGCGGTGCCCGAACAGTGTGTAGAAGTTATTTAACGGGAGATAGGCTCGACGAGGGTGCTGATAGGCTGCAGCTATCATGAGGTCTCCTACTAGTGTGTGGAGCTTGACCGCCACAAAGGCTTCATCAAGTTCTGGTAATTGTTAAAACGAGAAGTTCCCCTTGATAGCTCTTGCAACACCATCGAACCTTTCCTGAGAATGATTTTTCATGACTACTCTGTAGCCCGGTATTATAATTCGACCAGCTGTGGTGTCGATACCGTGCTCCCTCATAAGAATAATTTCGGGGTCAATCACTGGGAATATGTTTCCATATGCCATAGCTTTTCCCTCCCATCCATTTACGTTGAGTGTCAGAATCCTCATTCTATTGCTTACTCTCTCCAGGTTATTTATTTACTGTTTTGGGGTGAAGTTCTTCTTCTTCCCACTTCTCTTTTTCCTGAACTCAGCGTTTGAGATCTGCTCGCAGGTGCTGTGATGTAGGGTCACATTATGGCTGAGCAGAGCTTCTTCCACCGTTTCATGGTCGACTTCGTAGTCGTATTCCCATTTCTATATTTTCGTTTTTATTTCATGGAAAATATCCCTGGCCTTCATCTCCTCGGGAAAGGAAAACTGATCGCAGGCGCAGATTTTCAGATTGATGTTATCCACCCACAATATTTTGTTTTTCCTTTTTTTTCTCTTGGCTTTCTGGGTTTGTGATGCAACGGTGTCCGAGGAATCTGAGGATTCCGAGGAACTGTTGGTGTCGGTGTTTTCTTTCTCTGTTGTGGTTACTTGGCTCTGTTTAGGTGCAGGAGTTTTCACATCGACTGCCCGTTTCTTTTCTTTTTTGTTGGTTACTTTATTGGTGTTGTCTTGCCCGTTTGTTTGTTGGTTTGGAACCATCTGTAGTTGCAGTACTTTCCTGGAAGGGGGGTTGTCTGGGAACCACATTTGTTTCATCTCGTTTTTGGCTAACATCTGGTTTAGCTCATTTGCGAACGTGCCAGGGCCAGTGAGGTTCATGACATGCGCATGGAGGATGCACGTCATAATCTTCATCGAATTCTCGTTTTGTAATTTAAGATATGTCTTCTTATTATCTACTTCCAAGAGTGCCGCCTTTGCTGTTTGGGCGGTGAACGTGTTCGCTCTACGCGTTTCTTATTTTTTCTTCGCTTCTTGTTTGTTCTTTATAATTTATTTTTTAACGGGACATGGCATGGCCATTGTTCTGTGCCCCTGGCCGCAGTTTACGCACTTTTCAATGTTACTATTGCATGACCTCCAATTGTGCCCTTTCTCGCTACATTTAGAGCACGTTTCTTGAGGCTCTTTGCAATCTTTAGTGACGTGTGTTTTCATCTTATAGCATCTGAAACAGAATTAGACTGGAGTGTATTCTGCCTTCTCAATCGGTTTCCTGCTAATTTGGGCGTTAAATATCAGTAGGCTTTGTTCCTTCGCCTTTTGGGCCATGGTTGTCTCTGCGAAGACCAACTTAAAGACATGGGTGTATTCGCTGCCATCCCTTCTATTTTTAAATTTTATCACTTCGGCTACCTTGGCTTAGGTTTGCCGAAGTTGGATTTTCTCCAGAAATTCACCCGTGGAGTGTTGTCCAATCTACGGATCGATTCGCCGGCATACCACGCTCCTGTGGGCCAGGATCTGTAGTGGTACTGCTGGCTGCAGCCCAATGCCCCGAAGGGCCCCAACTGCCTTCTCCTTGGTAATGTCTTCTATGTCCTTTTCCTTCTTGCAGATTACGATGTAACCCAAGGCTATGTCCATCAGCCTTACCATGGCAATGCCCAACTTGCCATACACAGCCTCAAAAACGCTGTCTCTGCTAGGCTTGGGCTGCCCGTCGACTACCCGCAGAGGTGTTCTTGTTGTGTGGTCTTGGGCCATCTCTTCGAGAGAGTGGCCCCTATGGACTGGGTTTACTTTTCCTACCAAGTCTCTTGTTATTGGTGACTTGATTCTAGTCAATTTCATGCTTTCTTTCTTTTTATGATGCTGTTTCCTTGTTTATTTATTAAAGAGTCCCTCTACCTCGTCGCTAAGATTTCATGAACGGGAACTGCCAAATGAGGGGATGAGTGATGATGGGTGAACCCGAGAAGGCCCCTCAGATGGGTGAAGTGTGGCGGACTTAATGATGGGTGGTGATAGAATCAACTACCACCATCCGGGGGTGCCACCCCATCTGGGGTTTGGTTATCTATGCTGTTTCCAACTTACACAGGGACGGTTGCATGTTTCCCTGTGGTCTTGGCCGTAAGCTACCCTTAGAGATTAGAGCGAACTCTTCTCAAAGCTTTCAGCATCGCCTCGTAACCGGGCGGTCTCTTCCGTAGAGTTCTACAGTAGGCTAGTCCTCAAACCTGCTTTCTTTACGTTCCCAATTATGTCTATCAAAGTGGACCGACATATTTGGAGCGAGACTAGGTGAATGGCAGTTCAGTTCATTTCAGCTTCGTAACTCCGTCGATGGAGGACGGGGGAGGGGGGAGGAGAGTTAGGTCGACATTAAGTCGCCTAAGAGCTGGTTAAAGTGGTCTTCCGGAGAGTCCCCGTGGGGATGGCGAATTGAATCCTGACGTTTTGAAGCTGCCTTTCTCGACCTTTTCCTCCTTTATCGAGTAAGAGATGTAGATTTAGCATAGTTTTCTAAGTGAATTCTTCTGCCTTCATTCATTTGATATATATATTAGAAATTTTGATTTGTTTACATTTTCAAAACCATAAACGATTTTAAATAACTCTATCATGTCCCAGCGTATGCGTCTTTGTCTAAGAGAGAATAGATTTTGACCTGTAAGACTGTCCTGGTAATTCTTTATTCACAAGTGAGGAATCATATTGGCTATTCGACGCTTGACTCTCTCTAATCTTTCTGTGTTGCACTCAAGATGTGGTAACTAAAACTGCACGCAATATTCCAAATGTGGTCTAACAAGTGCATTATAAAGTGTTAGAATACATCTTTTAAACTTGTTTTGAAATGTACGCCCTATGAGACCTAGTATCCTGTTTGCCTTTTTTACTGCCTTCATGCATTGTTTACTTGATTTAAGGTCGCTGGAAATTTTTACACCAAGATCTTTTTCTACGTTGACGTTTGGTATGTCGGTTCCGCCCAGTTATTAGTTGGTTCTCGCGTTGTTTTTACCAATGTGGAGCTGCACTTTGCGACGTTAAAATTCATTTGCCCTTTGCTCGCCCATTAAACTAATCTGTTTATGTCATCTTGAATCAGTGCACGGTCTTCTGAAGTTTTTGCCCGACCGCCAATTTTGGTATCATCTGCAAACATTGATAACTTGTTAATTATTCCGATGTCTATGTCATTAATGTATATGAGGAAGAGTAGTGGTCCAAGCACCGATCCCTGTGGTACGCCAATTGTTACTTGACTATAACTGGATGGGCTGCCACAAATTACTACTCTTTGACTTCTCTTACTAAGCCAGTCTTCTATCCATTTAACTACTTTCCCTCTGATACCATGAGCTTTGATTTTAGCAATCACTTGTTTGTGTGGTACTTTGTCGAAATACATAATATCGGCAGCTCGATCTTCATCATATATTTTGAATATATCGTGAAAGAAATCAAACAAGTTTGTCAAACATGATCGTTTTCGACGAAATCCATGCTGAGAATCTTTTATGAGGTTTTTCGTTTCCATGTGATCTACAATTTTGTCTCTCATTATTCTTTCAAATAGTTTTCTAATTACTGAGATTAAACTAATAGGGCAGTAGTTTTCGGCACGGGAGCGGGCCAATCGATGGGGAGGTTGTCTTTTTACTATTCACATAGCTAAAGAATAACTTAAGATTGGTTTTTACTTGCTGAGCGCTAGATTCTTCTAAGGGTTTTTTTAAGGATTTTATCAGCTTCTTCGTTTCTTTTCTTAACTTTTTAAAGTTATTTTCATCTACAGTTGTTTTTGTTCTCCAAAATCTAGTGTATGCGGCCTTCTTTTGTCCAAGAGCTCTTTGAATTTCTCTGGTGAATCATCTTGGCTTTGCAGTTGTAGCTTTTTGCTTCCTTTTTTGTGGGATGTATCTTGAGTAGTTTGTATTAATTATAGACAAAAAGCATTCCAATATTCTTGGGGATTATCGCTAGTAGGTAGGGCTGATCAATCCTGGTTTTGTAATTCCTTAACCATTAGGTCCCATTCGGCGTTAGCGAAATCCGATTTGAGGGCAGCATTGGTAACCTCTTTGTTGTAATTAGCATTTACGTTGAAGTTTACTTTAAATTCTACCTGTCTGTGGTCGCTGCTTGGGAAAAAGTAACCGACATTAAGATTGGTTACCATTTTAGGGTCGGAGATTAATACTAAGTCAAGAATATTCAGGACTCGTGTAGGCACGTCTTCTACTTGGTAAAGGCCTTGGTAGAGGTTGTAGAAAGCGGTTCACCTCAGTTTTTGCAGGGTAAGTTAAAATCTCCTAAAATTAAAGAGTTGTGCCTACAAGCTATATCATTAATAATCTCGCCTAAATTTTTATCAACTTTTCACCACCTGCTTCGGGGGCCTATAGAAGACGGATAGTAGCAAACTATTCCTACATATACCTGTGATTTCGTCAAAAACTGCATTAATGGTTTCAGGAATTTCAAAAACTCTTTGGAGTGGGGAAAGTGATAATTTCGCATTTAAATAACTCCTCCACCAGCGCCTACTAGTCTATTATTATAGAACATGGAATATCTTGGGATTTGAAATTCTGCCTCAAAGTCTTTACTTGAGAAATTTAGCCAGGATTCTGTGACGGAAAATATATCATATTTGCTAGCCTGGTTTAAGGCCACAAGGTCATCGAAGTTGTTTCTTAGACTTCTCGAGTTAAGTAGGACACAGGAAAAGTGCTGATGGTTGCTAGTATGGAAATAATTATTTATTTTTTTAGTGAGTGAAATCTTTTTAGCATCTAAAAATTTATGATTGCCTTTGTAAATAATCGTGGTACCCTTGTTGAACCCATAGTGTTGAGGTGGAGTCCGTCTGGAAGAAAAAGTTCCTTTTTATTATAAAAGTCGTTCCAGAAGTTTACAAATTCTACACCTTCATTCCTGTAGATAGTCTCAAGGCAATTATTTGTGTAGTGAGCTCTAATGAAGAAGCTATATCTGCATTTGCTCCGTGGGAGAATGCCTGAAATAATAAAATTATTTGTTTTTATTTTAACTAATTTAATCATTTTCATATATTTATCTAGCAATTCTTCGGATCTGGTGGTTAGCATGTCGTTTGTTCCTACATGTAGAACAAGTACTGTGTCCTTCTGGACCTCCTGAAAGAGAGAGTCTAGAGAATTCGTTATGTCCTCAATGGACGCACCCGGTAGGCAAAAAAATTTGCGTCTTTTAGGATTCGATTTACAAAAGGTGTCAAGTTGACCTCTTACTATAGAGTCTCCCACAATAGCAGATTCAACTTCAGGCTCCTCCTCCTCATCTAAAACCTGAAAGGAATTGAAAATCTTAATTGGGATGAATTTTTTCTGCTGGGATTTTGCACCGTTTTTTATCTGTTGGAATGAGCTATTATTATTTGGATTATTAATAATATTACTACTATTTTTATGGTGCTGGGTGTTCGGCTTCTTCTTTGGGGCAAAGATGGTACCTTTCTTCCCTTTGCGGATTGTGGGGCATCGGGTGTCATTTTCTCCTTCGTAGGTTGGGTCATGCATTGAGTCAAAGCTACATTGCTCTCTACAAATTCCTGCAAAGAGGAGACCTTCTTTTCTAAATTAGTAAATGCCTCGATAGGAATATTTGCCTGAACATTGGTGGCAGTTGAGGTACTACGGGAACTTTAATACTTCGGCTAGTTTCCCTTTAAGTGCTGCTATTGTAGCTATTAGTTTGTCCGTTTCCTCCTTATGTTCATCTCTAATCTCACCGAATAGGCATATGGAAGAGAGAGAGAGAGAGAGAGAGAGAGAGAAAGAGAGAGATCGAGAGATAGAGTGAGTAACAAGGAGTAACAAGGAAAGAAAGTACACTAGAAGACCTTACGGTCCATTCAATGAGGGTACCTTTGGACTAGCAGTCGAGGGAGCACATCTCTGCTCAAATGCTTTATGTCTTTAAACGGCCACTTTTCAAGACCCAGTCTAGTCTTGACTTGACGTGGTCAACAGATTTAATGTTGACAACTTCCATTAGAAGTGCGTTCAAACTACCGCATATACTGTACGTGAAAATCTTTTCACACAGATCGCGGTTGTAACGCTTCAGTTCAAGTTTAAAGCCGTGATTTCTTGTTCTGCTCTCAACAAGTGTGAAAATATCCACGTAGTCAACATTGTTGAACCCTCGAAGTATTTTGAAAACTTCGATGAGCTGACCACGCAGTCTACGGGTTTCCAACGAGAACAGATCTAATTCATTTAATTTATCTTCACAACTTTTATGTCTGATAGAGGGAATCAGTTTGGTTGCCATGGCTTGTACGCGTTCCAATCTCGCGATGTCCTTTCGAAATGAAGGACTCCAAAATTATACGGCATACTCCAGGTGCGGTCGTACAAGTGAGTTGTACATACACAGTACAATCTCCTCATTCCGATATCCAAACTGGCGCTTTATGTAGCCTAGCATCATTTGGGCCTTTTTCTCCGCCTCAATGCACTGTTTATAGAACTTGAGGTCACTAGTGATTGTTACACCCAAGTCCTTCTCAGTGTCGGTGGATTCAATAGCACTGCCCTTCAGGATATACTGAGTGTAGAGAAATCGCTACATTAAGCATCCTGGAGGAGTATAGGTACATTAAAGCCCTTTCCCCATGAGGAGAAGCGCGGGAACGGTGGCCGGCGAATAACCATAACTGCTTACCCTGTTTGATCTCCCCGCCGCTTTGGGCAGTTGGAGCTAACATCTGTTTTAAGGCGACCACATAAGGCCCTTAAACGACGCTCTAACGATCCAATTGCCTACGAGACCCATAAACTCGTGGTTATGAAAAAAAAGCGGTGCTAGTCAAAAGGCATGCCAAGTAGCGGTGCGGTTGCGAGCCTCTAATTAGCGAGCTGACTTGGGCACTCCAGTGCTACCCTCGGCAATTCTCGCTCTCCCCAGATGCGAACTCACCATTCGCGTCCCCCCCCCTGCCTCTGTGCCCTGGTCACATGCCCCTTTAGATGGTGCGGTATTCCGCCTATAAATAAGCCCCGCAAATGAAGAGAGAAGATTAGAAGTCGATCCGCCAGAAAAAGGATTAGTTTATGAAGATAGATCCTTCAGCCCGACAAGAAGATTAGAAGTCGATACGCCAGAAGAAGGATTAGTTCGTGAAGATTGATCCTTCAGCCCGACAAGAAGATTAGAAGTCGATACGCCAGAAGAAGGATTAGTTCGTGAAGATCGATCCTTCAGCCCGACAAGAAGATGAGAAGTCGATACGCCAGAAGAAGGATTAGTTAGTGAAGATCGATCCTTCAGCCATACAAGACTATTTCCGTGAGAAACGATAGGATCAGATTGAGAAAATCGATCTCCCCTTTCCGGGCCGTATTAACCTAAATAGTCAAGCTTTATATCAGTGCCATACCAAAGAATCCTTTACAGACTGCAAAGAAGTCTGACTGAAGAAAAGCAAAGCCGCTCACACTCGAGTGACTCTCACATCTCAAGCTCCGTAAGAGTGGGAGGAGAAGAACCCAGCCCCAACGAGCTCCCGTTCTTTAATTAAGTTGAAGAATCAGCCCCCTCCTCGACGAAATTTCAATCATCGGCCACAACACTTCAAAGCGAGAGATAAGTCCTCCAGCGACATCCGGCAATCCATAATACCTCCTGTCATGTAAGTTAGAAAGAACATTTATATTCATATTGCGATAGTAGAAGTTTAGTACATCTCACGTTTTAAAGGGGAGTAGAAACCATTGTTCGTGAACCTAGGTCATATTTGCTTGTAGACGAGAGTACGTTAATTTAATGTTTAACGCTAATCAAATAGAGTTGCGATAAAAATACTAATCGGCAATTGGTATGTTTACGGGTAGCCTATTTGTTTAGTTTTGTCATCGTATCCGTGCGAAAGGTCTAGATGCCAAAGATAGAAATGTGTTAACTGTTGGTTTGTTATAGTTAAGTGTTTCATTTAAAATACATGTTTATTTTGGTATATATCTGGTGTTTCCTCTTATCCTTATGTGTTTAAATAGCTCTTCCTTAAGAACAAAACTACTGAATTAGCACTCTGAGAACAAAGCCTACTTCATCATAGAAGTAACTCACGCACCACAAAGCATACCGCTACAAAAAGGGTGTCAAAGAGTATAGTGATCAAAAACAGAGGGCCATTCTACGACACTGAAATTTGGGGTTTCGGTGGCCGATATGCATCACTTTGTATTTCTTCACGTTAAAAGGCATTTGCCACGTGTCCGACCACTTCCCAATCTTCCCAGATCTTTCTGCAGGCGGGTAGTATTCCCATCCTTTGCAACGTTCATACCGAGCTTGGTATCGTTGGCAAATTTAAAAATCTTGGCAATGATGTCACTGTCCATGTCGTTGACGTAGATGATGAATAGAAGTGGTCCCAGGACAGAACCTTGAGGCACTCTGCTAGTAACGGGCACCCACTCAGAAGCATGTCCATTCACCACCACCCGTTGCCGTCTGCCATTTAGCCAGTTCTCTATCCAGCCCGCTACTTTTCCGTCTATGCCTAGCGCTCGCAATTTCCAGAGAAGGCGGCGGTGTGGTACCCCATCAAAGGCTTTCTGAAAATCTAAGTAGACCACATCCACTGCCTTGTCCCGATCGTGCTCACTGAAAACGAAGTGGAAGAATTCCACAAGGTTCGTCAGGCATGACCATTGCCTTCGGAAGCCGTGCTGGGAACTCCTCAGTAGCAGCTTTAACTCTAAATGCGACGTCATTTTGTCCACCATGATGCTTTCCATGAGTTTACCGACTATCAAAGTCAGACTGATAGGTCGGTAGTTTGACGGTTGGCTACGGTCTCCTCTCTGGAAGATAGGAGTCACCTCCGCTTCACGCCAGTCTCTAGGAAGGCATTCGGTCCGGATTGACATGGTGAAGATTGCGCTCAGATGTCGTGACACTTGATTGTGCACTTCTTTCAACACTTTAGGTAGAAACCCATTCGGGCCAGGTGACTTATTCGTCATTTGGTCACTGATCTTCTTTTCTATTTCTCCTTCGTTGGAGTCCATATCCTCCAGCTTTTCTCCCGAGTAGGAACTCGTTGGCTGGGGGATGGGACCAAACTCTTCAGTAAACCCTGAAGAGGGGTAGTCGTTGAGGAGGTTAGCATTTTCTGCAGCTAAGTGCTTTAATGTCCCCTCCTCATTCCTCAAAGGGCCAATCTTCCGACGGATTGGTCTACGGCTGTTCACATATCCAAAAAACTCCTTGGGATTCTCTTTACAGAGTCTCGCTACTCGGAGTCCCTCAGCCCGCTTAGCCGCCCTTATGCTGGACTTCACTCTCCTGGATAGCCTCCGGTATTCGTCAAAGTCACCCGAGATCTTTGATGCCGGTACACATTTCTCTTCTCTCTAAGCAGTTGGCCGATTTCTCGATTAAACCACTTTGGTTTAACAGAAGACCGACGGGGGCATTTCAGAGGGATGAAACGCGATTGAAGACTCATGAATGTGGTTTTGAAACTGTTCCACAAGTCTTTAACAGCATCGCACACTTCTAGCCTCGCGTCACTCAGTTCAGCACGAAAACCTGCAAGGTCTGCTCTTCTTAAATCAAGTTCCCTCGATTTACTAGTTTCAGGACCTGCCTTGGGGACCTGCACTACAAATATAATTAGTCGGTGGTCACTGCTACCGAGCTCTTCGCCAACAGAGAGGTCCTCAACGATGTCATCCTCAGAGGTGAAAACCAAGTCGAGGATATTGTCTCCTCTCGTTGGCTCTTTTACCCATTGAGTCAGGAACTCGTTGTTTGCGAACTCCAGGAGTAGTGCGTTTTCGCCACAGGGTTCTCTCGTTTCCCAGTCAACATGGGTATTGAAGTCACCCATGGTGATACAAACTCTTTTCTTTTACAAGTTCGCCCAACAGCTGGTACAGACTCCTGTCCTGTTCTAAGTGTTGGGCAGGGTGTCTGTAAAGCACTAGGGTCCTGTATCTGGCAGGACGTATCTCTAGGTCCACACCTAGTAGTTCATGGTCGGATACGAGAAAGAGAGAGAGCGAGAGCGAGAGAGAGTGAGAATGAGAGAGAGAGGGAGAGAGAGATATGAAAGGAAAATCATAATAATGTTTGACAAAAACATTAATCTATAAGAAATAAGGATAGATGATACACAAGCGATTTCGTCTTATTTATAAGACCAAACAAGAATCATACATAGATTTAGAACGAAAGAAGAAAGCACAAACGGAATAAATTGGTATAAACTCTTTTACCCGTTAAAGAAATGGAAATAATAGGTGGAGTTCGAACCTATGCTATCGAGCGCGCTTATGATGCATCCTTTTTGGGGGATGAGGAGGGTGTTCGATTGGTCAGCGGGGTGGACGCAAAAGCGCTTGATTTCACTTTATAAATCTTACACTTAAGAAGAGAGAAGTTTATTGGCGCAAAATGAGATGAGATACAAAAGGAAATGTTTGCCTCGATTACTTTTCTGCTTGCTTGAAAAATGTGGCAGTCAATGCAAAAGGCGTCTGCCCTACCATTGGTGATTCTCGCAACGGTGACTCTTGAGAATCTGCTTTGGAAAATGTGTGACTCTGAATCACACCACAACCACACATGAGGTGAAAGGAGGGCAAGATCGAGGGAACTCCCCTCCTGATCCCATATTTCTAAAATGTGCTTACATTCCACCCATAAACAAGTGGGGGCGCGAGGCGTAACTTAATTATGATTTCTACAAGTTATTAACTATCGTATTTCAACACACGACTCCAAACACCGACCACAGGCTTTTAGACAGTACAAGGATACCCAGAGTTAAAAATTGACGGACAAAAAGTGGTAGACAGACGAAAGAAGTCCAGATAGCAAAACGCGGAAAAGAGAAAATACATCAGTCGAAAATATTTGTCTAACAATATACGAGGGGACTTCAAATAGTTTCCGGAGAATGAACATTAAAAGAAAGCTAGCAAAGATACCCGGTGTTGTCCGGGCCTAAACAAGGCCTGCTGACCAAAAGGTCGAGTGCTCTCACTTATTCTGATTTATGATCTTACGACCTTCAAAACTTTCAATAATTCCCGGACTAACCTCGACAGGACATTGGTGATTCTATCATTCGAAAGAGAATGTAAATAAACATAAGGTTTTCAAATTTCGTTAGAACTTGGCCTAAAATAGAATTGCCGGGCCTAACCTAGACTAGCTTAATATATTCTAGCTAGCCTAGCATAACCTAGCATAGTATAGCCTACTATATCCTACCTTAGCTTAGTATAGCCTAGCCTATCGTATCCTAGTATAGCCTAGCCTAGCATAGTAGACCCTAGTCTAACCAGCATATTACAGTATAGCCTAGCTTAGCCTAGCCTAGTATCTCCTTGCCTAGCGTAGCATTGTCTAGTGTAGCTTAGCTTACTATAGCTTAGCTTAACCAGGTATGGCTTAGCATTGCACGCCAGTGCCTAGCCTAGCGTCACCTAGAGTAGCCTAGCTTAGTATAGCCAAGCTAGAATAGGCTACTATAGCCTAGCAATATATCCTTACGTACAATAGCCTAGCCTTCCTAGCATACTATAGGCTAGCTTGTTATATCTTACCCTTGTACATTATATATTAGCATAGTATAGCCTATTCTAAGCTTGCCTAGCTGAGTATAGCATATTATAGCCTAGTCTCGTCTGTCAGAATATTGGCCGAATATTTATGATGTTATGGCCAAAACAACAGAATTCTCGGGCTAAACTTGAGAGGAATTTTGCAATTATATAATTCAAAAGAGAATGTAAAACAACATAAGAGTCTCAAATTTCGTTAGAATTAGTCGAATATTTATGATGTTATTGCCAAAACAAAACAATTCCCGGGCTAACCTAGGGAGTTTTACATGATCGTATTTTATATCTAGTCGTTTTAATTGAAAGTACCTTTGAAATCTTCTTTTGCCTTATATACCACTTTAATTTAAAAATTTCTCTTTGCTACCCTGAATAAAATTCAATTTGCCGAGTTAGCTTATTGTATCTCTGCCATAATTGCCTCTAACTGATTTCTATTTTCCTATAAATGCCTCTTTTAATGTTGATATAAGTTTTCATTTTATCCGACATCCATTTTGGGTCGACAGCCTTGGTTGAGATTTGACCTTATTCGGATCAATTCAAGATGAGGTACCTGAAGGGCCACCTCTTGAATTGTCCATAGATGAGCTGCTTATTCTTAAATTGAGTTACGTCAGGTGCTTGTTCTTAATTTGACCCGGTATAACTATACATACGTATTAGTGGAGAGCATATAATGAGTTGAATACCAAGGTACTCACACATGAGACAGTAAATCATTCATTGAATTTTCTTGAGAGAAATACAAAAACAAAAAATTAAAATGATATAAGGTTGTAAACAACATTTTTTACATACATATTTGTTCCAATTTATGCAGCAGGACAGGATTTATCAAACACATTTCAGAGCTAATGTAATAATTATATCTGAACAATATATTTAAATGCTCTTCAAATATCTAACATTTCTTTTGTCTATATAAAATGTACATCTTTTTTATTTGGTCCATTCTTTTTTAATTATGATTCAATAAATTTTTCCTTCTTATATTTGTATATTTTTCTTAGATCTTATAAAGATGAGATATACAAAGATTTTTTTCCCCCTAATCTTACCCTACCTATTCTTGAATTGGACGAATTTAGGTTCTTTATCTTTAATTGATCTGAATATTCATATTCCAACCAGTAATTAACTGTTTAATCATTGTCTATTCGTGATCCACTCTATTGGATCCACTCTAATGACTTCTGGGGGTTCCACAAACCCAAAGAAGTAGCCACCGAGCCTCTACACTCCCCTAAGTAAATAGTATGGACTACAAACTTGAACTGAAGCGTTACAACCGTGATATGTGTGGTAAATTTTTCACATACAGCATCTGCAGTAGCTAGAACTCACTTCCAGTGGAAGTTGTCAACAGCAATTCTGTTGATCAGTTCAAGTCAAGACTGGACAAAGTCTTGAAAAGTGACCGTTTGGGACTTAAGTCGTTGTGCAAACTGTGCCTGCTCAACTGTTAGCCCAAAGGTACCCTCTTTGAATGGATCATAAGGTCTCCTAGGGTACTTCTTGTCCTTGTAGCTCCTCTCTAGCCAAGGGTTATCCCCCTGACTGCTCCTATTGACCTCACAATTTCTGACCTGACCTCACTATTTAGTCCATAAACCAGACTCTAAAGATTCTTCTTCAAACCACTATAACCCGCTTTTCTAATGTCTGTGATTTTAACCTCATTTATTTTTCTGAGAAACTCTATTTCCTTTTAACTTAAATCTAGCTTCGCAATGTTTCCTTTTTCTCCAATTTTCCCCAATCTCTGCATTGCTAATACCATCTTCCCTATTTGTTAGAACTAAATCCAAAATATTATTGCCCCTAGTGGGTTGGTTTTACAACCTGTCTAAGAAAATTATCCTACACCATATTCAAAAGGTCCTTAGCCTCCCGATTTCCGCCAACAGCTTCCGAGTATAAATTTATGTCATAAGAATCACCCATTATGCACATATGATTGCATCTATATGTACGTTTTACCTCCTGCCATAGAGACACGAAGGCTTAATAAGATTTGGCGGTATTTATAGTATTCCTATGACAAGTTTATCATTCACTCCTCAACGTCTAGCCTGATGCCTTGGGGTTAATATGTTTTAATTGTAGTGTTTTCACAACACTAGCCAAAAAGCGGTCTATGAGGTGGAGGAGAACCTATAAAAGCAGGGTCTGAATAATCAAAAAGAAAGGCTCTGTTTGGGGGCATGCTGAAGGTGGTACTTGTAGACTTTCTCGAAGGGTTAAGAACAATCAATGCTACAAATTATGAAAGTGTTTTGAAAAGATTCACGAGGGTATAGCGGATAAGGGACACAAAATACTTCACAGAGTCCTTTTTCATCTCGACCTTCGACCACGCCTCGCCCATTCCGCTTCTTTGATAAAAAGTCAACTTTGTGAGAGTTTCGTTGGGAGTTGATCTCACACTTCATGTACACACTTGAGCCTAATCCTCTGACATTTTAGGCCTCCAAACCTTAATGATGATTAAATATGTTATAGATTTGTTTAATTCTCAGTCCTCAGTTTTATAGAAATGCATTAAATAGATGGTATCATTGCTTGCAAAGGTGTTTTGACCTGACTAAAGGTTATGTTGAAAAATAAGATTTATACTAATTTTTGTTTTATTTTATCCATTTTATACGAACTTTTTATGAACCCTCGTATATATATATATATATATATATATATATATATATATATATATATATATATATATATATATGTATATATATATTCATTACGTAAGCGACAAATCATAATTGAAAAAATATATAATTTTTATTATTTTATCTTCTATATTATAAGAGAATGAAATATGAAATATACAACATTTAATAGTGACATAATCATTACTACTTCATGTAAATGGGAGAAATACAGGAAAATAAAAATAATTAGTAAATCAAGCAATAATAGCAAGAATCCCGCAAGATGCCCACTAGAGCTTGTTTGATCCTAAAATTTGTATCGTCATTTCACTTAGATGCTTTAATAAAAAAATAATATACAGTATATTTGGTATATATTTTTTGCTTATGAATAGAGATGGATATAAAATGTTAAGAATTATTATATATGTACAATAGATATTACAGAGTTGTATATAAAATGATGTTTAAAGTATCCATCTATGTAGTATATATACTCAGCACATGTAATAAATATCTCAAGTAGAATGCGCACACTCCTCCATGCGAAATTTCAACGCTCGACTAGTTAAAAAATAGAATTAATTCGATCATTTCTAGTATATATCCTGTCTCTAGCCTGAACTGATTGAAATTTACACCACAAATTTTAGCTGTTATAAAAAAAATAGAACAACAATGCCGGTGCCATGGTTGATCTAATTGACGGCTCTTTTGGCCGTTGGTGAGTTCGAGGCTAGTGCTAGGAAGAAAGCGTCGTACTCGACTCGTCTGGTGTGAGGATGATCTCTGACGTGAGTTCTAAGTCCATTTCCGATCTTTCTTGATCCAAATCAGCCAACGGCTTAAACCTGTCAAGGACAAATAATATTGATGAGGATCACAAAAAAATTTAATTGAGATCCTTACCACAAACAATAGCACAAAAAAAATTATAAAAAGAAGAGAACAGATAAAACAAGCCTAATAAGAGAATAAATAGGGGTAGAAAATAGATTGGAAGTAATAAAGACAGGGACAAAGAAATGTATAATTGCATCAAAAGCGATGCAAAAAGTTATAATGAATTAAAAATACCCATAATTATTATAAGGAATAGAACTAAGTCAAAAGTTGGTACTCTATTCACAATAATGTACAGGGCTATCGCAAAGTCCGTGGACACAGGAAAACAAAAACACAAAACTATAATAATATTTTTTATTAATTACAAAATAAAATCATATTCTGGTAGGAAAAGTTACCAAATATTAAAAAATTAAATTTCATCAAAATGAACCAGTTTTGAGGGCAACAACAACATGGCGAAGACCAATTTTAAATTGTACGCAAGAGAAGGACACTGTGTGGAGGTATCTTAGTTCAGGCTTCAAGATTGGAGATACTACTGCGGATTTTTGGCTTTAGACTCAATGATGAACCATATAGCATAGTTCATTGTGTTGAGAGCTGGTGAAAATGGTAGGCAAATTTTCTTCCCCAAACCAACCTGGAATTGTCCTTTGCACATTTCGGAACGATCTCTATGTGTTGGTGGGGTACATTAAAATGTTGAAAGAAATAATCCCCTTTCCTGCACATGTATTGGCTCAAGGGACTACCTTACACAACTACTACATCGAATAGTTACTTTTGGACTGAAAAAGGAAGGATTATGATCGGTTCATAGTACTTTCAGATAATCATGTAGTATAACATCAAATCTCAATCCAAATTTTGAGTACCACCCTGCGATTATTCCGAAACCATGTACATTAAATGGACAAGTATGCCATGAGTAGTAATTAACAATTATTTTCAACTACTACATCCTACCTTAGAATACTGCAATCGCTCTTATACACGGTGATCTCCCCCCAAAAACGGGCCCCGCGCCACTTTTTGAGATATCTCCTACATTTATTCCCTAAACACCCTAATTTTGAAGGACATAACAGAAAAAACGCCTCTGAACACAACTAGACCTCAATAAAGCTCTAGTAAAAAATATACTAAGTCAAGCATTACTACAAGACAGGATGGTTCAAGAAAATGCATTGGGCCGTGTCGTAGAATGACTCCCGACGATATACCATATATCACTATTCGTTGAGGGAACTTCCTTAATTATCTTTAGAGTGCGTTAATGTCTGGCGGCCGATATTATGTATCTTCGATATGCTTAAGAAGTGGAACTGAGCTCAAGGATAATAATATTGCTATCATTAATAAAATAGAGTTTTATTAATAATAACTATCAACAAACACAAGACGGAAAATAGTGACATAAACAGAGAATGAAAAGGGTCGTGGGGGCTCGGGCTAATCCAAGGATTTAAAGGATTTAAAAAGGTAAAACAAATATAGAGTTAAAGAGATGGGATGGTTCGATAAACCATTTAAAGCACAGGATAGAATTGACAAAAGGGTTAAGTACTCAAAGGTGACGTTTGGCTTACGTAACTTTACACTAGTGATGCAGTGGAAGGTGGCGCGAAGGAATTTTCGGTCCGCTGGCGAGTTCCAGCCGAAGGGGGGGAATAAAATGATCCTGACGTGGCATCTTGGGAATGAGAACCGTTTCTCGACGAACGGCTTGAAGAACAATGGCTGTTCTACGTTGTTTTCTTCTGAACAAAGGGGGGGGGGTGAGAACCGTCTCTTGTCTACGGGCTCAAGAACAATGGCTGTTCTAATGTTGTTCTCCTCTGAAAAACAGGGGGGGGGGTGAGAACCGTCTCTTGTTTACGGGCTCAAGAACAATGGCTGTTCTAATGTTGTTCTCCTCTGAACAACAGGGGGGGCGGGGGTGAGAATCGTCTCTTGTCTACGGGCTCAAGAACAATGGCTGTTCTAATGTTGTTCTCCTCTGAACAACAAGGGGGAAGGGTGAGAACCGTTTCTTGGCGAAGGGCTCAAAAGAACAATGGCTGCTCTAATGTTGTTCTCCTCTGAACAACAAGGGGGAAGGGTGAGAACCGTTTCTAGGCTAAGGGCTCAAAAGAACAATGGCTGTTCTACGTTGTTCTCTTCTTAACACGAGGGGGAAGCCTTGGCGTCACGAAAGGCTCGAACCTTTGGCACTCAAGGGATATTGTCCTCCTTCTGGACAAGTGATGGTGAATCTCGAGGTCGAGGTCCCTTGGCGCACAGAGGGAGAGAGGGTCGTGGGGATGTTTCGCGACGAAAATCTGGATCTCCGATCTGATCTTTGTGGTAAAGTTTCCATATAAATAGCCAGGACATCTCCTTGGCGTGGGGGACAATGGAGTGGGAGCTTCGAGGGAACGCACAGCCGAGCCGGAGAACAATGCCTTATCTGCCCATAAGCCTAACTCAATCTGGCGAGGTCGGCGTATGGGGGAGAACGGGGGGACGATAACCTCCTTGTTCAAACATTGACATCCGGTGGCTGTGATAAGGCGCCAAGCTTCGAAACGAAGATGCACGTGGGCCCATCGTGGTTTTAAATAATATGTGATAGAAGTTGAAATTCACGAAGCTTCAACTCGTTCTATCACACCCCTCCATTCCGGGGTAAGTTGTCACTTCGAAAAAAAAGAGAGAAGGGACAACGATAGAGCTCCGTTGTGGGGAACTCGTTTTCTTGTACCAACCGTACCTTCCTGCACCTAACTAGTATTACCTCAATACATATGATTATTTTGATCTTTAGATTACAGGGGAAAATAACCTTCAATACAACTTAATCAAAGAAAAAAAAAGGGCATGGAACAATGAAATGATATAAAATTAGTACATACGGGACAAAATAATTTATACGTAAATTAATGGGTACAAATATATATACATACAAAAAAATTAGACATTGAGCGTTACAAAGTTCAGACATATACATTAATTAATTATATTACAAGAGAATCTTAATTTAAGTCGTACAAGACGGTATATACCTACATGGAGATACTAATCCTATGAATACACTTACTCTACGCTATTTGGTAACGCATTCCTACTGAGTGCGTCAGCGACCTGGTTATCGGAACCTTTTATATAATTTATTTTAAACTGATACTCTTGCAAAAGTAAACTCCAGCGCATGATGCGGCCGTTTGAGTGTCGCACATTCCTAATATAGGCTAATGGACGGTGGTCGGTTCCTATTTGAAATTCTTTACCTATCAAGTACATCTTGAATTTGTCTATGACCCAGATAATTGATAGAGCTTCCTTTTCTATAGTGGCATATCTCTTTTCGCGTGGTAATAATTGACGACTAGCATATGCAACTGGATGACTCGTGCCGTCATCCTCGTATTGAAGGAGTACACCTCCAATGCCCTCGTTGGACGCGTCTGTCTTAATCCCAAAGGATTTTTCCGGGTTGGGCAACTTTAAAATAGGGGCAGAAATGAGCTTACTCTTGAGCTGATTAAAATGGGAAATAGCGACATCATTCCAACGTAGACGATCGGGTGAATTCTTTTTTTAAAAGGGAGCTGAGGGGCGCCGAAATCGCAGCGAAATTCGGAACGAATCGCCGATAGTACGAAGCTGATCCTATGAACGATCTTAATTGCTTCTTTGTAATCGGGAGGGGCATGTCGGCGATTGCCTTAATCTTATCCTCTTGGGGACCCAACTTGCTTTGTCCTATTTTGAAACCCAAATATTTGATGGTTTCGTGGGCAAAATGGCATTTGCTGGGGCCAATGGTGAGGCCATTTTCGCGCAGTCGCTCGAAAAGAGCTAATAGGGTGGTTAAATGGTGACTCCATTCAAATAGCTCTTGTAGCTGACTCTTCTGACGTGGTGTCTGCTGCGCGTCACTATCCAGGTCAGAGGGTTCCAAAGACTCACCTGGTAGGGAAGGAGGAGGGTAATCAGCATCAGGTTGGATGCACACTGTCTGGATTACCTTAAGGGACTCCGGGGGGTAATCTTATTCAAGCGCCGATGTTTCGTCCAGTTCTACGAGGGTATCTCCATTGGCGCGTTGGGGGTTCTTTTTTTCTTGGGGTCCACGGACAGTCTCCGTGTCCTTGTCTTGGGCCTTATCACCTAAGGGTGTTAATGATTCACACTCCTTTTGTGCCGTCCTAAAGTCCTGGTTAAGGGTTTCCGAGAAATCGGACGGTATCGGGGTTCTGATGGAGACGGGCTCCTGGGCTTCTTCCTTATCTCGGCCTCGAGGAAGGGCGGCCTGAAACACAGGGTCGAAACTTACTTGGGGGCTCTGTCCTATAAGTACGGAACAGAATTGTATGGGTGCTGTAATGACTTCAACCCAGTCATCATAATATTGACACTGCAGGTAACATCTAACGACGGGGAATCGGTTCGCCCGCCCAAGGTGGTCATGTACCACCGCAAATTTTTCGTGGTTAGAGGCCACTGGGAGGAGTTCGTCGGACACGATGAAACACGTACATCCTGTGTCCCTGACGAGAGTTGATACTCAGCAGCCGTCCACGCTGCCCTCCTCATATTTCAAAGTTTCCGATGAACTTTTATCAAAAATCAACTTTACCTGGTGGCCTGATGGAGGGGGAGAAGTTTCTGCTTGGGTCTGTACCACCGGGGGAGCCGAGGTTGTATTAATCTGGTGAACTTGGTGGGCTGGTCCGCTTTTAAGCCTAGAATTTTGGGGGCAATTCCAGCTCATGTGGTTTTCTACACCACAGGTGAAGCATATTATTGGTCGCTTCGGGAAGAGAGATGGAGAAGAAATCTTAATGGGAGGTTTGGAGTCTCGTTGTTGGCTTTGGGGAAAGAAGTTTGGGGGTTTTACGGGGGTCGGAAACTTTGTCAGCTTTCCTGGGAAGGAGCGCGAATCCTTCCTTCTTTCTTCTCGTTGGATTTCCTTTTCCCTTTCTTTTTCTTCTCGTTGGATTTCTCTTTCTCGTTCTCCTCGTTGGATTTCTCTTTCTCGTTCTTCTCGTTGTATTTCTCTTTCTTCCTTTTTTCTTTGTATTTCTGCTTCAATCCGAGCTAATTCAATCTGATGGTGAAGCTCAGCTTGTCTTATCCGTTCCTCTCTTATGTACTTAATTAGTTCTTTTCCTGAAAATCCCAAGGATTCTCCTTGCGCTTTAAAGATTTCGAACTGAGTCATCTTTGCACTTGGGGGCGCACTAGTCAACCAACTAAAATTCCTTGCAACAAGAATAATGCCTCTATAGAATTAGCCTACCTAAATATGGGCACTGACCTATTTGTACTTGGTTTCTTACTCTAAATAACCACTGACTAACATCACACAAAAAAAAACACAAACAAATTATTATAACAGTTCCTTGAGCTACTCCAGCTTCTTATGTTTCCAAAAAAAGGGGATAGCAGTCGTTAAAACAAAAGGGAACTACTATACTCTATTATAATAACAAATAACACTATGCTTTACTCAACTGAGACCAGTGTTTGCAAAGATATAGCGTTAAACCTTACACTCTTGATACCAAATTTAAATAGCATATATATATGTCGTAGAATAACTCCCGACGATATACCATATATCACTATTCGTTGAGGAAACTTCCTTAATTATCTTTAGAGTGCGTTAATGTCTGGCGGCCGATATTATGTATCTTCGATATGCTTAAGAAGTGGAACTGAGCTCAAGGATAATAATATTGCTATCATTAATAAAATAGAGTTTTATTAATAATAACTATCAACAAACACAAGACGGAAAATATTGACATAAACAGAGAATGGAAAGGGTCGTGGAGGCTCTGGCTAATCCGAGGATTTAAAGGATTTAAAAAGGTAAAACAAATATAGAGTTAAAGAGATGGGATGGTTCGATAAACCATTTAAAGCGCAGGATAGAATTGACACAAGGGTTAAGTACTCAAAGGTGACGTTTGGCTTACGTAACTTTACACTAGTGGTGCAGTGGAAGGTGGCGCGAAGGAATTTTCGGTCCGCTGGCGAGTTCCAGCCGAAGGGGGGGAATAAAATGATCCTGACGTGGCGTCTTGGGAATGAGAACCGTTTCTCGACGAACGGCTTGAAGAACAATGGCTGTTCTACGTTGTTTTCTTCTGAACAAAGGGGGGGGGGTGAGAACCGTCTCTTGTCTACGGGCTCAAGAACAATGGCTGTTCTAATGTTGTTCTCCTCTGAACCACAAGGGAAGGGGTGAGAACAGTCTCTTGTCTACGGGCTCAAGAACAATGGCTGTTCTAATGTTGTTCTCCTCTGAACAACAGGGGGCGGGGGGGCGAGAACCGTCTCTTGTCTACGGGCTCAAGAACAATGGCTGTTCCAATGTTGTTCTCCTCTGAACAACAAGGGGGAAGGGTGAGAACCGTTTCTTGGCGAAGGGCTCAAAAGAACAATGGCTGCTCTAATGTTGTTCTCCTCTGAACAACAAGGGGGAAGGGTGAGAACCGTTTCTTGGCTAAGGGCTCAAAAGAACAATGGCTGTTCTACGTTGTTCTCTTCTTAACACGAGGGGGAAGCCTTGGCGTCACGAAAGGCTCGAACCTTTGGCACTCAAGGGATATTGCCCTCCTTCTGGACAAGTGATGGTGAATCTCGAGGTCGAGGTCCCTTGGCGCACAGAGGAAGAGAGGGTCGTGGGGATGTTTCGCGACGAAAATCTGGATCTCCGATCTGATCTTTGTGGTAAAGTTTCCATATAAATAACCAGGACATCTCCTTGGCGTGGGGGACAATGGAGTGGGAGCTTCGAGGGAACGCACAGCCGAGCCGGAGAACAATGCCTTATCTGCTCATAAGCCTAACTCAATCTGGCGAGGTCGGCGTATGGGGGAGAACGGGGGGACGATAACCTCCTTGTTTAAACATTGACATCCGGTGGCTGTGATAAGGCGCCAAGCTTTGAAACGAAGATGCACGTGGGCCCATCGTGGTTTTAAATAATATGTGATAGAAGTTGAAATTAACGCAGCTTCAACTCGTTCTATCACAGGCCGAATGTGAGAGCCTCCTCGCAAAGCAGAGTTCAGAACTGGGTGGGCCACTTTGAGAAGTATGGAACTATAGAAAAAGCCGCCCAAGACACTCAGGACGTCCAAGGCAGCATTTATCCGAGCTGGTCGATCACTGGAGAGAGTCATTTCAACGGAGTCCGAGACGCTCTGTCTGCAAGCGAAGTCAGTTCCTCGGTATATCACATAAGAATTGCAGGAGAGTACTAGTAAACGATATAAGGGAATACCCATACAAAATAAAGACGAAGCAGACCCTTACAGCCTTAGACAAATATCAGAGAAAGGATATGACAGTTAAGTTACTGGAGAAGATCCAGGATACCACAAATTTCTTAACCTCATTTGAACATTAAAGGAACCCTACTTCAATTATGAGGAAAGGAGAACTCAAAGACAAATGGGTTCTGGGGTCCCACAAACCCAAAGAAGTAGCCACCGAGCCTCTAGACTCCTCTAAGTGGGGTGCAATCTCAGCCAAAGGAATCATCGGACCATTCTTCTGCGAGGAAGCTTCTGTCAGTCATCACCAAAGAAACTTATTTCGAGATCTTCAAATCATTCAAGAGTGAGCTCCAGACACTATCCGCCGCTTATGAGAAAGTTCTGATTCAAGTAAGATGAAGCAAGCTTTCACACCTCAAACCTGTCTAGAAATTGGCTGATTGAGAACCTCAGAGGTCGTGTGATCAGTCTCAAGACTTATTTTGAGTGGGCACTTCATAGCGCAGACCTTAGCAACCAACAGTTCTTCTTTGGGGCATATCTCAAGGACATAATTTACACAAGGAGATCCAGGACAAACACTGAACTTAAGGAAACCATCAAGCAGGGAGGAGATAAGAGCCATGCCTTGCTCTGTTTGTAAGGACGTCTTTGCCGACTTTGCTATGCGCCTCAAGAGATGCATAGAGCTATTTGAGGTAATCTCGAACACATGCTCTAGAATGAAGAAAAATAAGCTCAAAGAAGATCCTGTTTTAATTTAATGTTCTAAACACAATAAACTAGTAAAAACTGAAGTTTCATTTAATTTAGACAAAAGAATTAAGAAATGAAAGCTATCAAACGTTGCAGTCCATTCTTTGAGGTCCCTCTGTATTTCAAATCAATTTATATTTAATGTATTCTACTATAATTTTAGTTTAAGATATTTCAAATATGAAAATACCTTCAGTATTTAGTAAAGTATATTATTATTATTATTATCGATATCGATTAGGGATTTCTTCAGTAAAATAAAAAACTGATTGAAATTTATGTTAATTTTCCAATTTTTCTCAGCATCGAGTCAGAATAGTTCCAGAATTATGGCCATTGCAAATCTTATCAAACAGCTTTATAGATTAAGATCATAACTAATTTATTGTTCTAGGATACAGTGGTACACCAGTTTACATACCAAAGCTTCATTAATTTGATGCCTTATCCTATGGTAACCAAGTATAGTCAATCTTCCAGAAATAGGTATATCGTTAGTGATTGTCATCTTGTCTGCAAAATCAAATCAGTCTACTTACGGAGGCATCTGTAGAATCCTTTCTACACAAGGGAGTTATATATCTTATCTTTTTACCAATATCGTATTTGTAGATTAACGCAAGAAATTCTTTTGAGAAATTTCCTCGACCCGGAATATTACTTTCTTCTTAAGAAGTTCAGCCGTCTTGTGTACATTTGTAGGTACCAAATGCGCCGAATTGCTAAATATGCAGGCTACTTGCCAGCTAATTAACATATAGGTATTATCTATTGACTAACAAACTGTAGTGAGGCAATTGTGTAGCGCATTCAAAGCAATCGTATTTCGCTGTAGTATGACCAGCCTTAAAGTTAGTGTAAGCAGGTAGTATGATTAGGATACAGTGGTACACCAGTTTACATACCAAAGCTTCATTAATTTGATGCCTTATCACTGACCAAGAGCGAATTTTCTGTAGCAGATCATAGGAAATGGAAAGTGAAGAAGAGAATCTACAAGACTCTAAGAGTTAGTAAAAATAATATAATTGGTAAACAATAGATTAAGGATGAGGTGAAAGGGCTTATAGACTTATCAAGATGTTACATGCCATTACTAACATTTTCATATGGTAAAACCCAACCTGTAAAACCGCTTGAATGGATAAATAACATAAGTGTAGTAGAAGAGTTTTGACACATGGCCACACATTATGAGTCCAAAGGCGATGGACATGACGGAAGTCTATCTATAGTTGCTATCGAGTGAGCCGCAAACAAACGCTTGGGGACTTCAGAAGATGGTGTGCGGTAAACACGAAAGGTCTCTCTCAAACAAGCGGTAGAACACCCCTCTTAAAATATAGCCACAGAAGTATGGAAAGGACCACTGGATAGTTGGATGCTGATGTTACGGGAGGGATACAACAATATCAGTGAGGTGTATAGCTTTTATAATTTGCGTCTGCCACTACCCGGAAGTGTGAGACAAAACCTTCAAAATATCTATTTCCTTAAGCGGTGAACCTTAAGGCCTTTGCAAATGTGGCAGCTATGTCAATTTCGAGTCAGGTTTCATACCCAGAAATTTAAACTCGGCAAGTAGTTCATTTTCAGTATTCAACAGAAAGAGATGCGGGGGAGATTGAAGACCTCTTCGCTTTTAAAAATTCTGAGCTTATCTTTTAGGTACCGAAAAGCGGGAACCTTTGAGAGAAGGTGTTCAGATCTTGTGCGAACTGTCAATTACGGGTGGCAGGCTGAAGAAGAGATGCAAGGGGACACGCAAAAGAGAGTTGATATTAGCCGATCCATTTTCCTGTGAGTTATGAAACAAAGCCATTAATGGTTATGGCAAAGTAGGTAACACTTCTTCATGTCGGAGTAGGTTTCTTCAGTGCGTACTCTTAAACTAAGGGAGGATAAAAAACTCTCAATATTAGTAGAAATGAAGATCCTGCATCCCACATATATGAGGCTGTAGCAAGATGTCTTACAAACAGGTAGTGTCATAGGACTTCTCGATATCAAAAAGGATAGTTAAAATAGAGTATATTGTCTCTTTATAAAGGTCTCTCGAACTGATTTCTCGAAATGTACAATACGATCACTTGTACAGAGATATATTCGAAGTCGTCATTGAAACGGAGAAAGGAGTTATTAACTTCTATGTTAAATCAGTCCAGCCGGACTTTGACCATTTTCTCTATTAATTTGATATAAATTGAGCGGTAAGTGTTGGAATTCAATTAATCTCTGCCAGATTTAAGAAACAGAAAAACTTTTGTACGTGGATGAAGATGTATTAAAAAGCCATAATACATTTCGTCAAGGGTGGAGGGTGCCGACCCACATCAAGAAAAGGAAGTCCGTATTTCAGGGATTGTAGACTGCGGAAAAAATTCGGGGAACAAGACTATTGAAAAGTCTCAAGGACTGACTCCTTTGGGTACCTGTAAAAGGGACCTGCGCTGTGATAACGATCGTAAAACATAGTCAAAAAAGGCCCTAGTATTTAAATTAAGTACATGGGTAACATGATCATATACCTTCTCTGGATTTTATTTATCTCTTCCAGATCTTTGCGGATGGAGTCAAAGAAAATATCAAGGATACGCATTTATGCCCCGAGGTTGGACAAGTTTGTTGTAGGGTTCTCTAATAAACAACTTAAGCCTTACTTCTGACGCTTGTAAGAACGAAGTATGATTAAAGCGATAGCGAGCATGGGCCAATTTGTGAAATAAAGCATTGAACATTACAAAATTCGACCTGGTCAACCCTATCAAAGTAAGGATGGACTCCCACTCCCTATCAACCCAGAGAGTCCTGAAACACCATAGCTTGGGGGGGGGGGGGCGTGAGTTACCCCAATACACGTCTTCAATCCAGACACGGAATCGTTATCTTTGTCAGTGCTTTCAAGCTCGTCAGGCAGTATGGATGCGTCAAATGGTAATCTGAACTCACAGTACCATCGTGTCATTAATCTGGATTCATATCCATTTGTAGTCTGCCACGATCTTACTGATCAGGATTTTTAGTGCGAAATTATCCTTTCCACTATTTCATAACATTGTGCTTTGTCTCAAGTGGGAAGTGGTTACTTTTTACGCACAATTAAACATTTAATCTCTAATTGTATCGTTTCTTAGTTTACCTATTTCGTCTTCCTTGCGAATATTTAGATTCTATTTTTATAATTCATAAAGCCTTAACAACATATTTAACACTGGGAAAAACAATCGAATACATAATACTAATAAATAGTATTAGTAATAATTTGTAGGATCTTTAGCAAGCATCTGCACTCTTAATGATAACCAACAGTTGAATTTGGATCTAAACCACAACTATAAACTAGAAGAATTATACAAATAAATTAATCAAAGAGAAGAGATCGGACATTAACCTGGCAAACTATACTCTCATTCACGACTATACTTCATCCCCCTTCCCATTATTATTATTTTAAAAAAACTCTTATGCTATCTATTACTATCATCTACCTCGCTTCTCTCACCTCATCATCGATCTAAACTCCGGGTATTTCGGGCGTATGGCAGCCGCTGGTCAGGTGACCCGAATCGTCTCTCCATCCCACGACTAACCGCATCTGATGTGACTTAACTTTGCTTTTATACACATCTACTCAGTGGCTTGAGGTTTTTGGAAGAGGCGGGCCTTTCTCTGACGCTGTGACGTGCTTTTTCTTAGTTCATTTTTGTTTTTGATAGATTTTTTTTATTCTAATCATTAGATTAAATTAATTACGACGATTTATGCCCTTGCAGGCAGTCGCCAGGAGAGGGTCCTTTAAATAAAACTTCCCTATAATCGAAATTCCTGTTTCCAATTAGCTAGACCAGAAAACCCATGTATACAATATATATATATATATATATATACATTGTTGCGTATTTTCGTGTTATACAAACAAGGTTTAAGTATTTTTATGATGGCCGACACACTTAGGTTATTATAATTGTTTGAGTAATCTTCCACTGCCGATTCAAACTCTCTTCTGTTTGACCACGCATAAATAGATAGATAAGCAAATACTCCTTCTAATCTCAATCCTCCATTAAATTTCAGACTCTTATTTCATCAAAATTCGAATTCCCATCCAAATGGAAATCTTGAGCCTTCGTCCAAATCCTCTAGAGCCGTCCTCCACCCATCTTCAACATTCGGTGATAATCTACAAATTAATGTCTTCTCCTCTTTCAAACTAAATCCTAAAATAAAGTCTTTTTCACAAGCCTTATGTAATTGTGTCAGATCTAAGATTATTTATAGAATAAAATCCCTATCTTTCAACGGAATTTAAGGGTTAGGTTAGTTTTCTCATTCTTCGATAAGACTCGATTTTTGTTCAACTTTTTTGTGACTACCACACATAATAGGAAACATACATAAGAACACTACATGTAACGTACACGCAAATACTAGCCGCTTTGTGAAGGCCTGTGGCCTCCAAGGGCGCCTTACATGAGCGTATTTAAAGGAACGGAAATTACATACAGTGATATCCATTTGAATAATATGTAACGTTGTATCGAATATTTCCGGGGAAGGGTCTTTGTTGATAACATGATTAAATGACGTCTTGAATATGTGTTTAAAATTGTTATTTCCATCTAATTCTCGGACATCAGAACATAGAATATATTATCATTGGGTAGAAACGCCCAGTTCCAATTAAATGAATGAAGAGAAGCAATGTATGAACTTAATCTTCATTTATATTACAATACCAGACTGGGGGGAGGGGAAATTCGCATCTTATCTTCCAGCTAGATAATAGTATATGAGGCCCCGCAAAAGTTGTTTAAATAAGGTGAATCTTTGTGCACATAATTTTATACATGCTTGCGGTATACATAGACGCATTGCAAATGTGGATATAGAAGTTAGGTAATACTAATATGAGGTACAAAGTAAGTTTATTATGTTAGAGATAAATTTATAATTACTAGATAAGTGTCACATAGCTGCAATATACTCTTAAATTACGTCGAATTATGCTGATAACCTACATGTATGTTGTTATGTATACAAATATTAGCACATTTTATTGTACAGCTTAAATATGAGCCAAGAAGACGCTCTGTCTCGAAATATAAATTCAGTTCTCGCATCGCTGTTATTCAATTATCGTGCAGCTGTTGACGAAATTGGAGGAAATTCGAAAGCCTACTTAAATACCGCACAATCCTTGTACTCGTAAAGGCATACTTAAATGTTGCCAGTACTCGAACTAAATATTCAGTTCGGTCAAACTTCAGAAAACCTACGCTGTATTGTTAGTATTATAAAAGTACTAATGGTCATTTTAGGCATTCCAGTCGTCATACAAGGTTGCGTTTTGGCGCGGAAAGTACATATTTTTTAAATACTACGCCTTGATGGGATTCATATTGAAATTAAATTAGTCCGCCATACCGTTTCCCAATGTGATAGAAGCCATAAATTTCACACATTGGCAACATTAAATTCGAACTTAATTCACACATTGGCAACATTTAATTCGAACTTAATTCACACATTGGCAACATTTAATTCGAACTTAATTCACACTTTGGCAACATTTAATTCGAACTTAATTCACACTTTGGCAACATTTAATTCGAACTTAATTCACACTTTGGCAACCTGGTTACAAGCGTATATAAAATCGCTAATTTCGATTCTAGCGTCAAAACTTTCGTTGTACTACTTCTTCCTGAGGCGAGCGGGGAGCGAGGGGGATGGGCATAATGGCAACCCACACCACGGCTCGATAACGGCTTCCAGTAACCAAACGCAAATAGGAATAATCTATAAATAAATAGTAAGTACGTAAAAACAGTACAAATGGTGTATATGGGCATTTCAGTCATCATTTACGGCTTCGTTTTGGCGCAGAAAGCAGATCTCCCGAGCACTAAATAGTAAGTTATATTTTTCTTTACTAGATGTTTATGGTTAGGTGTCGGTAGGTTAGATCCTAGTCAAACCGGTGCTAATAGTGTTTGAAGGCATTCTAGTCGTCATGTAGGGCTTCGTTTTGGCGCGGAAAGCACTTATTTTTAAGACATTTATATCTAAAAAATAACTGCTTTCCGCGCCAAACTGAAGCCGTAAATGACGACTGGAATGCCTAAAAAACATTAGTACTGTTTTTACTACGAAAAATACGGCTTAGGTTTTCTGTAGTTTCACCAGTTCTGCCATTACTTTCGTACAATCATCTTTCAACTGTACAATATAATAAAAGGATAGGTTAAAGCCTACTTATATAGGGTACAATATTATGATATAATGCCATAAATGTATGTTGGTGGTAAATTACGGCATCCGTCCCTTTTAAATCGTGGACAATTTCCCCAAACGGGTAATGAAACTTGCATAAAGATCAGAATGACAAATGCTGCTAGATCAGAGGACCGTGGGCGCCAGTCTTCGTTGCGACGGAAGATTGTTGGTATTATTATTGTTGTCGTTCTTTAAACCAACCGACCCAGACGGGGTAAGAAAAACAGTGCTGGGGTCTTTTATCACTACACTTTTTCTGGTGACGTGGAGAAGCTTGGACGCGTCTTTTATTTTTTTTAAAAATGAAACTTTACGAGTTTATTTTTTTGCCATAGTCTATGAAAGCGTTGAGTGTATTTGTATTCTTTTAACCTAACCTTAATCTAGTTCTGTTTTACCACCACATTTCTCTACTCGAGGAGGCTTAGCCAATAGATTCATGTTAAGTTAGACTATTGGAGCGAAGCTCCCCGCTAATTAATAAATCGTCGACATCTTAAAATGAGATAAAAATGTAGGCAAAAATCGATAATAAATGAAAAGCTCCTGTATGTCAGACCTCCCGCTCCTTCTGCATTCAGCTTCATAGGCTAAGCTACGCTAAGCCTATTAATATATGAAAATTCTGGTAGTAAAACAAAAGGCCTCAGCTTGGTTGTAATTGGTTATGTGCGTGATAGCGTGTGCAAGACAATACCTACCTCCCACGGGAGAGGGTCTAGCGCGTCTGCTAATAATAGGCAGCCAATTCCGTCCCTGTGCTGAAGTTTTGTGTCCGCTCCCACTCGGATTGAAGCCCGTCGATAAAAACAAAATTACATTTCTTGCCTCGAGAAAGCCAAGCAAATAGATTCAGGTTAGGTTAATTTAACAAGGATACATTTCTTGCTAACGAGATATCCATAAGGGTTAGTACTTGAAATAACTTTTCTTTTCTCACGTTTCTTTTTAAAACCCTCCATCTTACACTTGAGGAAACGAGAAAGCCTACTTTTAGAGGCTCCAACCTTTGCACACATAAAGGCATACATGTGTATGATAATGGTATTCCCGATCATAATTTAATTTTCATACTGTTGTTATTGAGTCCTGGATTATTAAAAGGAATAAAAGGGCGCTTCTTTGAGAGGCTCCTAACAAACGTACGAAACACTTTGCTATATTTATATTGAGAAGAAATGATTAATATCGCAGTGAAATAGTAAAGTGCTCTAGTTTTTGATAAATTAGAAAATGTCTTGATTATTAAAATATATTACACGATTCTACATCATTTCTGAGATCGAGGCTTTTTTATATTTACTTCGATAATTTATGTTTATGACGCATTAAAAAAGATCATTAATTTTTCTTTATCAGGATAATTTTTTTTCATACGATACCAACCACTGAAATCACTAAACTGTTTTTTATTGGTCATACAAATTATGCTGGGTTTACAAGGTGGCTACAGCCAACAGCCCTGTTTCTTGTGCCTGTCTGACAGTGAGTAGAAAAACAACAACTTTCACAACACGACTGGCTAGCAGAACTAATAAGCTCGGATTCATGAAATGTTTCCTCCCATCTTTTTTCAACCCACAGAAGATTATACTTCTCCCACTACACATAAAACTGGAAAAAACGAAACAGAACTTCCTAAGCTTCAGTGATACCAAACTGGAAGTAAATATTTTTGATTGTACTAAACTCGGGGAGTTCATGAAGGACGTTAATTCGACAAATGCATGGAGGATAATGAGAAACATGCTTGGCTTTCATTCACGTCTATCGTTGCAAATTTACTGGAAAATCACCCAGAAATTTAATCCAATCTTCCAGTCTCTAGTTAAAGGCCTGTCTGCAAAGATAGATGGATTCTCTCCTCTCGCATCTTCATCAATTTCCAAACAAATGAAGTAATTATATCGATGAACAAAAAGTGTTTTCTCCAAGATGTTTTTGTAATGGAAGAGAGGGAGCAGAGCTGTTGAGATGAGAATATTCTTACAAATTACTACTGGTGTATTGAGAGAACTTTTCCGTATCATATACGAAATATAAACGAAAATAATTGAATAAGTATTTCTTCTTCATTGAATGTAATTCCGCTCTCATTCACATAATATACAAATTCGTGAATAAGTATAGGCAATGTCAGCCACAAAGTCTAATGTATGGCCCCGTTTTTATATCCTTTAAATTCAAATCCGTTTTTCGTGCTTATATTATAGCATGAACATTCTGTTCTTCGTTTCGTACCAGTTTCGGCAGTACATATACTGAAATGGGAACGATACAGAGAAGATTAGCATGGCCCCTGCGCAAGGATGACACGCAAAATCGTGAAGCGTTCCACATTTTTATTTCGAAGCACGCCCGCTGCTCTTCTTGGCTGGCATACGTGTCTTCACTTAACGGGAAGACCCATTTAGCTGAGGTGTGGAAGCGAGTCAAAAAGATTCGGGGCATGTTTTCGCAGGACCCCCCTCCCGTTCTCCAGGAGAATGGGACCGCAATCTCGAACTTCGCGTCCGTGGCGGAATTCTTCGCGACCGCTTTTTCCGCATTCTCTAGCCAGGATGCTGCTTTGCCAGCATTCAATGCATGTCGTGATGTCGCAGGAGGCCGCCGACTGGACTTTACCTCCAGAGGCGGAAAACCCTTCAACGACAGGTTTACTGTGAGTGAGTTGCGTTCCGCTCTCGCTTTGTGCGCGGACACCACCCATGGTCCGGACGATGTCCCGTACGCCATGCTTCGACACCTGGGTGAGCGAGTCATGGCCTTTCTCTTAGGTTTGTTCAATAGGATCTGGGTGGAGGGTCTCCTTCCGTATTCCTGGAAAATCGCTACTGTGCTCGCCTTTCGCAAGCCGGGAAGAGATCTCTACTCCGACCGGTTTCCGCCCAATCTCTCTAACCTCTTGCGTGTGCAAGTTAATGCAGAAATTATTGGTAAATGTTAGATTAGCCTTTTTCCTGGACAGCGGAGGCCATCTGTCTTCTGCACAGTGCGGCTTCCGCAAGTTTCACTCGGCATCGGATGCTCTGCTCATACTGGAAAACTCCGTCTGCGAGGCTTTCCTCCGTAGACAGCACTAGGCCACGGGGTTTTTTGATCTGGAAAAGGTCTATGATACCGCATAGCGGTACGGTATCATGGAGACTCTCCACACGATGGGGGCAAGGGGATGCCTCCCAGTCTTTATATCTGAATTTTTGCGGGATCGTCGATTCCGCGTATGGGTGGGGGGAGCTCTCTCCGGCTCAAAGCAGCAGGAAGAGGGTGCCCCGCAGGAAAGTGTCCTCAGTGTCACACTTTGCCCTCAGCATCAACGGCATCACCTCGGTGATGCCGGAAGATGTTCTCGCTACGCTCTACGTGGACGACCTTTCGATCTCTTTTGGAGCGGCCCAGATGCTAACTCTGGAGCGTCGACTCCAGCAGGCATTGAACCGCGTCTCTCGCTATGCCGAAGCGCACAGGTTTCGCTTTTCTTTGGCCAAGACTAAGGTGGTGCACTTATGCCGCCATCCACGGCTTCACCCTGACCCAGATTTGTTTCTTAATGGGGTGCACCTGGACGTGGCCGAGTCGCACCGTTTCCTTGGTCTTGTATTCGACTGACGCCTCACCTAAGAGGCTCATATTCGCAGCCTTAGAGTATCTTGTACCCGCGCCATGGAAATTCTCCGTTCCGTGACGTTCAGCGCTTGGGGCGCTGATAGGGCTACTGCCCTACCTTTTTATCGATCCTTTGTTCGTTCGAAGCTCGACTACGGATGCGAGTTTTATGCATTCGCAGCCAAACGTTTATTGCGGAAGGTAGATTCGATCCACCACACCGGCCTCGCCTTGCGAACGGTGCCTTCCGCACTTCCCCCATTGAGAGCCTGTTGGTCGATGCTGCTGAGATGCCACTCTCTCTGCGCCACGTGCAGTGCATCACTTGCCTGTATGCGAGAGCCCGGTGCCTCCCTCAGTCGCCAACAGCTCTCACTGCATCCGCAGCTGATCTCGACGGTGCCTATCCCGCTGAGAGATTCGAGTCATACCCTAAGCCCTTTGGGTTAAGAGCCAGGGAACTCCCTGGAGAGCTAGATATAGCTCTCGAGACGGCGGCGCCCCTGGTTCTAACCAGGACGCCATCCTGGAGGGTACCAAATTTGGCTATTTGTTGCCACGCCTCTGCTCCCAAAGCTTGTACTGCGCCGGGAGTATTGCGTTCGACCTTTTTGGAGCACACATCGTGTCACGCTGGGACCGTGCTAGTGTATACGGATGGCTCCAAGTCCGAAGAGGGGGTCGGCTTCCACGCCGTATCCCCTCTGTTTGAAGTCAGCGGGGCTCTACCCGTCGCTGCGTCTGTCTTCTCTGCCGAGCTGGTGGCAATACACCACTTGGTACGGGAGATTACGCGTTGTGCTCGGTTCGGAGACCGGATTGTGATCTATAGCGACTCACAAAGCGCCCTGAGTGCTCTCTGTGCATTGAAATCTCCGCATCCCCTGATTCGCGATATCCGTGACGCCACGGTTTTGTCGAGCAGCGCGGATGTTGAGATTATCTTCTGCTGGGTTCCTGGACATGTAGTAATTGCAAGGAATGAGCGCGCCGATGAGGGAGCCAAAGATTCCGCGAGGACTGGGCTACCGGACCAGCGTTTGGCTCTCCCTCACACCGACTACAAGGCACGAATACGGGCGGCTATTCGGACTGCTTGACAAGGAAGATGGGAGACGGTCGAAGGGAACTTAAAGTTCCGTGCGATTGCGCCACGACTGTTCCCATAGACTTATCCCCCAATGCCGCGACGGCTTCAGGTCGCTTTCTGTCGTCTCCGAATCGGACACACTCGTGTGACGCATCGCTATTTGATGGAGCGCTCGCCTGCGCCGTATTGCGTCGACTGCGTCGTCCCCCAGACTGTTCGGCACCTTCTTGTCGAATGTCCCAGTCTGGGTGATCTTCGCGCACGTTACTTGTCCCGGTACCGGGATGGGCGGGGTCGCTACCACATGTCCTTCGTACTCGGAACGAGTGCGTGCACATAGACTGGTGACTTGTTGACTATTTGGGGGAGGCCGGCCTTCTCCCTTTTATTTAACTAGGTTTAGTTGTTGTTTTTTTATTGTTTTGTTATTGTTATTGTTATTTATTTTTATTTTTTTTCCTGTTCGAATTTTTTAAGGAAGCCTAGAACTAGGCTGTTTGTTTACGGCGACTTATGCCTAATTGGGCAGTCGCGAGATAGCCCCTTAAAAAAAAATAAATGTTCTTCGTTTCACATATTTAAATCATTTAAAATGCGAGGATTATAGTAAATAAATGGTAGTTTCGAAAACGAATCAATAGTCTGCGAGTGAAAAAGTATAGGGAAAAATGGTTAGCATATGTGTTTTAATGATTTGCATAGGCATTTTTCATATAATCAGACACTCCAGAGATTTTTAAAACCATTTCAAAACGATTCTAAAGTAAACTTGAACGTTAAGAAAGATAGGTTAGCTGCTAATTTATGTGCGAAATTTGTCATTCGTTGTCACGACTTTGCCCAGGAAATATTTCCAAGAGGGCAAAAGTGAAGACCGCTAAGCATTAAGAATCTGCAAGAAACCATATTATTAAACTGCCAAAGGACGGTCATAGATACAGAAAAAAAATTCTACTGTGAACTTTCCATTTTCTTCTGTTAAAAACATTATTTTGAAATATAAATCTAATGGCATCACAGTAAATCGTCCGCGGGAAGGGGGACCAAACAAACTGATCCATAAAGATGATCAGGCTATAATGAAGATAGTCATAATCAATCCTAAGGTTTCACCAAATAAGTTACAAGCAAAATTTGCAGCAGGTGCCGTAAATGTAGACGCTTCCCCAGTATAATGTTATTTACATCGGAGAGGATTTCATGAACGTGTCACAAGAAGGAAGCCTCTGTTGAAGAGAGCTCATAAAGAGGCCCGTTTTGATGTTCGCTAAAGAACATCTTATAGATAGATAGCCAAGCTAGATTTAATAAAATACTATGGTCAGATGAGGCAAAAATCGAGCTCTTTGGCAGAAACGACGAACGCTATGTTTGGTGAAGATCTGGCGAAGCCTTTTTAGAAAAGAACACCGCCTCTAATGTCAAACATGGAAGAAGTTGGATTATGTTATAAGGATGTTTCACTGCTGCTAGTAGTGACGCATTAAAATTGATAGATAGGATCATGAATTTTGAAAACTATCAGCGCGTAGTTGATGAAATTGTGAAGCAATCGACAAGGAAACTGGGGTTTCGAAGACATTTTACCTTTCCCAAACATACCAACAAATCTACTAAGAAATACCTAGCACAACAGCACATTACTGTATTTAAGGGTCTTTTTCAAAGCACAGATTTGAATCCCATCGAACACCTGTGGAAGGAGCTAAAAAATGTGTACACAAAATATGCAATCCCAACATTATTGAAGTTGGAAAGGTTACTGAAGAAGAATGGAAAAAGGTCTCTCCAGAAACGTACACGAATCTTGTACATTCTTATAAGAAACGCCCTACAGCTTCAATATGGGTTAAATGGTCTCATACCAGATATTAATTTCATGTTGCCTTTATTTACATTTTTCCACCTTCCGCTAAATAAATCTTTATTATTGTTACGCCCGTTTTTACTTTACCATTTTCTATTTATATATATCGCCATGGAGTAGGAAGCTTATGCAATATATTACCTATATTTTATGTTAGTGAAGTCTTAACCGAAAATATTTTTCAAATATTACTCATATCGGTGTTGCCTCTACTTATTATACACGCAGTTGTATTTTCAATATTTATAGGTTATGTATAATTCTGCTTTTATAAAATAAATCTGCTTATTTTCATATTACTTTCAGTTTTTCAATTTGATATAGAATAAAAAAAAGACTCGATTTAAGAAAACTAGTAATAATTAGAGATGATTAGTAAATAATACCCCCCCCCCCGGCCGTATTTTTAAAAAAATAGGACAATTTTCATTTTTCTTCAAAACTACAGAAAAAAAATTCTGTACAATATTCTCAATGTACAAAAATTAGATTTAAACTTACAACACGTATTTATTTTTAGAAATATTAATAGGATCAGCATTAATTTTATTTTTTTATGTTGCACTTCCATTTTTCTTGTATTAAACTTCTAGTTTTTTAATTATGTACAGTTGAACAAATTATTCATGTTACATTTTTCAAAATGTTCAAAATTAATTATATCGCTAAAATAATATTCAATTGTGAATCCAAATATTTTGTGATATCAATGATTAAATAGGACTAAATATATAAATAAATATATAAATCTGGCTAAGCTGGGCAAAGGCAAAATTAAAAAAAATTATAAAGCTGGTTAAGCTGGGAAAAGGCAAAATTTTATGAAATTTTAGAAAAAATATATAAAGCTGGCTAAGCTGAGAGAAGGCAAAATTTTCTAAAAATATATAAAGCTGGCTGAGCTGAGAAAAGGCAATTTTTTGAAAGTTTATAAAGCTGGATAAGCTGGGAAAAGGCAAAATTTTATAAAATTTTATACAGCTGGCTAAGCTGTGAAAAGGCAAATCTTTATATAAAAATTAAAACTATAAAGCTGGATAAGCTGGAAAAGGCAAAATTTTATGAAATTTGGAATAATATATTAAATTTTCACTGAATGAAATTCAGCGTAGGTCGTGACATGACTAATTATGGCAACTGTAATTATGTTATAATTATATGACGAAAGCTTAGATTAAACATACATAACGTAAAAAAATTAAAGTTTTCTGTTTATTCCATATTAAAATCAGAACCTTAAACGAAAAATTGAAAGTTCAAGAGAAAAGAATTACAAAAAAAATATTGAAAGCATTTACGCAATATATCAGTCTAAACTGCTTAAATTTTTATGAACAATGTAGCTCTAAAGAACGAATTCTTTTTAAAAATTGGATAACGTACAACCTCTCGTCCAGGACTAGAAAGTTTTAAACATTTAGGAGATATTTTTTAAAAAAGGAAGAAAAAGTTTTGATACGAAAAGTAAGCAGCTTTATTTTCAAGCTCGGTTGTTTATGTTTAAATACTTTGAATTTTAATAAACGGAACGGAAGATATATGGGAAGAAACTTGAAATTTAGTCTTATCTATTTCGTTAAATAGTGGTACAGACGGACAGACATTCAACTAATTCTATTAGTATAATAAACATGATCGATTTTTTTAAAATTCAAAATTGCAAATAATTAGCTAAGAAACCCTTTTCCCCCTCCTCCAAAAATTTTCAAACGCATACCTGTGTCATTATATATATATATATATATATATATATATATATATATATATATATATATATATATATATATATATATATATGTGGGTGGTCCTTTCGCCACACCGCGCTCTTTTCGTGTTGTATTCCTCTCCTTGTGTGCGAAATTTCATCACAATAAAATGATATTTAGAGGTCGCCTCACTTTTATCTTTTCTTTTCTTCTTATTTTCAGGCTATGGCGATCAATACTCGTTCGAGCCCCGACGACTGCTGGCTTCTTGGGAAGCCTGTTGATTCCCTGCCATGTGCCCGTTTTCCAAGTAAGCGGGATGTTCTGGCTATCCCTACACCCTCAAAGACCAACCTGACGAAGAAAAAGTGAAAAATGGGGCGACCCCTAAATGATGAGATAGAGAGACGAAACTTTACGTGTAATTCCTTCTCGTGAAGTGTAATAAAATTAACATTGTAGATGGAAATAAATATCATTTTCAGTTTTTAGCATATTCGGATAAGTTGAAAGATTTACTCAGTGAACCAAACACCTATGAGAAACTGTCTTGCAAACCTTTATGTAATAAAACAACTTCCTTCGACAAAACATTTGAAACGATCCAATCCTGACCTCCACCGCTTCAAACCAGCTTACTCGCATGTATGGTTTACCGAAAAACGTTAAAACTGGAACCCATCTCCCGCCCAGTGTATCATGTATTGATTCTCCATGAATATAGAGTTTAAAATAAGCTAGCCACCAATTTCTGGCATGCAGTTGGGTTAACCTCATCATCACATATCGTCCATTTCTCAAATTTCATTGAAAAAATTAGAAAATTGCCATTAAAGATAGCCGCTTAGTTGACTTTGTTGTGGATAGCCTTTCGACCCATGTACCTGTTAGTGAAGCCCTTAAAGTATTATCGACTGTAGTGAAAAATCCAAGATTAAACCTCCAATTACCTCAAACAAATATTTTTAACCCCGCCCCCCAAGGTACCCAAATGGAGATACTTTTCTCCACCCACGCTCATATGAAGATAACTCTGCCTTAACATTTTAATATAAATAAACTACATAGAAATTAAATAATTATTCAAATTTATTTTTGTATTGCAAGCAAATATGAGCACATAGATTAGACAGAGGAACCATTTTAAACATAATTACCCTATTTATTTCAAAACTACGGTCAGTTTTCTTACATCACGTCGTTTCCTATACAGCTTACTCCTTGAATATGCACAATTGTCCTCAAGTAAAAGGAATTGTCGGGAGGATTGCTTTTATTATTTATTTATTCCAATTCATAAATATTAGAAAGAGGTTGCGTGCCGCTTTATATAGTTGATTACTATCGTATTTTGAAAACAATACATAAGTCTGTATACAAGACGTTAGCAGGCCTTATGTAATTTCTTTTCGTTTTTGTCAAACTTGTGACTGTTCAATCCTGGTTTTATATATGCGGTACATTTGTCAAGCAAGCCTATTTACATTTTTTAAGTCAAAATTGGCGATCAACTCAAGTCTTCGGCCCCTCACAAGGTGTGCAGGCAGTGTGTTTAGAGTTTATGGATGTTGATCAAAGGAACATGTAATAAGATGGCATTTGTTATACCTATGATTCGTCGAGAGTCAAAATATCATTCTTCAGACTGTTACTTTTGTTTAGTGAAAACCTCAAGATATAACATGAAAAAAAAATGTAAAATCGAGTATCCTAGTCTCCAATCAGTTATATGTCAAGTGCCTCATTCAGGTGAAATCTAAGTACCAGTTTTCCTTCAACTACCCTTGGAGATCTGGATTTTGATGAAGAACTAAGAAGGTTAAGATGGTCTCAATCTCTCTCCCTCTTTTGAATAACTCCGGGTATATATGCACCCGCTCCAGGCTGACGGACAGATTCGGTTAGACGTGGCTTTCTCGAAAGAAGTGCAATTCAATGAGCTCTCTCCCAAGAAGTGTGAGGGACGGTCGCAAGCCACGGAAGAGCTGGACATCACACCCGCGTCTTCGGGTCAGGGAAAAGAGTCTCGTGAGGCAACGTCAGCCTTTCTCTTCCACCTTCGAATCAAGTATTGGAGAAGCCGTCCTCCGAAGTTCTTCTGGTGACCTCTTACGACAAGAGGCCCATTAGCTCGCTCAAGCCGAGTGTGGAGAAGTAATCTACCCCCCTACCCTTCGAAGTTTGTTCGGTGACCTCCTGAGGACAGGAGGCATTCATCTTGCAAACGTTTGTTCGAGAAGAGTAGCTCTACCTGCTCTGGGTTCTGTGACTACCCCCCCCCGTGAGTAATAAAGGTCATCAAGACCTCCTCCTAGTTTCTCCACCTTACCCTCGAGTTTCAAAGGAAGTAAATCATTCATTACCCTCAATCTCCTATTATAACCATTCCCTAACAACGGTTATCTAATAAGTATTCGGAGCTTAAGTCCGTCTCATTTATGTACCATTTCTATATATATATATATATATATATATATATATTTATTGTTGTCCCCTTTTATTTCGTCTGTATTAAAATCTATTTTTGTCATTGTGTTTGTTATATTCCTTGGTCACGCAGCTGACGCTATCTACTTAAATCGCACTCTTAAAAACAATAACAGTTGTCGCCTTGCTTGGCCTACCTTAGAGCCTGTGTGCGCATATTCACTTACACTAGGCCATACCTCGACATACTACAAAAATTCAACCAATCAGGATTGAGATACATTTAATCGTCATACTTATGTTCATTTTGGAAAATAAAATGAAATGAAATGAAAAGACTGATCGGGTTTCCGGAAATAAGTCGCATTCTCTTACACTGGTGAAGAAGTTTTACTTTTCTAAATTCAAAGCGAGTTAGTGTTTTTGGATTCGCGAGTGCAGTGTTTTTAATCGCTAAAGTTATATCAAGTGAGATTTACGTCATTTTACGAATTGTGGTAATACGTGAATATTTTCGCCCGCTTTTTGAACCCGGTGGCAGGGATTGAACTCGCTTCGCTTATCCCCTCCCCTGTGTTCCAACTTCAACGCGTCACCCTCGGCTTCGGACGAACTCTAACCTGGGACGGACTTTTTAAAAACGCCTCCAGTTAAGGTAAAGTGCTTGTTGGGGTAATTTTTTCTTTTCTTTTTGGCATTGGTCGAGACATTCACTGTAAGAAAAAAATTTATTTTTTCTATTTTTAAACCCTGGTGATAGAAACTTACATATACACACACATAGCTAACACACACACCCTCACTCTGTGGGGCTCCCCACTCAATTTATATTCTCCAAATGTCAAAATTAGGACAGATGGAGAATAAATGATAGAGACCCGTCGGATCACACTAAAGACCCTCTCCAATGGCCCCAAGCCAGATCGTGGGAAGGTATTTGACAAAATCTATGCGGATTTAAATATCGTGCTGCTGAGGCTTATCGATATTCACAATGGCTATGCAGCCATCTGTTCAAAGGAGGTTGATTGTGAAGCACTCACCTCCATAAAAGCAGCAGAGTGCTTAAAAAACTATAAATCTAAAAACGAACATTCCACCACAAATTAAAAGTCATCGTAGCGTTATCCTTCGCCGCCTCGATTCGTGGATTCGGGGTCACTCCGTGGAAGAAATTCACGTGGCAGTGGAGAAAAACCAGACTTAGGCTAAGGTTGCTGAAGTCATAAAATTCAAAGATTACACTCATGTTTTTAAGATTATCTTTTACGACACGGTAATGACGAGCAAGGCTGCGGAGGGAGGTATGCTCCTCTTCAACGTCCGAATCTGCCCTGAGCAAATCGAACGTGAAGAGTTTATCGACCTCCAGATATGCTTCAAGTGCTATAAGTACGAGGAGCACACCACAGCTGCCTGCCCCAGGGGTAACGCCATTATATGTTCCATTCGCTCTTCGGATACACATTCATGGAGGGATTGTAATAGTACCTCCTTAAAGTGGCTGAACTGTTCACTAATAAAAAACAGGTTAAAGAAGCTAAAGCAAACAGCACCTATGCTAAGGTTGCAAAAGCTGCGATTGCGCAGTCTAGGGAAAGCAACACACACCTGCACGTCGAAAATGAAAGCTCTACGAAAATTCTATGTTGCATTTATTATGCTCACATTGCGATTCTCTCCTTCCCGTGGACCTTTGCAAAGGAGCTTAATAGAAAGCTGACAAATAATGGCATGCAGGAAATGTGGTTTCCCCAAAACCCACATTGAGAAGAGGTTCTGAAGATTAGTCTCAATTCCCAGTGCGACACTAGTTGCCAGAAACTCCCCACCGCCGGAAGCGCTCCTACTCCTTCCAGAGACCACAGGATTCAGGCGCAGGCAGCGCGAGATGCAAAGCCACGCACTGAGAAAACAAACAACGCACAAAGAAAACGAACACACAAACACAAGCGCTAATGGAAGTTTCGGTGATTGAGACTGCGAGACCCGCGGGAGGAGCACTTTCGCCTGCTCCCGGAAAATCTCGCAGCCACAAAGACGTCCAAGGTCGTCTTCTTCTTGTAAGATGGAATCTAGGCACGTATACCACTCAAGAAAAATAAACTTGGAGGTCTACGCTGCCAAAAGGTCCCCTTTCCCAAAGGAGATGGATGCCCTTGATGTATCAGAAGGAGTAATATCTGGAAAATCCAAATGGGAATTTTCCTCGGACGACTGCAGTGAAAAACAGGTCGAGGAGGCTTTACTGCAAGGCTTAATCAAAATGGCTCCCGAAACCTTCACTACCCTCACAGACGGCGAATACAGGAGAAAAAACGAAATGGAAAAACGATTACGCCAACAAACGCGCTACAAGGTACCAAGCTCGTTAGAAAATAAGCCCTAACAACAACACATATACAGGAATCTTACGTGAATAAGACAATGTACAAAATAAATACTATATTTTAATTCAAACGGTTGGACCGAGAAAAGACTGATTTATGGTAACATAATACGACAAATTGATCCACACTTTATATTTATCTCAGAACACGGAGTAAATACAGACAGAAAACCAATAAAAATTTTTTCGTACGAAATAATAACCAGAAATCACAGCGGAGAACGATTTGACTGTTGTGCAATTGCTGTGAAAAAAACTATTGATTACATAGAAATAAGTGGGCTCGATGAATCTTACTTAGCTTTAGAGGTACGTACGGCAGTGGGGTCCCTAGTCCTGACAAAAGGGTACCAGCCTCCAAGGACAGGGTTATTTACCCTTCCATAACTTTCTGCTGCTTTGTGGTCACGGAAGAACCGTTCTTTTTGCCGGTGAGCTCAATGCGAGGACTGCTGCCTCAAACTATACGTCAACCAACCCAGCAGGCAGGAAACTCGAGACACTTATTGACAGACAAATAATGACAAGAATTGGACCAAACTTCCCCACATACATCACGGACAGATCAGCCACAAAACCGGACATAGTGTTCACAAGCAGTATATTCCCATTTAATTACTTTATTAAACCGGGCCCTCCCGTCCCCAGCGACCACCAGGCTATCCTTATAAAAATCTCCACCGCCCCTATTCAAGTCCCTATCCCAGAACGCAAGAGCTACGCTCGCGCAAACTGGGATAGGTATAAACAACAACTTAAAAGCTGCATTCCCGACCCCTTAATTGATGCAAATTTAGAAGAAATCGACGAGGAGTTGGACAAAATCACCAGTCAATTAATTAATAAATGCCTATAGGGAAGCCATACCTCGATTAAAATATAAAACACTCCCGGCCCCTACTTGGACCCATAGAATGAGATCTCTCGTGAGGGAATACGGGAAACGAATCAATGAAGTGAACCTCACTGGCCCCAACATATTTGTCACCCGGCATGATAAAGGTAACGGTGTTGTGATTCTCAACAAATTTGATTACATTAACAAAATGAATAACATCCTCTCTGATTCATCTAAATTTAAACTTCTTAACAAAGATCCCTCGAAACTTTCCCAAATTCTGGATGATAAAGTTAATCGCTTGCTTTCTAAACTTAAAACTCTTAATATCATTGACGATGGAACTTATAAACAACTTTTCTCCTCTGGCTCTAATCCCAGACTTGTGTATGGCCTCCCAAAATCCACAAGCCTAATGTTTCCCTCCGCCCCATACTAGCTGCATACCCAATGGCAACCTACAAGTTGGCTAAATATCTAGTACCTCTACTTAACCCTTTTACCATTAATCAATACAAAGTTAACAATAGTTATTCTCTGTCTGAAGAATTCAGGAACTTGAAACTTCCTGGTCCTCACTTTTTGTGTAGCTTTGATATCGTCTCCCTTTTTACAAATATCCCCGTAAATGAAACCATAGACCTAATCATCCAAAAGGCCTTTCCAGAACCGGATTCGACCTTTCATAAATTCACACCGTCGCTTTTACGGTCTCTTCTTGAACTAACCATTAGAGACAACTGTTTTGTGTTTAACAACTCCATCTATCAACAAGTTGATGGTGTTGGAATGGATTTCCCCATGGGTCCTCTTCTTGCTGACATTTTTATGTCCAACTTCGAAGAAATTGCTTTGCGAAAATGCCCTCCTGATTTGAAACCGATATTCTACCGACTTTTTGTTGACAATACGGTTCTAATATTCAAAACAGAACAACAGTCTCTTTCATTCTTTGAATATTTGAATCATCGCCATTCAAATATAAAATTCACAATTGATAAAGAAAAAGATGAAAAATTACAATTTTTGGATTTTCTCATATCACGCTCCTCGCCCAACTTCACCACTTCCGTCTATCGTAAATCCTCCTTTTCTAATCTCGGCATGAACTTTTACAGTTTTTGTGATATTTCATATAAGATCAACAACATCAAAACCCCCCTTTACCATGGCTTACAGCTTTCATCTAATTATTTTATTGTTCATTCAGAATTCAGTTTTCTTATGGGTTATTTTCAAAGGAATTGTTTCCAGCCCTCACTTGTACAAAAATGTATCCGTCAATTCTTTGATAAAATATACCATCCTCCACAAGAAATTTCCTCTGTCCCCAAGGATGTCCGCTATTGTATTCTCCCTGATATTGGCCCACTCAACCTACCCTTACGCCAATAACCTAATAAGCTTTTGAAAAGATTTTACACACATACCAACTTCAAAATATTTTTCCTTAACAACTTTCATATTGTACAATTTTTCAGAACTAAAGACCGACTCCCACCTGAAATGAGCTGTTCAGTTGTCTATAAATCTATTTGTTCCAGGTGCCACCAGGATATCTACATTGGCAGAACTGTTCACTCACTTAGAGCTAGGGTCTGTTCTCATCTTGGTATTAGCTCTCGCACTGGCTCCACCTTGACCAATAAAGAAACTTCTCCCATTCGAGATCATTCCATTAAATGTAAGACAGAAATTTCCCACAAAAACTCTCAAATTATAGGACATGCAAAGGACTCCACTTCCCTCCGCATTCTCGAATCATTATTTATAAAACAACTAAATCCAAGTTTAAATTCTGATTCAACTGCTTTTCCCCTTCTCATTTCATAAGCCACTCAAAATATTTTCACAACCTACCAATCTTTAATCGGTTCCTTCTATAATCTTTCTTCAGTCTCTCCGCTTTTGCCGTCGACTAAAGGTGACTAATATTTTTGTGTACAAATTAATTGCCCCAATTAGTATATTTTTTTTTATATTTATATTAGCCTCTATATTTGTGTCAAGTTTTCAAATGATTTTTTCACATTTTCAATTTATTAAATAATTTATTACTATTGTTGCTTCATTAACTGACTAATATCTGTGTCAACCAATAATTGCATCAACTAGTGTTATATTTATCCATATTTAAAGTACCCATAATTGATCCATATCTAAAGTTTCAATAGTTTTCAAACGATTTGTCATAATTTCAATTAACTAAATAATTTATTTCTAATCCTTGTGTGCATTATAATTTTTGTAATTTTAAACGTGTTCTAAATCTATCTTATAGACCAGAAGATGGGTAGGGTACCCGAAACGTTGTACTTAATTAAATGAGAAATTTTAAATGTCTCATTTTGGGATTTATCCTTAACCTGAAAATAAGCCTTCTTAGAAGCAAACCTATAGAATATATATATATATATATATATATATATATATATATATATATATATTGTGAGGGAACAAACACTGATGGGAGAAATAACGTCGCTTTTAAGTATAGGAGCGGGCTCATGGAATGCAGCCCTTATCAATTCAAGTATTTAAACAAGACAAGAGGTCTCTCCCCTCCCCCTCCTTCCAGCCACGCTGGGCGCGGCTGAGACAAACGCCACCCGGACCGCATTCACCCTTACTTAAACGATGGGCGATAGTCCCCCCATCCTTCTATGGGGTAAGCTCCTTCACTGGCAGGCGTCCATATGTACCCGTGTGAGGAGGATTCGAGAGAGATTTGTGCGAGAGAAGCTCACGAGAGCAGACGATCTTACTCCTCTTCGATTCGGGTTGTCATACGCAGAAGGCAAGGAAACGTTGTGGGATAAAACCGAGTATCCCTCCTTGGATAAAACAAATATCCACCCTAGAACTAGCTAAGAACTCTTCTCCCCGTAAGAATACCCGTTCGACTCCGCTCAACGACGCTATCTCCAGACAAGAACCAAGTCTTATCCCAAAAGGCTTTAGTGAAGATTAATCTTAGCGTAATACCCCCTTGATTACTTATAGTCGACAAAACAAACCGTTTGACGTCTCGGAGAAACTCACCCTCCGTTTTCTTCAAAGGAATTTACACCGGAAGAATTCCCAGCCTCCCTTCTCGGAGGATCTGCTTCCCTTCCCCCCGTCATCTCAGAGGGAATACTTCAACTACAAGCAAGTTGACCTTGGACCCCGTCGAAGTGACCGAACCATCATCTGACCGCCTTCCCGGAAACGACCATCGTCCCCCTTAACCCCTCCATTTTTGCACAAGGTATTGTAACGAATATTTTAGCCTCGCCAAATTTATAATTGCCGTCTACCGTTCCCCCATTATTATTTATGTGCTTGCCATGTCTCCGTGTAAAGCTCAAATTTTAATTCCATCCAGCCTACCCAATTTTATTGCATTTCAAATACCTAGTCTTCGTACTAGCCTGTTGACCACTATAACTATTTGTCTTATTATATGTCTGTTTATTGTTGTACCATTTAACCTAAATTATTAATATTTATTAAAGTCTATTTTTGCCGACTCCTTTACTTTCCAACCCTTAAGCTCATCATAGCCGTGTAACAGCCTGTAACTAAGTGAGATTTGGAACTCTCAGTCAATACCACGATTTAAAGTAGCATCTATTGGACTAGCCCTCCCATACGAGGATCTGACCTCGTAATCGGACCTCGGCCTACCCAAAGTTATTAAAAGGAAACCCACGGGCACTCTAAAATCAAATATGATAGATGTATGTATGGTATATAGAGCTATATTATATATACTCAATAAAAAATAACAAAAAACCCAAAACGCATTCTACTTTCATTTCACTTTCCTATTAATTCCCTAATTTTTCCAACTATTTTTTCATACTAAACACCTCTACTACTATATTTCTCACTTATATAGGGTGTTTCATTAAGAAGGATCGAAATTAGCAGTAAATAAAACAGTGTTGTGGTGAAAATTTATTGATTTTACTATTGGATCATGTTATTTGAGTCATGGCAATAATAGGTGAAAAATAATATCGCCTAAATGTCCGCCAAGGCTTCGGCGGCACACTTCCACTTGATGGTCAAAATTTTTGATGACGTCTCTGCATAGTTGCTCCTTGATCTCACCAATATGCCTTATTATCTCATCCTTCAGCTGTTGAATTGTTGTTAGCTTGTTAGGAAAAGAGCTTACTTTTGAGATGACCCCAAAGGAAGAAATCTAAAGGCGTCAAGTCAAACGATCGTGGTGGCAAATTGACCTCGCTGTTTCGAGAGATGATGTGACCTGCAAACTTTTCATTTAATAAAGCCATTGTTTCATTAGCTGTGTGGCATGTGGCGCCGTCGTGTTGAAACCACAAATCTTCTACATCCATAGAATTCAATTCAGGCCATAAAAAGTTGGTTATCATGGCACGGTATCACTTGCCTGTCACCGTAACAGAATTCCCGGCATCATTTTCGGAAAAATACGGCCCAATGATTCCGCTAGCAAAAAATGCACACCAAACAGTGACCCTTTGTGGATGCAATGGCTTTTCAACAATCTTCCTGGGATTTTCATCAGCCCAAATGCGACAATTCTGCTTATTAACGAATCCACCAAGATAAAAAGGGGCTTCATCACTAAAGATGATCTTTTACGAAAAATCATCATCGGCTTGTCTTTGCCCGTGCACCTAATTGGCGAATGTACGACGCTTCAAATGGTCAGCTGTCGTCAGTTCTTGTGTCAATTGAATTTTGTAAGCGTCTAGAGACAAATCTTTTGTCAAAATTCGATGTAACGTTGTTGTGGAGAGGTTCAATTCCTGCGCGCGATGAGGAATAGAGGTGTCTGGATCTTCGGCCACATTCTCGCGCACTGCAGCAATGTTTTCAGGTGAACGGCGTAAAAGAGTACATTGAAGGGTACATTGTGCCCTTCAAAACCAGAGCTGCCACTTCCTCGGGTGAAAAGGGTCCCTCATAGGTGAACTTGAACTGTACCGCGGCTATGCCATGCACTAATAGTTCTGGGTCATCTTTTTGCGTCGGGCACATGGGTGAAATAAACACCTTGAGGCCCACGTCCGCACCGTCAAAGAAGTACCCTTGTTCGAGGATCTCATTATTTTCGGTGAGAAGTACCTCCACGTAGTTAGTTTTCAGTTCCTCCTCTTCATCCGTGGTTGTTTGTTTGTTGTTTTCTTCTGCTTTCTTCTTCTTTTCTTTCTTTCTTTTCTTCCTTGCTCCTTTCTTCGTTTCTTCTTCTTCTCCTTCCCAAGTTTCTTTTTTTCTTGTTTATTTTCTTTTTGTAGTCATCCGTTGGGCTCTTTTTTGCTTCTTCTTTGGAATGTTGGTTCACTTGAGGCACCCCCGTAGGGGGCGTGGCGATTTGCCATCCTGGCCGCCGTACTGACGGGCCTCAGCACCCCGTCATGCTCCAGCTTAGTCCCTCTTCCTCCCTTCGCTAACCCCTAATCTTCGTCTCCTGTACCACTTCTCCCTCACTGTGCGCCTGCTTTTCCGTCGTCGCTTTACAACCATCCTTTCTCTACCCTTTTGTTGGCCACTTCTTCTCCTGCCCATATAGCTTCTTGATCACGATCCGGCGCTCTTTTTCATCGCACAACCGAATACTCTGACGCAAAGATGTTAGGCGTGGTGACCTTAACCGCTCAGAAGTCTGTCACCAAGTTTGATCCGGTACTTTGATCAGCCTACCATGCTATGTGTGGGTTTGGTCCGGGGTTCCCAAAGAGTAACGGTGAAGGCGTATAGCGCCCCGCCTAGTGGTACTGGCCGGGGCCATGTAAAAGGCGCCCATTAGTGCAGGTCCCTTGTTGAGATCAGTGTGGGCCGCCACGGGCAGGGGTGTTGAATTTCACTTATTGGCCATGGATACTATTCTTGACTCACCAACTCTACAAAATGAACAAACACAACCCCCACAAAAAAAAACAGAAAAAAGCAAAAAATAAACGACCTCAGAATAAAATTCGGACCTGCTTGTTGGTCCAGATACATAACGCTCAAAACCGTAAGAAACGAACCATTCTGTGCACTCGAACTGCGAGAACAACTACAAATCGTTACAGAAGAGTCACAACCAGAATTCTCAATCAATCCTGACCGAGCAGAGGCTACAGTTAAAGCCAAGTCAGAAAGAAATATCAAAAAAACTACTGGCCCTCACCGCCTTAGGTGATAATCAAATAAAAACAACGGACCAAAATAATCACATCCGCTACAGATTTATGCCTTCATATGTCAAGGGATACAAAGGCTGTTTGAAGATGACGGCCATCAAATAGACTCTGTCTCCATCTTCGAGAGAAAATCGCCCACACGCTCAACTCCGCTGAAAATCGCCAAAATAACATTCAAACAGCAAACCATCCCACAAACAATCAGATTCGCAGGAACAACAATTCTAATACAGGAAGAACTGCCCACTCCAATTCAATTTCGATCGTGCCTGATGTTTGGTCACCAGGCCAAATATTGTAAAACTGATCCACAATTATGCTTCAAATGCAGCGAAAAAGGACACAACAGTAAACAATGCAAAGCAAAGGAAAAATGATTAACTGTGGAAATAACCACCATGCATTCAAGCGAACATGTTCGCACTTCAACTTCCATAAGGAGGTACGGATTAGAACTGTCCGTTTTGGCACCCGAAGGCATCAAGCCTTAAAAAAACATGGCCAAGGAAGGAAGAACTTTGAGTACTCCAACTTATGCTACCGTTGCTTCCACCACCAAAGCTCTAACTACCCAATTAACTTCCAAACCAACATTGGACCTAACAGCCCTCAACAAAACCTCAATATCCAAGGAAAACAGCCTAGAACCACTAGAAAGCCCAAAATTAAAATGTCATCACATCTAAACTGAACCACCAACCGCTTAGCACCCCGAAACAGACCTACCTAAAGCGCAATCACAAAAGAGAAGCCAACAAGAATCCCTCAAATCTGCCGCTTCCTCTTCCTCACCAAATAAAAGCCCAGAAGTTAAAACAACCCAAAGAAACAGCTCATCGAGCACAGAATCTATATGCTACGATACCAAGCTACCATCACCCCTCCACAACAAACTCATAAACCCACAACCTTTGACACCAGACTCGCATTGCCCGGCATCTCAAGCCGATAAAACAGTACCGTCTGGCTCAAGCACACCAACACAAAATAGAAGGACAAAGCCCCCAAAAGACGCTCTCCTTTTTTAAAATATCACCACATAGATTACCAACCTCTCTACCAAGGCCCACATATTCAAGTAAAAATATAGAAGAATTGGCAATAAACAAAGAATTCGATACCAATAAGAATGCCTCCAGACATACAGCCCCACTATCAATACAGTATTCACAACGAACACTCTCGCCCGCTAGCCAGAAAGAAATGCCTCTATTATGCACCCAGCGCGACACAAAACCAAAGCTGCAACGCCGTCAGGTAAAATATAAGGAACCTCTCACTAAGAAAACTAACAATATGGACAAAAACATACAGAACCCAATAATACCAGACATGTCGAAACAAACTACACACAAACTCTTTACAAAGTCTGGTAGCTCCACCCTACACGGAGCCTCCAAGCCTCCTAAATAGATATACAGACCGAAGAATATGACAAACAAACTCAAATCCTGCAATGGAATATTCGTGGCCTTCGGGCCAACTTCGAATCATTACAAAAAATAATCACAGAAAAAGCCCCGGTGTGCATTTGTCTCAACGAGACTATGCACTCAAACCCGCAGCAGCATCTGAATAATAAATATGATTGTCATTTCTTAACAACTGACTTGACCAAAGGCAACGCAATCTACACGCGACGAAATATCCCACACACGCAATACCAGTTAAACACGCCCCTAAATGCCATAGCCGTTCGGCTTCATTGTCTAGAGCTCATAACAGTATGTTCTATATACTTATTCGCTAACCTGCCTCTAAACCGCTAGGATCTCGAAGTTCTTTTCGGCCAACTACCAGAGCCATTTCTCATCCTTAGCGACTTTAACGCCAGAAGCCACTACTGGAACGACACGAAAACAAATACTCCAGGACGCATCATAGCAGACCTAATAGAGCGCCAATACATCAACATCCTAAATACAAATACCCCAACATACTGTCTAACATAGACTTAAGCCTAACCTCCCTTAATTTCCCCACAGAAACTCATTGGAGCGCTTACTTAGACCTATGTGGTAGCGATCACTACTCAATATTGATTAAGTTTCTTGCTCAAAGAGCCCCACTTTCCAGGAAACGATAGAATTATTATAAAGCAAATTGGACCGCCTTTACATTGACAACAGCCAAACACCAATCCAATCCAGAGGCGAATATGTGCTCCTTCACGGCAGAACTACAGAAAGCAGCTCGGGGACACATCCCAAAGACCAACCACAACACCAGAAAGCGCACTACTCCATCGTGGAACCAACAGTGTCACGACGATAAAAGAAAACGTGATAAAGCGCACAGAATTTTCATAAGAACTAAAACGTTACAGAATTACATGGATTATAAAAGAGCATCTGCCATCGTCCGAAGGACCTTCAAAGAAGCTAAAGGAGCCTCTTGGAAACAATATGTATCTAAAATTAACAAAAATACCCCTATCGCAAAAATTTGGCGACAAATAAAAAAGATGTCCAGACAGCGCAGCCTTATTCACCTCCCTATCCTTTGTATTAACGGAAATACGATCAGCAATCAAACCAAGTCGCTAACATAATATGGCATACCCTCAGTACCATTTCTAACGGATCTCGAAACAAGAGCGGGTTCATTCCCCGCCCTCCTCTCCGAAAAAGAAAAAGAAAAAGACTAAAAAGACTCGGGGCTCCTCTCCATCCGCGGAGGCTGCGGGGACGGATGGGTCTGCTGCCACTCTGGCAAGCGACCAAGCCAAGATCGGCACATCCGCCCCCTCTGCCCCCCCGGTTGCGGAGCCCCTGACAAAGAAGACTAATACCAAGAGTGCACAGGGCGGAGCCTCGATGACATCGGGGCCCCTCATTCAGAGGTTACCTGGCGTTTTCGAGCCCGCTGGCTTCAAACGCTTCCTCGTTATTCGCTCCACTGATGGCACCATGTTGTCCAAGGGCAACATGATCCATCAGAGGAGAGGATTAGCTAGTGCAATTGGTAGAGAGCCGAAGGTAACCCGTTTCTCGGACGGAGCCTTCTGGCGAATGCGGCGAATCCCGCCGAGGCGGCCAAGATTAGTGCTCTTCGGACACTTCATGGCACCCCGGTGAGTGTGACGCCGCACTCTACCATGAACTTTGTGAAAGGAGTAGTTTATGCGAGGGAACTCGTTGACTACTCCATTGAGGACATCACCTTAGAGCTGGCCGACCATGGGGCAGTCAGGGTCGAACGTGTGATGAGAAAACAGGGAGGGGCCTCGAGACCCACCCCTACACTCTTCGTCACGTTCGACTGTGACAAGCTTCCTGAGTCGGTGCGTGCCGGTTGGTACCGCTACCGCGTGAAGGCATTCGTGCCACTGCCGCGGCGGTGCTATTACTGTCACCGCTTCGGCCATACGAATCGCTCATGTAGACGTGCAAAGTCGGGGTCACCCGAAGTCTGTGTAAATTGCTCCAAGGTCGCACACGATAAGTCCAAATCGTGTGTGGCCAAGTGTGTCAATTGCGGAGAGCCACACCCTGCTTCTTCGAAGCAATGTGGTGCATATCTCCTTGAGAAAGAAATCCTGGCCGTTCAGACCCAGGATCGACTCTCATTCTGCGAAGCAAAGGACTTGGTCCTGGCGCGCCCGGCTCTGCCTGGGACGTCATATGCCTCAATAGTTAGGAAGGCACCCTCTGCTCCTGGCCCATCCAGGCCAACGAGCACGGTTGTTTCCGCGCCCATTCGGAGCCCTTCTGCGGGCTCTACCCAACCCGGGCGCTCCCCTGGTAAAGCTGGCGGCAAAAAGGGTTCATACCCTGCCCCGGCTAAAACCAGGGCTCCCCCCTCCTCCCCCAGCGTGACCGTTTCCCGTAAGGCGAAACGGCCACGCGCCTCCACCGAGTCGTTAGACTCACAGGAGGCAACACCCCTGAAGATGGTCGCTAGGCCATCTTCCGGGGTTCCTAAAGCTGTCCCCCGAAAGGAGGACAGCAACAAAGGAGCTTCGGCTCCTTCGCCCACACCTAATGGTGGAGCGAGTTGCTAGGAGACGGTGGTTCCTCGAAAAGAGGGCCCCTCGCCTCCGAAGCCGCAACGCCCGCCTAAGGTTTCGAGGCGGAGGGAGGAAAAGACTCGCATGGCGAGCCCAACCTCCCCCAATAAGTCCTCGAAGGCGACAGCGCCTTCAGCGCTTTGTCCGGCCAACAGCTCCCGGGGTTCTGCCCCCGGGAAGCGTACGGCCATTCCCGTGAGGGTCTTCAATTCGAGGAGGGCCCCCGCGTCTCCTCCGAGCTAGGCCTGGAGGGCATATTCCTTCAATGGAATTGCCGTGGACTCCGGGCCAACTGGTGGGAGCTGCGGAGGCTCGTCTCGTCCCGTTCCCCGTTAGCTATTTTTTTGCAGGAGACCATGCTAGGTGCGTGCCCCCTCCCTGCCCTCCTGGGGTATAAGGGTCTTGCGACCCCACCACCGCGGGATGGCCGAGGCTGGGGGATGCGCAGTTTACACCCGGCATGATGTCTCCGTTCTTCCTTTCTCTTTAGATACCTCCCTTCAGGCAGTGGCTGTGCAGCTGCACCTGGATAGGAGGTATACTATCATTTCTGCGTACATTCCACCGTCAGCTGACTTCGACGCGGGGGACTTCCGCCGCGTCGTGGCACGGTTGCCGAGGCCCTATCTCTTGCTTGGAGATCTGAACGGCAGGCATCCTCTCTGGGGAGATTACTCCATAAATCCCAGGGGACAAGTCCTTGCCGATCTGATCGAAGAGCTTGAGATGGGTGTCCTAAACGTGGATGAGTTTACGCATCACTGTCCGAGAACCGCTTCATTTTCTTGCCTTGACCTATCTTTGTGCTCTTCGGATGCACAGCCTGATTTTGATTGGGGGGTGGTCGATGACCTCCATGGTAGTGATCACTTTCCCATTCAAATATCATTTTCAGGGCAACTGCCGCCTGAGAGACCACCTCGGTGGTGCTTGGCGCGGGCGCGGTGGCCTGCATTTCAGGAAATGACTGAATTCTCTATCTCAGTCGAGGAGTTTAGGTCGGTAGATGAGGCCGTTGAGTTCTTCTCCGGCAACCTCATCGCCGTGGGCCTGACTACTATTCCTAGGACGTCTGGTCGTTTTGCACGCCGACCACTCCCATAGTGGTCGGCCGAGTGTGAGACGGCCCTCAAACAGAAGCGTTATGCCTACATGCGCTATAAGCGCCGCCCGAACGATTTCACTGTCGCTGAATTTCGTCGGGCTAGGGCTAGGTTCCGGTATATTTCGAAGCACGCCCGCCGCTCTTCTTGGCGGGCATACGTGTCTTCACTTAACGGGAAGACCCCTTTAGCTGAGGTGTGGAAGCGAGTCAAAAGGATTCGGGGCAAGTTCTCGCAGGACCCCCCTCCCGTTCTCCAGGAGAATGGGACCGCAATCTCAGACCCCGCGTCCGTGGCGGAATCCTTAGCGACCGCTTTTTCCGCATTCTCTAGCCGTGATGCTGCTCCGCCAGCATTCAATGCACGTCGTGATGTCGCGGAAGGCCGCCGGCTGGACTTTACCTCCAGTGGCGGAGAACCCTTCAACGACAGGTTTACTGTGAGTGAGTTGCGTTCCGCTCTCGCTTCGTGCGCGGACACCGCCCATGGTCCGGACGATGTCCCGTACGCCATGCTTCGACACCTGGGTGAGCGAGGCATGGCCTTTCTGTTAGATCTGTTCAACAGGATCTGGGTGGAAGGTCTTCTCCCAGACTCCTGGCGAATCGCTACTGTGCTCGCCTTTCGCAAACCGGGGAGAGATCACTCTACTCCGACCGGTTTCCGCACAATCTCTCTAACCTCTTGCGTGTGCAAGTTGATGGAGAAATTGGTAAACGTTAGATTAGCTTTTTTCCTGGACAGCGGAGGCCATCTGTCTTCCGCACAGTGCGGCTTCCGCAAGTTCCACTCCACGTCGGATGCTCTGCTCCGACTGGAAAATGCCGTCTGCGAGGCTTTCCTTCGTAGACAGCACTACGCCACGGTGTTTTTCGATCTGGAGAAGGCCTATGATACCGCATGGCGATATGGTATCATAGAGACTCTCTACACGATGGGGGCGAGGGGACGCCTCCCAATGTTTATATCTGAATTTTTGCGAGATCGTCGATTTCGCGTACGGGTGGGGGGAGCTCTCTCCGGCCCAAAGGAGCAGGAAGAGGGTGTCCCGCAGGGAAGTGTCCTCAGTGTCACACTCTTTGCCCTGAGCATCAACGGCATCACCTCGGTGCTGCCGGAAGATGTTCTTGCTATGCTCTACGTGGACGACCTTTCGATCTCTTTTGGCGCGGCCCAGATGCCAACTCTGGAGCGTCGACTCCAACAGGCATTGAACCGCGTCTCTCGCTATGCCGAAGCGCACAGGTTTTGGTTTTCTTTGGCCAAGACTAAGGTGGTGCACTTCTGCCACCATCCATGGCTTCACCCCGACCCAGATTTGTTTCTTAATGGGGTGCGCCTGGATGTGGTTGAGTCGCACCGTTTCCTTGGTCTTGTATTCGACCGACGCCTCACCTGGGAGGCTCATATTCGCAGCCTTAGGGTCTCTTGTACCCGCGCCATGGAAATTCTCCGTTCCGTGACGTTCAGCGCTTGGGGCGCTGATAGGGCTACCGCCTTACTTTTTTATCGATCCTTTGTTCGCTCGAAGCTCGACTACGGATGCGAGTTTTATGCATCCGCAGCCGAGCGTTTATTGCGGAAGGTGGATTCGATCCACCACACCGGCCTTCGCCTTGCGATAAGTGCCTTCCGCACTTCCCCCATTGAGAGCCTGTTGGTCGATGCTGGGGAGATGCCACTCACTCTGCGCCGCGTGCAGTGCATCACTCGCCTGTACGCGCGAGCCCGGCGCCTCCCTCAGTCGCCAACAGCTCTCACTGCATCCGCAGCTGATCTCGATGGTGCCTATGCCGCCGAGAGACGCCAGTCATACCCTAACCCTTTGGGTTTAGGCCCAGGAAACTCCTTCGAGAGCCAGATATAGCTCTCGGGCTGGTAGCGCCCCTGGTTCTGCCCAGGACGCCACCCTGGAGGGTACCACATTTGGCTATTTGTCGCCACGCCTCTGCTCCCAAAGCTTGTACTGCGCCGGGAGTATTGCGTTCGACCTTTTTGGAGCACACATCGTGTCACGCTGGAACCGTGCCAGTGTATACGGATGGCTCCAAGTCCGAAGAGGGGGTCGGCTTCCACGCCGTATCCCCTCTGTTTGAAGTCAGCGGGGCTCTACCAGGCGCTGCGTCTGTCTTCACGGCCGAGCTGGTGGCAATACACCACTCGGTACGGGAGATTACGCGACGTGCCCGGTTCGGAGACCGGATTGTGATCTATAGCGACTCACAAAGCGCCCTGAGTGCTCTCGGGGCATTGGAATCTCCGCATCCCCTGGTTCGCGATATCCGTGACGCCACGGTTTTGGCGAGCCGGGCAGATGTCGAGATTATCTTCTGCTGGGTTCCTGGACATGTGGGAATTGCGGGGAATGAGCGCGCCGATGAGGGCGCCAAAGAGTCCGCGAGGACTCTGCGACCGGACCAGCGTTTCGCTCTTCCTCACACCGACTACATGGCAGGAATACGGGCAGCTCTTCGGACTGCTTGGCAAAGAAGATGGGAGACGGTCGAAGGGAACTTAAAGTTGCGTGCCATTGCGCCGTGACTGTTCCCATGGACCTATCCCCCAATGCCGCGGCGGCTTCAGGTTGCTTTCTGTCGTCTCCGAATCGGACACACTCGTGTGACGCATCGCTATCTGGTGGAGCGCTCGCCTGCGCCCTATTGCAACGACTGCGTCGTCCCCCAGACTGTTCGGCACATTCTTGTCGAATGTCCCAGTCTGGGTGATGTTCGCGCACGACACCTGTCCCGGTACCGGGATGGGCGGGGTCGCTACCGCCTGTCCCTTGTACTCGGGACGAGTGCGTGCACTTTGACTGGTGGACTTGCTAACTTTTTGGGGGAGGCCGGCCTTCTCCCTTTTTTTTAACCAGGCTTAATTTTGTTGTTGTTTTTGTTGTTGTTGTTGTTTTTGTTATTGTTTTGTTATTGTTATTTTCTTTTTGTTTTTCCCTGTTCCATTTTTTGAAGTAGCCTAGAACTAGGCTGTTTGTTTACGGTGACTTATGCCTAAGTCAGCAGTCGCCAGATAGCCCCTTAAATAAAAAAAAAAAAAAAAAAAAATCTCGAAACAAGACCTTTTTAACATTGAAAATTCTAAAACAATCAACAAATTTAGACTTCTCAACCAATAGTATCCTTCCGTACAACAATCCTTTCTCTATGAACGAATTACAAGCATCCCTAGAAGAAAGCACAAACACAGCCCCTGGAGATGATGAAATCTCAAACCTCTTCATAAGTAAAATCCACCCAAACGCCTTAGAGCTATTGTTGGACATTTATAACCGCATCTGGACTAATGGCTCCTTCCCGGATGATTGGCTTCACGCGCTAGTCCTTCCCTTCTTAAAACCTGAAAAGGATCCATCAAATTCAACGAATTATAGACCGATTTCCTTGACACCATGCCTATGCAAAATATTAGAAAGCATGGTTAATGCTAGATTGAAATGGTATCTAGAAACAAACAACCTTCTGCCCTCAAACCAATATGGTTATACAAAATATCGCTCAACACTAGATCCTTTAACCCTCCTAAACCACGGCGTCAGCCGAGCATTTAGCGAAGGGAAATTTGTCACAGCGGTCTTTTTTGACATTGCCAAGGCGTATGATACGGTTTGGAGACGTCATATACTCAATTACATACACGAGCTAGGAATCAGAGGTCCACTCGCACTTTTCATCAAAAACTTCCTTAACAATAGAAAATTCAAAATAGATCTCCATGGAGCCCAGTCTACACAATTCAGCCAACACAAAGAAGTACTACAAGGAAGTGTGCTCAGTACAACCCTCGTGATAATAGCAATCAACAATTTGACTCTCCAAGTACCACCTACCATTAAATGCTCATTATATGTGGACGACTTGGCAATTTGGCTCCCAGGCACCAGCACAACAGAAGTATCAAATTGCCTACAAGAAGCAATAGACAAAATAGAGAACTACTCAGTACAACACTGCTTCACAATTTCAAGTGAAAAACAACCGCCATAAGCTTTACAAGAAAAAGACAAATTCCGCATATCCCATTGCTACTTGAAAGACGCCCAATCACCTTTCAAAATAACATAAAATTTCTAGGTCTCACATTGGATCAGAACTTATATGGAAATCCCACACCCTAAACCGCAAAAGACGGTGCTACAAAGCCACAAACATTCTGACAAAACTTTCGCATCATCACTGGGGGGCAGACAGAAGCACCCTCCTGTACCTTTACGAGACACTCATCTTGTCCAAAATAAACTATGGGTGTCATCTGTACGGAACAGCATTAAAATCTGTAATCCAGGAATTAGATCCTGTACAAAACCAAGCCCTCCGTCTAGCTACCGGTGCCTTTAAATTAACCCCAACATCCTCACTTTGCGCCGAGACCGGAATACTACCTTTGCGTCATCAAAGACAAGTTGCAGGACTCAAATACCTTGCACGTGTTTACAGACGTCACAACAAACTAAAACGAATACTAAAAAATACGCTACCAGCAGGCAACCCAAGGACCCGCTGCTACATCACCTACACGGTAAGAGTTAAAAAACTCTTACAAAGTTTAAACTTGGCAGAGCCAAACATCCTCATTGACAACTAATATACTATTCCCACTTGGATTATTCAACCTTCAATAATATGTCAAATAACTCTCTCATCTTCTAAATCGAGAATGATGCCCGTAGGGCTATCCAACGTTTTCCAGGACAACCAAAGGTCCCATCAACCATGTCAGTCCATTTTCACTGATGGATCGAAGGCGGCGGATGGTGTGTCATGTGCAGCAATTCTCCCGCACCACATATGAGCAGCCCGACTTCCGGAATGCGCTTCCGTCCTCTCGGCAGAACTAACTGCCATCTAGATAGGTCTCAAGTCAGTCAAAACAGGTACCAATAAAACTACAATATTTTCAGACTCAAACAGTGCGCTGAAAATGATAAAATCACGCAACCAAACCCATCCCCTAGCCATTGAAATTCAAAAAAAGATAACGTTGCTTTCAGGTAACGTAATCCTATGCTGGTGTCCCTCCCATGTAGGGATAAAAGGCAATGAAGACACTGACAAAGCTTCAAAATCAGCAGTCGCAAATAACTCATTGCCCACTGAACCAACATACCACAAAGGTTATTACAACCTCTTTGTCGAGGCAGTTAAAAACCAGGGGAAGTCCAAATGGTATGTACACGGCCATCAACATCTACGACAAATAAAAGATGACGTCAACAAATGGAAGAGCTCTTCCAGAAATTCTCGAAGAGATAAAGTTGTTTTAGGACGCTTACGACTAGGACAGACAAAGCTTATCCACAGCTATTGCTTCGCAAATTCTCCCCAACCACAATGCACTACCTGCAACGCCCAGCTATCTATCCCGCACATACTACTAACTTGCGCTATATTCCACCGACACCGGAAAAAATATTTAGGTACCAGCCCAATACTAAAGAAAGTCCCCGGCGACGAACCCCCAAAAAGTACGGCACTGATTGCATACTTAAATGAAAGTAAATTATACACTAAAATCTAAAGAAGGAAAAAAAGCAAAACCCGATAAATTATGAAAATTCGCTTCCTGCAATTTTAAAAACCTTTTAATTCATGCACAATTTCATTACCATCACCCATTCATTTCAATTTTTCTTATCCATCACATCAACATTCACAACTCATGACTAAGAGTATTATTCACGCTTTTAAATTTTAATCACTATACAATACTGTGCCTGTTTAGACCCATAAATAGGTGAAAGAGGGAATAAAACGCTAAAAAAAAAAAACTTAAGGGACGTCAATGAACTGAATGTTCAAAAGTTCTGCCGAGGGCGGGTTTTCGGGAAACCAAACCTTTTTCTGGATCCCGTTCTTCGCGAGGAGACGGTTCTGTTCCTCAGAGAAAGAGGCGGGATTAGCCAGGTTTGCCAGATGAGCGTAGATGACCATAGCCATGACCTCTCTACCCTCCTTTGACATCTCCAGCTTCGGAGTATTGGTTCTCTCGTTATTCTTCAGGGCCGCAGCTTCTGCGTAGTTCCTTTTTGTTTTGCCTCCTTTTCTTTTTGGGTTTGCTCCCTTTTTACACGGATGGCTTCCTTGTGGATGGGGCACTTCATAGTCCTGTGCTCCCCTCGACAGTTAACACATTTTTGTTTCCTTTCCTTGCATTCTTTCCATCCATGCCCGCTTTTGGCGCAGTTGGAGCACGCTACTTCAGTTGCCGTGCAGTCTTTTGTGTGATGCTGCTCGACTGCAAAGCACTTATAGCAGCAGTCGATGAGGATAAATTCTTCCGTTTGTATTTTTTTATGTAATACCCTTAGGTAAAACCCTAGCAGCTCTTGATTTTTTGCTTTCATCGTCATTTCTATATTAGAAAAAAATGACTTTAACGATGCTTTGGCCTTTCCCAAACTTTTCTACATTGGTGATGTTGGCCCAGGGTTTCTTAGCAGGGAGTTCTTCTTTAATCTCTTCGCAAGAGTTATCCGTTAAAAGGGGGTGCAAGCGCCATAGGATTATTGTCCGTTAAACTAGTATCTCCTGGGGGATACTGGCCTCCAGCCCGATTTTGTTCAGAGGTGGGTTTTTGCTTCGTCAGAGACCCGCCGTTCCATATCCTGCATGAAGTGTCAGATGGTCGCATAACCGGGAGAGGTGTCGATGATTCTAATAAGGAAGATGTCAAGGTTACGGTAAATACTTTTGATGACGGCCGTCCTCGTAGGTTTTGCCTCCCCCCCCCCGGTTAGTGCAGAGGGGAACCCACTTGCAATCTTGAGGGGCCGACCCCATGGGGCTCCTTGGGTAGAGTACTCCTCTCCGTTGGGTTCCTTGCTTCTTCTTGTTTGTCAAGAATTTCACTTTATACGAGCGGTAAAAAAGGTTGTCTGGGTCTTTTCAATTTAAACTCCCTTTTAAAAACTTTTTTAGCCTTTACCAGATCGCATCGAGAGAGCAAGTGTACATAATATACTCTTCATTTTGGGAATAACAGACATTAACGTTAACAAATTGACCAATCAGCTTTAAGACATAAGCACTGCAATAATTGTCCAATCAGAGCCATGATAGATTTAAAAGGTTAATAACGCTCAAACTGTTTGAACAGACTGCGCTCCAAGAAGACTTCACCTCTTACAAGCAAAGTTCTACTTCTACAATTCTCGGAATTCTCAGTTGATCCAGTAGGTGAAAAATTTCTACGGCTTTTTGAAGAACGCCCGCTTGGGTTGAACGGAAACCGTCTGGTTTTACGAAGGACATAAGCGCACGCGCGCGCGCGCGTGCACACCCGCGAGGGTGTAAACCCGGCCGACGAGGGATTTTGGATGAACTGGAGTTTCTCGCCTGCATCTTGTCTGTTCCCTTAACAACAGCACAACTTTGGTTCTGATAACCTTTCTGCCGCTAAGGTCTGTAGAAACCGTCTGCCTCTGACGTCTCTGAACCCCGGAAGGAAGCCCCACAAGGGCCGTGAAGAAGGGGGCCCCATTCTGGGGCGGAGTAGTCAGGACAGATAGGAGAACCCTGATAGACATATTAGTTAGGTAGGGCACTAAGGGTGAACCAAAGTCTATTTAGGTACTCGCCCCCGCAATAAGGGCCTGGTAGGTTCAAGTAGCTCCTGCTGTTGGGGCCGTCATGGACGACCCTAACGGCGAGAAGAGAGTCCCGCTCCATGTCAAAGAGCGCTGCCGAAAGCCTTCGCGCGAGAAGGTCTTTGAAACCATCTTCTCATCGCTTGGGATTACTCTCTGCCGACTCAAGGACCAATACTATAGTTACTTGGCCTTTTGCAACACGAATTAAGACTTAGAAAACCTTTTGAGTGCAAATTCGAGGGAGAAATTAGAAGAGATCGGCCTCATACCACGAGTTACCCCACATGTAACAGCCAAGAGATCGATCGTTTGCAGACGTTTCGACCCTTACGTTGGTACTCACTCGGCTGAAGAGATAAAGCAAGAAGTGGAGGCGAAACAAAGTTGGGCAAAAATCGACGAAGCTATAAAGTTCAGGAACCGCCAAGGAGAGGAACACTCCCATGTGTTCAAAATAATTTTTCAAACCACTGAGATGGCAACAAAGGCGGGGGAAAATGGGCTGGTTCTTTTTAATACATAAATCTCCGCCAGCTGCATTGAGTGAGAGGTTTTCGTGCCGGTGTAGATCTGCTTCTCCTGCTATGCCATTGAAAAGCATGCCACTAAGGACTGTCAGGCTACAGTCAAGACTTGTTCTGAGTGCTCAGGATCTGGCTGCACATGGAGAGAGTGTACTAGCTCCAATAAGAAATGTATCAATTGTGGCAATTCACATCATACACTATCAATGGCTTGCCCAATAAAGAAGGCCTTGATAACGGATAAGAAAAAGACCATGATCGAGGAGAGGAACCAAAGAAGAACTACTTCATATGCACAGGCGACGAAAGTTTCTGAGCAGAAAACCACGATACAGATAGACCAGAACATGAGACCAGACCTTATTATGTGCATATTACACGCGCATTTCGTAAACATAACAACCCTGGCAGTTATGCAACTGAGTTGAACAAGATGCTGGTGCAGAATAAACTGAAGCCAATGTGGTTTTCGGATAACCCGCCTTCAGGAGAACTATTTCAAGCCAAATTATCGAATCTAAAGCAATCAGAGACAAGACCCCGTTCTGCTTCTCGTGATCCGTGCTTGCGCAAGAAAAAACGTGCCGTGAATGAGGACTCCCAGATGGGAATCAGTGACGAACAGAAAGAGGCCCTACCAGAAAACGATGAGGTTGTACATGTGGCTTCGACATCTGCCTCCGTTGCACCAATTTATCGTTCGACCCAAGATCTGTGCATGAAAATCTACGGCTCCCCATTTGCTCCAATTCCAAAGAAAGCCAATGTCAATGAGCTCATAGAAGGAGTCACTAAAGGCAAATATAAATGGGACGTTACTGAAGAATCGCTCCTAGACGCCTTCAAAAAGGGAAAAATAGAAATATGCCCCCAGTCTTGCTTCAACCTTAACCAGGGTCAATACAGGAAGAAAAGATCTGGTAGGGTAAGGTCACCAGCCAGAGAAAAAAGGACTAAGGTTAAGCATCCTAATATCAATTAACCATGGCTATCTCTACCAAACTCATCAGGAACCTTAAGATCTTTTTGCTCAACGTTAACGGATGGAAGAACAAAAGCGGGGTATACAATGAAATCATCAGAAACGCTGATCCCGATATCGTGCTTATTTCTGAGCATGGATTAGATGATAGAATAGAACGTATAAAGATTTATAACTATGAAGTTCTAATGGCTAGCCACTCAAAGGAAAGGTTCGACGGGGCTGTAATTGCAATCAAAAAAGGCATCAGATTTGAAGAAATACAGGACCTAGAGGAATCGTATTTGGCGGTAAAGATCCCTATGATATATGATGAACTGGTGGTTGCAGTCGGGTATCAACCGCCCAGGCGCCCGTATTTACCGATCCCCAACTTTATGCGGCTGTTTAGGAGAGAGGCCTCAACGATACTTGTCGGAGATCTGAATGCCCGGTGCAGGGAGGCCGGCTATACGAGGTCCTTTAATGGAGCTGGTAACTCACTGAGCCTCCTAATAAACAGAGGAGTTGTGCAAAGAGAAGAGCCAAACTTCTCCACATTCCATACGGCAAGATCATCGACCACACCGGACATTGTGCTAACAAATCGTAACTTTTCTCTCAACCATGTTACTCTCCCGGGCCTTTCATACCATCAGATCATATAAGTATGATTACCCGCAACTCCACTTCTTCAATACAGGTGCAGATTCCTAAACGAAGATGCCTAGCAAAAGCTAACTGGGAATTATACCGTGAACACCTGCGCCAAGTGCATATCGAACATCTCGAGGGAGCAACCTTAGAAGAGATCGACGAGAAACTCGGTTTTCTCACCACGAAAATCTTGGAAGCTGACCGCCTGGCTATCCTCTGGACGGAGCATAAAATTATTCCTTCTCCGAGGTGGGACGAAAATATACAGAAGAAAATGGATCAGCTGGAGGCAGTCGTCTTCTTTATAGATATGCATGGCATCACGGCACAACGGTAACAAGAGCTGCGTGAATTGAGAAACGAGATCAGGCAACTCATACTCGAGAAAACGAGAGGCCAGTGGGATGAAATCATTGCTAAAATCGACGCAGAAGGAGACCCCCCAAAATTTTGGTGTCAAATAAAGAAACGGAGAGGCACTCCTCCTAGAAACAACATCAGCATTAGAGTCAACGGCATAGAATATACTGAAGACCGTGATATTGAGAGAGAATTTAAACAATATTGGCAAAACCGCTTTCGTATTAGCGATGAGGACAATGAGTTATTTGATGAGAGGTATGAATAAGAAGTTCTACTTAGATTGCACGACCTAGGTGCCGACCTCACTCCACATCACTTCGTGAAGAGATCCCGCGTTGCACAAGATGAAGGTAGACCGTTGACGCACGAAGAATACGAGTCGGCCCTTAAAAGTTTTAGGCAAAAAGCGCCGGGCATAACTGGAATCACTAAAATGCACATGTTGAATGCCCCCAATAACATCAACGAAGGTCTACTGGAGATATTTAATGCCTGCCTCAATGTTGGCTATTTCCCGGACCAATTCAAAAAAGCCCGTATGATCTTTATTTTGAAACCTGGCAAACCGAAGAACGAAATCAGCAACTATAGGCCCAGCTCCTTATTGGAGTTTATGGGCAAATTACTCGAAAAACTTCTTAACACCAGACTGAGGACCTTCCTGAAAACCCATAACTTATACAACTCTCAACAACATGGGTTTAGGAGGAAATTAGGTACAGAAACGGCCCTGGCATTAATTGGAAAAGCGACGAATGATAATGTCGATGTCGTACTTCGCGACGTGGCCTCGGCATTAGACAAGGTATGGCTACCGGGTCTTAAAAGCAAACTGAGTGAACTTGCCATGGATGGAAACTTAACCAAGATTTTATGTGACTATCTGGAGGAAAGAGAAGCAGTGGTGAAGATAAATGGTACAGAAGGGATATCCTTTAGTTTCGAGGCTGGGGTACCTCAAGAGGGCTGCTTCAGTCCCACCCTGTATTCAGTGTATATTGGGGATTTACCACATCCTGTTCAAGACCTTACCAAGTTTGTACAACTAGCAGATGATATCACTCAAATCGTTACCAGCGTTTACAAAAATCCTAACGACATCGCTAACAGGACAGGGAGAGAAATTGTTAATGTCAACAACTTCGAAAGAAGAAATAAGATAAAAACAAATGTCCAAAAGTTCAAAGTGATACCAGTTGGCCGTCGGAAAACATCGGACGTACTAGTGCAGGATGAGCTCTATGAGTTCTCAAGAGAAGGCCGAGTTCTAGGGTTGAAATTAACATCGAATGGGTACAGGGCCCATTACCTACAAAAGATCACCGCTGCTGCAAAAAACGCTACAGAGTCTCTATCGCTTTAGACATCTCTCGACGAGCAACAAAAGGAAACTCTATCTGTTGTTGGTGAGACCACTTCTCTTGTACCCTACCCGGCTCTACCCCTTAATACCGTGAGCAAAACAGTTATTAAGAAAGCTCAAATTATCTAAAATAAGGCAATAAGATTTATTACCAACGTGTCACTGCTTGACTAAATTTCTGCTAGATTATTACATGAGGCAACGGACATCGAGCCATTAAACATTACCCTAAATAGACGAGCACGAAATATTTGTCAGAAAGTCTATGATAATATGCAAGAAGAGGTGCTGAACCCAATTAGACTAGCTGATTTAGACATACAGAACTTAAGGTTCAGGCAATCTTTTAAAAGCAGCCAAATAATAGCTCGACAAGTAATCCAACCGATTTATTGAGAAACTACCAGAAGATTAATCCTATTTCAATTCACATAGACAATTCAATATTAAACGATGGATAAAGAAAATCAAAATGATTTATTTCACGTAAATAAAGGTAACAAATTGGTCATAAATGATCCTAAGTGGACAGTTAAATAAGAAAAATAATTAATAAACATAAGTATAATATTAACTAAAAGATCCGAAGTGTACAATATAATTAAAAAAAACAAAAAAAAACAACAAATAAAATAAAAGATCCGAAGTGGACAATACCTAGGTAAATATAACAAAATAACAATAAATGAATAAATATAACAAAAGATCCGAAGCGGACACATATTAATATAAGTAAAGTCATCCAACCATCAAGAGGCCTACAAGAATTCAAAGGCTTGAATGCTGCAATAAGAAACTACTGATAATAACTACAGCTAATAAAGATATAAACGACTAAGGTAGCCAGTCAATCTGGAACAACTACTCTCTCTCTATTATACACCTCTTCTACCTATCCTTTCTACTCTTACACATTTTCTACCTTTTTTCATCGTTGACTGTTTGGACATAAACACGGCTGAAATCCATTTTCTGAAGAGAATAGACAGGAAAATTTGGATAAAGCAAGCATGCTAGGAAGACGTAATTTGCCGATAAAGCATCCTGCCTATAAACGTGAATTTTTATTCACTTTTTCCCTACGGGAATTTCAAGAAGAAAATTTATATAGAGCGCTGATTATTCGACAAATGTCGAACTAATCCTCCTCGCATCCACCGCCTTCGGGGTAAGGGAGTTGAAATAAACTGAACTGCCATTCATCTAGCCATGTCCTAACTATGCCGTTGTTTTTGGTAGGCATAATTGGGGGCACCGAAGAAAGCAGGTTTGAGGATAGCCCACTGTAGAACTTGGCATCAGAGTCAGCTCGGTTAAAAGGCGATGTTGAAAGCTTTTGGGAAGAGTTCGCTCCAGGTCCTAAGGGTAATTCCCGGCCAGAACCACAGGGGGACACGCAACAGTCCCGGTGTAAGTTGGAAGCAGCATCGATAACCAAACTCCAGACGGGGCGGCACCCATAGGTGGTAGTAATTGATTCGATCACCACCCATCATTAAGTCCGCCACCTGTCACTTGTCTGAGGGGCCTCCCCGGGTTCACCCACCCTCGTTTCATCCCTCCACCCGGCAGTTCACGTTCATGGAAGCTCTCTTACAACGGTGAGAGGGCTAATATAGGTCCCCACGGGTTATGTCGCTATATGTGAAACTGAAAAGGATGTGGAGGCCAATGACAAAAGAAGCTGCGGTCGAGGTCCTTCGCGAATTCGGCCTGCAGCCAACAATCCCTTCCCAGATCCAAACGCACAGGAGCGTGGTGTGCTATATTTTCAAAATAATAATTTTTTGGAAACACAGAAGAGGACATAGGATTGGTAAACAGAAAAAAAACACGAAGAAGGAGCGACCCCGCAGTGGTTTACCGCCCCTCGGGGCCTCGATTGGGGGCAAGATTGCTCAAGCTGGGAATACTCGGGTCCCGCTGCGCACCATCAGCGGTCACACCAGACCAAGCAAAGACAAAGTATTTGATGTCGTCTATGGGCGAATTAGATAGCCATGATCAGGCTATATGCAAAATTGAAAAAGAAGGGAAGGCCATGAGCAAGGAAGCTGTGGTCGAGGTCCTTCGCAAACTCGGCCTGCAGCCAGCAATCCCTGCCTAGATCCAAACGCACAGGAGCGTGATCTGCAGGAGATTAGACCCCTGGATTGGGGAGCATTCTGAAGAAAAGATTAAAGAAGAAATTATAAAAAATCATCCATGGGCGAAGGTCACGGAAATTGTGAAATTTAAACAAAAAGGACAACTCTGACTATACCCATGTTTTCAAGATCATCTTTGGAGATACATCCATGGCCAAGAAAGCGAAGGAGTCTGGGCTCCTGATTTTTAACGCTAAGATCAGCGGGGAGCAGATCGAGAGGGAAGAGTTCCACCCAATCCAATTCTGCTTCCGTTGTTACAAAATGGAAGTACACACTACTCGCGAATGCCAAGCGCCCGAGAGGTATGCTCTAGGTGCAGCGAATCTGGCCACCATTGGAAAAACTACCAGAGCTTTCGTAAGAAGTGCGAGAACTGCGGGCAAGACCATGGATCAATGGCAATGGCCTGCCCCATGAAAATAAAGAATTGATTAGGAGGAAGGAGCAACAAAGAGGCGAACAAATAATCAAACACAACATAGGCTCAGATTGCAAAGGCAGCTTACTCCGAAACAGAAAGCAAAAATACGTACCTCAAAATCCAAAACGAGGAATCTACAAAAAATCTGACGTGCATCTTGTATGCCCACGTTAGAAATCTAATGGAGCCTGGGACATTCGCAAAAGAATTAAACCGGATGCTTGCCAAAAACGGCATGAACCAGATGTGGTTACCGGACGACCCCCCATCAGGTAGTGTCCTCCAACTACAAATTGTCACAAAACAAACTTAGGAAGAGAATAAACAAGAGGAGAAACTAAGGACAGAACGAGAGACCCGATCCGAGAATAAAAGCCAGAAAGGAAAGGGAGACTGCTGTCAGATCGCTGAACACGCCCAAGCCCAAACCCAATAATAAAAACAAAAAAAAAGAATGTAGAAACATAAGATTCGGATACCACAGACACCGCGGACTCAGAGGTCATGCCCAAAGATGGACACCGAGAAAAAAGAAAACGGGAGGCCAAAAGACCTCTAGATGCGAACGAGATTAACCTTTCAATTTACGCATCAGAATAGTTACCCACGGGTTATGTCGCTATATGTGAAACTGAAAAGGATGTGGAGGCCAATGACAAAGGAAGCTGCGGTCGAGGTCCTTCGCGAATTCGGCCTGCAGCCAACAATCCCTCCCCAGATCCAAACGCACAGGAGCGTGGTGTGCTCTATTTTCAAAATAATATTTTTTGGAAAACACAGAAGAGGACATAGGATTGGTAAACAGCAAAAAAAACACGAAGAAGGAGCGACCCCGCAGTGGTTTACCGCCCCTCGGGGCCTCGATCGGGCAAGATTGCTCAAGCTGGGAATACTCAGGTCCCGCTGCGCACCATCAGCGGTCACATCAGACCGAGCAAAGACAAAGTATTTGAAGTCGTCTATGGGCGAATTAGATAGCCATGATCAGGCTATATGCAAAATTGAAAAAGAAGGGGAGGCCATGAGCAAGGAAGCTGTGGTCGAGGTCCTTCGCGAACTCGGCCTGCAGCCAGCAATCCCTGCCTAGATCCAAACGCACAGGAGCGTGATCTGCAGGAGATTAGACCCCTGGATTGGGGAGCATCCCGAAGAAAAGATTAAAGAAGAAATTATAAAAAATCATCCATGGGCGAAGGTCACGGAAATTGTAAAATTTAAAAACAAAAAGGACAACTCTGACTATACCCATGTTTTCAAGATCATCTTTTGAGATACATCCATGGCCGAAGAAAGCGAAGGAGTCTGGGCTTATGATTTTTAACGCTAAGATCAGCGGGGAGCAGATCGAGAGGAAAGAGTTCCACCCAATCCAATTCTGCTTCCGTTGTTACAAAATGGAGGTACACACTACTCGCGAATGCCAAGCGCCCCGAGAGGTATGCCCTAGGTGCAGCGAATCTGGCCACCATTGGAAAAACTACCAGAGCTTTCGTAAGAAGTGCGCGAACTGCGTGCAAGACCATGGATCCATGGCAATGGCCTGCCCCATGAAAATAAAGAATGTATTAGGGGGAAGGAGCAACAAAGAGGCGACCAAATAATCAAACACAACATAAACTCAGATTGCAAAGGCAGCTTACTCCGAAAGAGAAAGCAAAAATACGTACCTTAAAATCCGAAACGAGGAATCGACAAAAAATCTGACGTGCATCTTGTATGCCCACGTTAGAAATCTAATGCAGCCTGGGACATTCGCAAAAGAATTAAACCGGATGCTTGCCAAAAACGGCATGAACCAGATGTGGTTCCCGGACGACCCCCCATCAGGTAGTGTCCTCCAACTACAAATTGTCACAAAACAAACTCAGGAAGAGAATAAACAAGAGGAGAAACCTAAGGACAGGACGAGAGACCCGATCCGAGAATAAAAGCCAGAAAGGAAAGGGAGACTGCTGTCAGATCGCTGAACACGCCCAAGCCCAAACCCAATAATAAAAACAAAAAAAAGAATGTAGAAATAGAAGATTCGGATACCACAGACACCGCGGACTCAGAGGTCATGCCCAAAGATGGACACCGAGAAGAAAGAAAACGGGAGGCCAAAAGACCTCTAGATGCGGACGAGATTAACCTTTCAATTTACGCATCAGAATAGTTCCCCTACCCAAAGGACAAAGATGCCAACAAAATATTCGTCGGGAACAAAAAGAAGTATTACAAGTGGGAATATGATGCCCAGTGTGACTAGGAAATAGTCGAGGAGGCCATCTTCAACCATAATGTTAAACTCTACAGAGAAACATTTGAAGAGCTTACCACGGCAGACTACAAGAAGAAAAGAAACGGGAAGAAGCGTCCCACCTCCAGGAGACACCAGGAGCCAGAAAAGAAAATGGAGAACCCAAACAACAGGTTGAAAATTGTAACGCTCCCCTTTTAATGGATGGGAGAGAAAAGCAACTGCCTATGGGACATATTATGTGTGCTTGACCCCGACATCATCTTAATTACGGAACACGGTATCGACACAACATCTTGTCAAATAAAGATACTGAGCTAAAGAGTTGTCACAAAGAATCATTCTTTAGAGAGGTTTGATGGTGCTGCGGTTGCAATCAAAAGGAATCTCTCGTTCAGGCACCTTCCAGAACTGGACAAGTCATTTTTGGTGATAGAGCTACTCACAGTAGTGGAAAACCTCGTGATCGCGGCGGCCTATCAACCTCCTCGAAGAGCGTATTTTCCCCTAAACAACTTCTACACCCTGTTCGACCAAGGCAGAATGGCATTCCTTGGGGGTGACCTCATCGCCAGATGTTTAACGGCTGGCTATGGTAACACGAACAACAAAGGCCATAACTTGGAAATTATTATGCGACAAAAAAACATCCAGAGGATAGGATTGGATTTCCCGACCTATATCTCCTCTCGGGCAGCAACAAACCCGACATAATCATCACAAGTGACCGCTTCCCATTCAATTACCATAGAGAGCCAGGACCAATAATTCCCAGCGACCATATAGCGATCTTGACCACCCTCTCACTCGCTCTGATCAAGCTTCCAGTCTCTTTCTGCAAAAGCTACGGAGAAATCCTAGGCTGATTCGAACCAGCCGACCTAAGCGAAGCAACTCTAGAGGAGCTTGACGGGGAGCTGGATAGGATAACAGCCCTCATCACCGAGGCTGACCGCGAGTGTGTACCCATGACAGGATACAAGACTCCTCCACAACCCAGATGGAACGAGGAGATGAAAGAGATCGCTAGGAAGCACAGGGAGGTGTATGAAGAAATCAGAAGAGCAGGTACAAATCGGGAACGAAGCTCGCTTCTACGACAATTGTGTGATGAGCTAAAGCTGGCTATTAACCAACTACAGGCTGAAATCTAGAACAGCCTAATAGCTAAGGTAGACAGCGAGGTGACCCCCGATCAATTCTGGTGCCTAGTAACGAAATTAAAAAGCCTACCAAGTAGAGGAAAGACCGGCATTGAGGAGGGCGATGACTACTTGGAAGATCCGGCGGTCCTGTAGGAAAGGTTCGGCACGTTATGGAAGGAAATTTTCCTAATAACACCTGAGGACAATGTGGAATTCGACCAGTAATTCGAAGACCATCTGATTAAAGAACTTAATCAGATCATATATCTAACACATCTACGAATGCCTAATGACGGAAGACATAGATTATATATATATATATATATATATATATATATATATATATATATATATATATATATATATATATTTAAAAAAGAAAGAGATAACAATTATTAAGTAAACAAATAAAAGCAAGGCAAAATAAATGAGAAAACAGCAACAAAAGAGTCAGCTAAAAGACTGACACCATCGAAAAAAATGGAAATAGAAAAAGTAAGAAGCTTGAGATGACCTCTACACCAGGGAAACTATAAATATTCTTCACCACTATCTATACTTACAACACATTTCCCTATTTGTTACATCATCATCATCATCATTTTCCGAATATTTAAGCACTCAATCAGAGTTCGGATTCAGCACACGATATTGAATGTATATTCTCGGCAAAGGAGGTAAAGTTTTGTGAGAGAGACATCGATGGCGTGAACTTTTCCCTACGAGGTCTTCCAAGGAGAATAACAGAAGCTCCCGAGTAACATCGACTTTGTGACCCGCACGATTTGTGCTCCTAAAAGGTCCATCACATTTCCCTTTACCTCACTACTCGGCACAGGAGGCAACGGTTTCGGGAGGCTCCTTCACCGACCTAGTACACTGGGAGTTTCGTTCCTTTATTTACAAGATATAATAGTGGGGAGTTCAACTTTCCATTTACAAAAGAGAGAATACTAAGCGGGAAGTCCTTCTTCCTATTTACGAAAGAGATTGATATAAAGAGGGAAGTCTATCTTCCCATTTGCGAAAGAGTGTTAATACAAAGAGGGAAGTCTATCTTCCCACTTAAGAAAGAGATTAATACAAAGAGGGAAGTCTATCTTCCCATTTACGAAAGAGTGTTAATACAAAGAGGGAAGTCTATCTTCCCACTTAAGAAAGAGATTAATACAAAGAGGGAAGTCTATCTTCCCATTTGCGAAAGAGTGTTAATACAAAGAGGGAAGTCTATCTTCCCACTTAAGAAAGAGATTAATACAAAGAGGGAAGTCTATCTTCCCATTTGCGAAAGAGTGTTAATACAAAGAGGGAAGTCTATCTTCCCACTTAAGAAAGAGATTAATACAAAGAGGGAAGTCTATCTTCCCATTTACGAAAGAGAAATAATACAAAGCGGGAAGTTTGTCTTCCCATTTATTAGATTCAAGGTGTGAACCGTTTAAATTTTTCAAACGAAGGCTTACATGGTTCGATCCCCACAGTCATACCTCGTCCAATTAAGTTCACTCTCAAGAGAAGGTGATTTCACTTCCCTTTTCTGCATTCGGCGTTGCTTAAGCCAATTTATAACAGGAAGAGAATCTTCATTTAACAAGAGAAGCACATTAGTCTTGAAAATATCACGCTTCGTGGTGCTCGTGATTATTAGTACATGAGCAAGAATAATATATATATATATATAAATATATATATATATATATATATATATATATATATATATATATATATATATATATATATATATATATATATATATATATATATATTATTCATCGTCGACAAAGGCGCTCTTCTCTCGAGAGAGAGAGAGGGGGGAAGAATGGCCCCCGCTCGACCCTTTATCAAACTCCCTATACTTCTCCAAAGGGTCCAAGTGGACCCATATGGGGAAGGGTTTGAGGGAACCGGTAAAGATAGAAAGGTTATTAGGAGGAGTAAAACAAATAAAGTGAGAAAGGGAGTAAGATAGTCGGAGTTGATCCAATTTGACCTTCTTCATATAACAGCAAGATTTCATAGAATGGAGCAGCTCCGTTGCGTGAACACACTGATTTTATCGTAGATTCCGAATCACACACCCCTTTATCGCTCGGTTTTTTCAATCTCCTTTACTTCTTTTATTACACTTTTGCAACTTCATACAGATATCGAGTCAATCATCTAATCTCTGTTACCTTTTCAGTTTATCTTTCATTCGTTTGCTTATTTTGTTATGAATACCACATTAAGGACTTGAATATTTATTTTTTTATCTTATTTTAACTTTCTGATTCGTTTTTATTTTCGTTTTCTTCTTGCCTCTACTTTACTTAGGGTATTTTGCTTCACTTTTGTTTATCACTTTTCACTATAATTGTGTTGTTGTACCGGGTGTCCCAAAATTGACTACGTATTTTGAAAAAAATTGAAAAATTTTATTAAAAATTCTTATTGAATTATGTTCATCATGTTCAAATTGTGCTCTGCACAAAATTGTAGTGTTCCATGTACAGGGTGTCCGAAGATTTTAATTTTTTTCCCAATCCTTTTCAGAACCCTTTAAGAATGAATACAGAAGAGCGGATATTTGTTGTAATAGCTCCTATCAGATGAGCGAAGTTTATGAAGTAAGAGAAAAGTTCTAAAGAATGTTTAGAAAACCTGGATCTCTACACAACGCGATCCGTTTACTTGTGAACAAATTTAAAAGAACCGGATCAATACATGATGAGAAAGGAAGAGGACGGAAAAAGATTGCCCCCCAACAAAACTGAACAATTGTTTTCAAATAAACCAATAACTTTGGTGAGAAAGGCCAGTCAGAGTCTTAATATACCCAATACAACAGCATACAGTCTTGCATTCATCACTTATGAAAAAGCTTATCGCATTCAATTACTGAACTCTATTAATGAAGAAGATTATCTAAGTCGAACAGCAAGGTGCGCAGAATTTGTGGATCAAATTGAAAATGAAAACCTATTAGATAACATCTTATTCAGTGAGAAAGCGACTTTCCACACATTGGGTAAAGTTAATCCACACAATTGTCGTGGTTTCATGGAATGGAAAAGAGACTCTCCAAAAGTTAACATGTGACTTGGAATAACCAAATATAAAATTTATGGCCCATTTGTTTTTCATGAAGATTCTGTGACAGGCAACAGTTTTTAGAACGACAGCTTGTTGATGATAGCATTGTTGATAGTATCGTGTTTCAACAAGATGTGCATTATGCCATTATGCTCTAATTGTCTGAGATTACCTGAACAGTCGCTTTCCAAGTCAATGGATTGGACGTGGAGGAGCTAGACCTTGGCATCCGCATTCTCCAGATTTAACTCTTCTGGATTTTTTCGCGTTGTTCTTTTTTTTTCAAAGCAAAAGTGTATCAGCAAAAGATTAGTAATTTAACTGAACTTAAAGAGCGCATACTTTCAGCAGTGCTGGACATAATTCCATAATGTTTTTCGCAATGCTAAAGATCGATTTGAAATTTGCAGAGATAGAGACGGAGCAAATGTTGAATATTTTTTTTCTTTTTTTTTGATGAATTTTTGTTTTCTTTTTGTGATCATAATTGAGCCGGAAAAATAAACATTTTTTAATATCCATTAAGAAGGGAATATAAAAAGGATTGAAAAACAAATTAAAATGTTTGGACAGCCTGTACATGGCACACTACAATTTTGTGCGGAGGACAATTTGAACATAATTCAACAAGAATTTTTAATAAAAGTTTTCAATTTCATCAAAATAGGCCCTCAATTTTCGAACAGCCGATATCACATTATTTATTCCCTTACACTTTAAGTTCACTTATTAATCACTTAACTTCACTTTGGTTTATTTGATTTTTCTATTCACTTTGGGCCTTTTTATTATCATTTCACTAATGGGTTGTTCATTTGTTTGGTAACTTTGTTCAATTCGGTTGTCTTATCCAGGTATCTTTCTGGGATTCTTGTTTAGTGACTTAATCGATTCTGCTGTTACTTGTATTGGTCTCGCGAGATAAATGTCCTTATCCATTTTTTTTTTCTTTTAAGTTAAAGATTTAACTTAGGTAAACATGGGTGCATCCTCAATTCTCAGCTGATTTCTTCCGCTGGGGTATCGAGCATTAAAGGGTTTTCTGCTCTAATAATCGTCTGCTCCGCAAATGTTGGAACTATTTCCTCTATTCTTCTTCATAATTTCTCCACTTTTTTGTTGATGTTGAAATTGAGCACTTCTATTCATGCATCTATTCATTCATGCATGACTGGGTGAGAGGAAGCAGGATGGTGTCCTCCCTGTGAAATTAGAAGCTGACCAGAAAAAGTTGTGAGAGAGGTTGTAAGGAGAAGGAGAAGCGGCTAAGCGGGGACGGACGGGGCGCTGAGTCCCGTCAGCACAGCGGCCAGGAAAGCAAATCGCGTGCCATTTATGGGGTATAATATATATATATATATATATATATATATATATATATATATATATATATGAGAGAGAGAGCATAATGCAATATTATTATTATCACTATTATTATTATTATTTTTAATTGCTAAAAACTATGCAAAAACCATCGCGGCTACCTACGCAAGAAATGCTATAAGAAGAAAGCGGTGAAGTTGAGGCAAGTGAAAATGTGTGGAATATATTTACCTCAAAGGTAAATGAAAGCGCATCCTCCTTTATGATTTTGAGGCCGGGAGGGTACGTAACCCTTCCTATCTTGCAGCATGTTTTTCAATGGGGGTCCCAACACCCATAATATTGAATTATCTACGATAATGACGAATTCACTACCATTATTTATAAACCACTGCGACACCACGGAAGTGAAAAGAAATAAAGGAACCGAAAAGTCTTAATTTAGTCGCTTCCAGCTTTGAGAAGAGAAAAATATAAGAGTAGAGACATTCACTTACCTCACTGCCATTTTCTTCAATTTACTGCAATCTCTGTACATGTTTCCACTTTTGATATTTTCTGAAGGAGTGAAAAAAAAATTATTTAGATCAGGATGAGATTGACCTTGGCCATTAAGGGATTGGCAAAATGAAGAGAGTGAGATGTGTGTTATTATTAATATTATAGGTATTAGCTTGTAGGGGTGCGAAGATGTATCAGAGAGAAAAATTCCTTCCAACGCGAGAATATAAATAGCCCATTAAATTACCAAGTCAGAACGGAAGACGCCGTAGCGTGACGGCAGAGTGCTAGCCTCTGGATAAAAAGACCCGAGATCGATCCCAGACAGTCCACAATTTTTACGAAGAAAATTCTCGAAGAAAACGAAGACTACGAAAAACGCTTTAAGGACAACTCAAGAAATCAAGGAAAACGGAAAGAAAATGACTTCAAGGGCTAACTCGTCTCAACTCATCAGGGAAATCATCAGCGTCATCATGAAGCAGAATAAATCATCACGTCATCAAGAAGCAAAGAAGACTCATCCCATCAATTCAAGAAGGAATCATCACGTCGTTAATATGAAGATACATCAAGAAAGAATTACCAAGATCAAGAATTAACCCAGCTAAATTAAAGAAGAAGGAATCACAGTCAGATAAAAGGAAGTCAATGTTTCAAGGGGCGCCTTCAATTCTAGTTTATAATAAGAAATATAAGAAGAGCCCCTCCCCCCTCTCATAAGCTCTCTACAAAAATACCTTAACATAAATTCAAGAAAGTTCTTCTCTTACCCCACACAACATCAAAGTATCATAACTAACTACAAACCTTTAGGACATTCAGATTAATATAATTCCACCAGCACCTACCTTAACTTTCATGTTATACCCGGTTTTAAAAATATTCTATTACACTCGAAGGAGGGGGAAGGGGATCTTTCGAGAGATTTACGTGCATGATAGAAAAAGTTCTGTCAAACATAGTTAAAGTTCATCTATTCCAGCATGTGTCATTAAAACGTCTTTTCCATTGTGTCGAGATTGAAGTGAAAAGATTCGAGATCTCTGCTCTTATGCGCGCAGGTCACAACCAGTCCGAGATTGCTAAGCGGCTTAACGTCAGCCGGATGACCGTCCAGAGCAGGCATTCTTAACGCGGGAGATATTGCCCCCCCAGTGGGCGATAAATCGATAAATTATCCCAAACAGGGCTGCTAATTTTCACCAAAAATATTAGACAACTATTAAGTTAATTGCACAAAATATATTCCGATACTGATGCAAGCGCTATAACATTCAGTCGCCAGAGAATTGTACAGCAATATTATTATAATTATAGAAGTAGTTTGAGGCCCCTAGTGTTTTAAGGGACCTCATTATGCGATAAGTAAATTATAAAGCTTGCGCGCTTGGATACGTGTTTTAAATATGTTTCGCTCTTGTACACGACTGAGCCACGCTTCTATATCTGATCGGTGCTTCTTTCAATCGGTTTATTGAAGTGAAGGGTAAAAGTGCTCTCGTCATTTGTGAATAAAAAATCTACGTTAAATATATAATGATCTTAAAGGATTGATTTATTAATAATTTAAATTTTATATTAAAGTGCTTTATTAAGATATTCGTGACAGCCGGAGTATCTTATTTTAATTTTAGTATCAGTTTGTAACAAAGATAGCTAGGTATTGTTTGCGAGCAGTTGGATAACTTATTTTCGGATGACGCTTTCTTCAGGAAACAAAAACCTAAAGGTGTTTTTTTGACGATTTTACGGTGTAGGGGAATGGTCACTCCCCCCCTTCCCGTTCACTCTTAGTGCAGTCACAAGGCGGTTACCGCAAAGACATCCGTCGAAGGCATCGGCGGGTTCAGTGCTTAACCGCAGTGTGGCACAACTCGGTGCCATAAAAGACCTTAAAGGACAAAATGTAAGATCTCCCCCAGGAGAGGGAGATCCAGTTTTACGTCGAATGAGAAATTGGAGACGGGTTTCTCCCAATCTCGAAGGCTAACGAGGAGCCGATGTTTGACTTCATGGGAAAAACCGTTGGCCAAAAGAACTCTCCTGGGGCCGTCCTCAAGCCACTCCTCCCCCTTACCACTCCCCCAGTGGGGTGACGAGGTATAAATAAAGAACTCTGAGGAAAATCGCGGTAGTATACGTCAGTCTCTAGGTGACGAAGTCTTCGGATCAAACTGAAATACCGAGACTGGAGAGGTAGAGTACTTGGCTCGCTAGACCAAGAAGTACCCTGCAAGAGAGGCAGGGCTACCTACCTTAAGGGGCTAAGAAGAAGCTCATCCTCGAGCTAAGTCCCTGGTTATGAAACCAAACGATAAGTTAACTTTGGTAAGTTCAACTTACTCTCGCCAGAGAGACTCCTCATATCCTGGTGCACCTTAAACACCAGGGGTATTCCTCGTCCTTGAGGAATTAAGAAAAGAAGAAGGAAAAGGCTCCCCCCTCGAGCCGGTTATTCGGTGTCCACACCGAACTCCTAAGTTAACTTGGTAAGGAACCAAGTTCAACTTGTTCTCGTCAGAGAAATCCCCCTCCGTTATACTCGCCCTTGAGGAAGACTGTAACTAAGAAGAAGCTTATCCTCGAGTTAGTTCTGGGTTACCAAACCGAACGTTAAGTAATTTATTCTCGCCAGAGAAACCCCCTTTCGTTATCCTCGCCCTCCCCGAGTTCAGTCCTCGTCCATAAGGAAATAAGTAACGAAGGAGAAAAGCTCCTCCTCGAGCTCGTTACTCGGTGGTCACACCGCACTCCAAGTTAGCTTGATTTAAGAACCAAGTTCGACTCACTCTCGCCAGAGAGACCACGACTGCCTAGGTGTTGCATAAAGCACCGTATTGGTTCTCGTCCTTGAAGAACCCCCCCGAAAGAACGTGTGGACCCCCCAGCTGCCACCCTCGCCAAAACAACCATGTGATCTCGCTCATCTACATCTGGCCGGCGGCACGCGTCGAGGGTAAATAACATTTCTGAGGCCTTTAAGCTCCACCTGAGTCCGTAAGCCTAATTCTTATATTATTGTTGTGTGTAGAGAAAACGTTAACCAATTTTTGTGGGTAAACTAATTTATTTAATTCTTGTTTAGGATAATATTCAGAGTATTGCTGTAGTTAATGTATAAATGTTATGCATTCATTTGATAAAGGTAAAATATAAGTTTATTTTAGGATTAATGTTCGTTTCTTATATATCCTTACGTGTTTCAGTACGGCTCTGTTCTTCAAGATATTCCGATATCTAAATATATTAGACACTCTTAGCACTCTTAGAATAGAACAAAAAGCGGGGGAAACTACGACATAAATTATTTTAAATTTAAAGATTATTTAATAAGAAGTAAATACCTCGAATCTTGAAATTATAAATCCTACTTTGAAATGTGTAGGACTGAATGCCATTAAATGCAGTATAACTAATTAAGTAAGTTAACTGGTAAATTTGGCGAACGCATTTGAAAAGTTTGTCGGGGGATTAATCAAAATTTAATAATTAAATTTTTATAATAACTAATTTTTGATGATTACATTTTATTTATATTAGTTTGTTAGTGTATTTCTTTACGTTCGATGGATTGTGTGCATTTTCACCGTTACATACTTAATTCGTTTCAGGAATAGCTGTTACTGAACAGCGATTGTGATTAGGGTTATTGTGATATTTTTAGTTCTTTTTTCTCTTATTTATGGCAACCAAAAAGAAATGTAGAGAGTTTTGGAGGAGTATTTGGCTCTATAGAAAGCACGCAGGATCAAAAACAGCCAATGTCTCTTATTTGCAACTGCTCATTTTTCAATGAAACCATCAAGGCCTGTGGAACATTTAAAAAGAAACCATCCTGATAAAGTGAATAAACCCATCTCTTATTATGAAAATTTAACGAAAAACTTTGACCAACAAAATACAATTTCATCCTATTTTTTTAAAAAAAATACAGAAACAAATGAAAGTGGCTTGATTGTATCTTATTAGATAGCGCAAATAATTACAAAAACTGGGAGCGCACATACAGTTGCTGAAAATGTTATTAAGCCTTCTTTTGAAATTCTCCTAAAAACTGTATTGAACCAAGATTCAGTGAATGTCTTAAAAGGATTACCATTGAGTAATGATTCAATCAGAAGAGGAATCGATGAATTGTCATCAAATGTAGAAAGCCAAGTAGTTGAAATGTTAAAAAACAGTTAATTTTCAATTCAGCTTGACAAATAAACGTTAAGTGATAACAGAGCTATTATTATGGCATATGTTCATTTCATAGATGATTGCTGCAAACTATGTGAAGATATGTTGTTTGTGAAAGTTTTAGAACTGATACTAATGGATTATCCATTTTTGAAGTTACCCAATCTTGATTTGACGAAAATCAAATACCATTAGAAAACTTGGTATCCTGCGCAACGGATATGTCCTTCAATCCTTGCGTGGTATATCGTCACAATTTAGCTGCTAAAAATATTAGTCCCGATCTTCATGAGTCATTGATAGTAGTTGTCAAGTCTGTCAATAAAATTAAATCTCAGCAAATTCGATAGACTATTTTGGAAATTTTGCATTGCTACCGAACAAGAGCACATAAGACATTCTCCCACGGAAGTCCGTTGGCTTTCGAAAGGAAACTGCCTGGCCAGATTTGTAAACATATTTTATACAATCATCATTTTTTTAGAAAATATGGACGAGAAAAATTTAGCAGAAGAAATCAGACGCCACAAGTGTGACATTTTCTTTCTAGAACGGATTTTTTAAAAGTTCAATGGTGTCACTTCAGCTTCAAGGCAAATTATGAACATTGCTCGATTGTAAAAGTGTTCTGAAAAATTGCATTGATTTTGAATAAAATACCCCAAAAAAATCAGATATGCCCCAGTTAACCGAAAGAAGTGAACATATCTCAGAACAAACCAATAGAAAATATAAAGAATATTTATTGAAATTGAGATAAGCTCCAATAGCCGATTCTCAGATTTATTTTCATTTGTAGTCCAGCCGTGGAGGATGGATCGCTTTGCTTGCGACATAGAAAGTGTCACTGAAGAGAACTTATTGAACTTATGCAAGAGAACTTATTGAACTCAAATGTAATGATGAATGCAAGAACAATGGTTGTTAAATACAACGAAACAGTTATATCTAAATATGTGGTCTGAAATGGCTAAAATAGTACAATGCTTAGTTCCTTCAATAAAACTTTGACTAAAGAAAGAAATAAAATTAATATATGTATTCGAGGGGACATTAGACTAAAACTTACAAATTTGAGGCCAAATATTCAAGTTCTAGCAGCAAAAAATCAGTCACAGGGATCTCATTAACAAGCAAGGTGATTAAAATCTAATTTAACTGTTTATCGTTATTACAAATAAGTATGGGCGATTATTTTGAAAAAAATGGAAAATGGGGCGATAGGATAAAAAAATGTTGAGAAACCCTGGACAGACAGTCGCGGAGAGGCTAAAAAATGGGGAAAACCTCAAAGAGTTACCTCATTCAGACAAACCAGAAGTTGTCAACCGTTTGGCTGTGAGAAAGTCCTTCAAAAGTGGTCCGAAGCTCAAAATGACTGCGCTCGCGAAAAAGAAGAAAATCTTGATGGCCCTTGTTCAGTTCCGCCAAGGAAGGGGGCGTCAATAGTTTGAGGTACGTGGAAAGCCCCTTGCTCACCAAGCGTATGCGAGAACCATGTCGAGAGCGCTGTTGTCGCCTTTTCAACGACTTGAAGAGGTCGATGTCAATCGAATTCTTATTTTCTTGGTTGAGAAAATCTTCAAGGTCGATCCGGTCATCAACAAGCAAAACAACCACGTTGTAAGTTTCGGATAGGATGTCTCCGACGTCCGCTAAGTGTTCAAGACCGAGTACCCGGCCTTCGGGATGATGTTCGGCAGCGTAGATTCGAATAGAGAGAGATTCCGCCGGTCACAGGCTCACTGCGGCCGATCACATAGACATCTTGGCCACGAAAGTCCTGCCATGGGTGAGAAAGTTCACGAAGAAGGTGGAGTACATATTTCAGCAGGACAGTGCCCCTGCCCACACCGCCAAGACCGTGCAAGAGTGGTTGGGGTCCAACATGAACTTCTAGTCGAAGGTCTTTTGATCATCGTAGCCACCCGGCCTCAGTCCCATTGTGAACATTTGTCGAGGGCAAGGACTGTAAGGTCTACCACAACAACTTCGACGAACTGAAGGCCTCCATCAAATGAGTAAAGCACAGCAAGGTGAATAACTTCGTCCGCAACGTGTGTGCAGTATTGAGGTCTCGCCTGGAGCGCGTCCTCGCCGACAAGGGCTGCCACATTGATTAATATTACAACTTTAACACATATTTATAGGTTAAAACAATAAAAACGTGTCTAAATGCACCAAAACTATTATCGTGTCCTTTGTTGAGACCGTTGTAACGAGTGCAACAAGACATTTGCAATATCCGATTACTTTTAGATTAAAACATCTTTACAAAAGTTTATTCATAAGATTTTATACAAAGTTTTAATGATGAATAAACGCCAATACCCTTGTAATTATGCTATGGCTTTGGAGATTTCGTTGGTTTACTTAATATACATATAACGCTATGCGTGTCTACGGAGATTCGATTTTTGGCTTTAGTTAATTTGTTTAGTTTTGTTTACGGTTTGTTCTGTTTACCTTTTTCTTTTCTTTAAGTTATGTTTTTAAAATAGCTTAGCAATTAGATTAAATGACTCTCGGTGACCATGCCTTCGGAGGTGGTCGCTAGTATAACTCTTTTGATAAAAAAAATCAGATTCGGTTAATTTATTTATGTAGTCTAGGTACTGCATATATAGAATTTCTACCACTGAAGATCATTAATTCTTTTGGTTTATGTGAAAAAGTATTGTTTATCGAACAACATTTTTTATACCATCGTGTATAAAATATAGCACACTAAAAGGTAACTCTCATCAGGCTTTTTTTTTTTAAGCCATTATAGGAATTATAATTCAGGATCCAGAATCATAGGAGTTGGGAAGCGCTGGACGAACTTGAGATATTTTCAGGTTATTTTAAATAGGTTAGTTTAGTTTAATATAGGTAGAAAGAGTTAGACCTGATACCGAACAAAACATAACCTTAAAAGGAGTGAGTTTAGGTAAATATAAAGTGTGGAAGGTAGAAAAAGAGACCACTGGGTGCTCGATTAATAACCTACCTTGATCGTTTTCACAACCGTTGATGAGAATTGTGGGGCCTCGATCTCGTGTTGTGGTAGGTCTTTCAAGTCTGGAAGAAAAATGAAATTCCGGTTTAATATTTGATTGTTTTTTAAAGGAGATTTACCTAGACGAATGTATAGATGGTGAGTGGTCGTTTGGATTTCCACGTTATCAGTCATGGAAGTTCTCCCTCATCACATTTTAGGACCACCACCGCATTCACTTTTATTTACTTTCTTTTTTCTATCAATCCTAGACGAGGAAAATTGTGTTTATGTCAATTATATCTGGAATTATGACGTATCTTATAAGCGAAGAAAGTTTTGAGCATTATTAGATTGAAAACGCCTATGATTTAGTTTCAATCCATTTGATGTTGTGGAGTTGTTCCCTGAACGCTCAAAAATCAAGCCAGAACCTACAATTCAGAAATTAATATTGGAGGCGCGGATAAAGAATTCAATAGGGTTAAGCCACAGAAGTAGCCTTGAATTAATTGGACCCCGCGCTAGGACCCTATTCTTGTCAAATGCGCATAATACATGGCAACAGACACCTATTGTCTTCTAACTATCGTGATGACATATTTTCTAAGATTTAGTCGGTGCAGGTTAAGTGTTCCTTCAAGCAAAAGAAAGAAATTAATTAGATATTTTAGTTTGATAAATATGGAATACAAAGCAACATCTTCAATTGGAATCGCATCATATTGCGTTATATATCATTTTGAAGAGATTTTTTTCTGAATTCAAATATGTAATGGAAATTTTATATTACTCAATATTAAATAAAATATGATTTACTTATTTAGCATTCGGTTACGAGGCTTATATGTCTGAAATCAAGATCAAGACATAAAAACAATGAACAATAGAGCACCTAACAACTTCTGACAATCGTATTTGAATTAAAACCCAATGCTTGGCTTTCGAATTGTGTATACTACTAGCTGATTAAAATTATAGGCACTGGGTAGGGTACAACCCTCACATATATATTGTTTCATTGTTTTTATGCAGTACTCCTTTACCTTTGAGGAGGAGCTAGAAATGGACCGTCCAGAATGGGTGGAGCTAGAAATGGAGTGGTAAAATTTCCATGAAATCATTGGCTGTGTATGCCATATTTATCTTTAGTTTATTTCGTTGGTTGGTTAGGTTAGGTCGGTAAGAATTTAACCTAACTTAACCTTCCAACGAAATAAACTAAAATATAGTAAAGTTTATCTTCCTTGGTAGGTTAAAGTAAATTTTGATAAACTGCTTCGCGGTCGGTTGACCAGACTTTAAACCGGCACCGGTTAAATCTTGGAAAACATGCGAAACGGATGGTTTGGGGTAAATATACATAAATTCCTCGTATTCTGGAATTATGAAACAACTCTGGCCCCATATTTTAAACCCTACACTAATATATTAAAAAATAAATTTGTATTAAGGTAAGCTCACCGGACAAATAATTAGGCACTTAAGGAGAAAAAAACATAACTTAACATCTGAAGCTTGTAGGAACCTTAAACAGCCGAGAAGCGCAGCTTAGTTTACTTGGAAACGTTAGTTAAGCTAAGTAGAGCAAATCAGCTCTACTTAAAATGAGCCGGAAAACGACGTCATGGAATGTCAAAAAGATGTGATTGCATTTGGCCGCGGCAAAAGCCATCATCTGAAGGAGCTGGCGCTATTTGGTAGTGTTTCACCGAGTACGGCCATCCAGATTTACAAGCAATGGCAGAACTCCCCAAAATGAGAAAACTCTTGCGGACGGAAGAAGGTGTTGACAGGCAGGGACCGTCGTAGAATCTCCAGGCTTGTAATTGCAAATCGATTTGCTTCTAGGCAGGAATTGCTACAAAACGTCAATTCTGGTCCTTCACCCCCTATTTCAGAAAGAACATTATACAGGGAAATCCATGGCATGAACATATGGAGCAACGTGGCCTGCAAGAGGCCCTTACTATGGTTACAAGTGATAATTTTTGCCCGGTGAGCTTATTAGAAAATCATACGTGCCAATGTCGGTGCTTTAACTTAGGTAAATAAATTAAAAAATACTATAACTTAACTCAAAATTATATAAAGTTTGCCCTAAATTAAGTTCAGGTACAAATCTAAGTAAAAGAGGATGGAATGGCTCTTTTGGGTATATTTAGCTTCCCTGAGCAGCCCCCCCCCCTCCCCGGACATACCCTGAGAATGAATGAATCATAATACGGTATTTCCAAAGGAGCATTTTAGTAAGTTATGTATTCGCTAATTTACAGAAATATCGAGTATATCCTATGACCAATAAAATAGCAATTGAGGCACTTCATTAACTCATTTCTACTCTTATAAACAACAAACTCCATTGAATTAACTTTGTAGAGGTATAAGAGTTTAGCAAAAACCGTTGTGAACTAGCGAGTGTATATATGTATCGAGGCCTCCCTCTTGGTGAGGAGAGCCAAGGAAATAATAACAAAAGACATCTGGGTTTAGCTTTGCCCCTCCGATGTTCTCCGGTAACATAGGAGAACGGGCACAATGGTAAATTTTAGGAGACAGACTCCTGACCTCAGCTTAAAAGGCAGGCCCTTCGAGGGTGTACTTATAAACAATCCTTTCATAAGTGTAAACTGCCGATTTCGTATTACGTGCTCCCCTAAGTTCAAAATGCCAAGTAGACAAACAAAAGATACAAAAAGGCAAACTCCAGTTACGTCCCATCTGTGAGTCCCCCACATCTCCATTTACCCCGTCGGGTTAATTGAGGTATAAAACAGGTTGACACAAGGAAAGGAGGCTTTTTGTTCGTTCCTACCGAAGAGACAAGAAAGTCACCGGTTTGACAGAAGATTTTTCGAGTTCGACAAGAAAACTAAAAAATCAACGGTACAAAGTTATTGAAAGTTGAAGAGTACTTGCAGTTCTTGTACAATACCAGATTGTACCAAGGAAGCTCGGCGCCGTCCGAGCCCCAAGATTATTGAGTATCAATCTACACAGCTTGAGGTCTCCAAATCTTATTCTATCTAAGTTTGACAACTTCAAACTAGATAGATTTCACATCCCAAATAGAAACTCTATAAGCGAGACCCAAATCGCTAGAAAAGAATATAAACATATTCCAACCTCTTCTGACGGAAACCTTTTCAAGGTCATAAACGTACGAGAACCAACCCGCCTCATCGGTGTCTTTGTTTTGATTCTCTTACGCCAACTCAAAATTCCGTGTGACGTCACTCGTCCACCTTTAGGCCGGAGTAACGTCATCTTGAGAGCAACCAGCAAACTACTCGAGCTACGCCTCTCAGGAACAAAATCGACGAAGATATTCAAACTGGAATCGGGTATTAATCTCCATTACCTTATGTAAGTAAAGAATAATCCTGTTGTTTATGTCCCCATTCATAAAAATTAGTTTATTGGATGTCTGGCTAATGAGAAAGATATTAACTTAAAATTGTTCGCCCGTAAAATTCTATCTAGAATTGAGCCTCGAGAGCTCGGCAAGTAATCCCATTTTCTTTTTATACGTGTATTAGATCAGTATGTGTTAATGTTATTTAGTGCGAGGGTTTATGTTCATTTAAGTTATTTTTTTAGTAAAAGCTCTGTTTTAATTATCCTCGAACGAGTTGAAGTGGCAATATTTGATAAAGTCAAGAAAGAAACCCCTTTTATTCATTCCTAGAATGAAATTAAGTTTAGCATTCTTAGAGAACGATCCTCAAACGATCATCGAGGCACAAACCTACGCCTCAGGTCAAAGTTTATTTGGTTTATTAACCATAATAAAACATATATATATATATATATATATATATACAAAATCTCGGCTAACCCACGACAAAATCATTAACATTGCATCATATCTCATGTTATCGCCAAAATCGTAATATACACAATCGTAATATATCCACTAAATTACAATTGTAAGCAAGTGAATAAAGCGATAACAACCTTCATAAACGTAACTATTGCCAACGTTAATTAAATTTAAACCTAAGAAGATGTTAATAATCATTAGTTATTAAAAATTACAAAAGAATGAGTTGGGGGGGAAAAAACGAGTGGAAAAATTAGATTATTCTTCAAGAGTAAAATCTGTAAGAGGCTACAAATTAGGACAAAGTAAATGCAAACTTTTAAAACAAAAAGACATATTTAACAGATGAATCATAGGCGAGATAGAAAAGATTAATTTCTGATCTATAACAACTAGATAGTAAGCAATAAATAAGCATCAGAGTATAAAAATTTTAATTTTAAACAAAAGAAATATAGCATAGAGAGTAGTTAAATACTTTTACAATAATTAAAGTATTTTTATGAGAAGAGAGAATCTATTTTATTCCTAACAAATCGAAGCAGAAATTGAAAGAAAAAACAACCCACTAAAACGCTTGGCAGTTTGAAAGCTAATAGCTTCAGTAAATGGAATGTATAAATAGAAACTCGGGTGGTACTCAATTATTAAATTACTATTAATTCCTGTCACCGAGCAACGCATACCTGATCCCCTACAGCCCTTGTTCTATCTTTACACCATTACTTTATGGAATTATGAAAAAGGCAAGGAGCAAAGTAGTTTATCATTCAGTTTATCTTCATTCCTAAGTATAATTTCAACTTTTAGTCGAAAATTTTAATTTGTCTTCATAATACGAGGGGCGGTCAATAAGTTTGCAATTCGGATATAAGGAAACGAGATATGGGGAAAAGTGTTTTATTATTTTTCAATATAACTACCCTCGACTTCAATGCACTTGCGCCACTTGTCCCTGAGGCTTCGAATTCCCGACAACCAGAAATCTCCCGACTGCTGTTCAATCCACTCCTGGACGGTGAGCTGGACATCTTCATCGTCCCCAAACCGGCGTCCATGCAGTGCAGCCTTGAGCTGGCGGAATAAAATGTAGTCGCTTGGGGCCAAAGCTGGACTGTGGGGGGATGGTTGAGCTCCTCGAATCCGCATTCGTGCAGGGCAGCTGTGCAACTCTGGTCTTGTGGACAGGCGCATTGTCGTGGAGGAGCAATGCACCGCGTGTCAACTTGCCGCACCGCTTCTGACGGATGCACTTCTTCAACCCAGCCAGTTCCTTGGCGTAATATTAGCCTGTGATGGTCCTTCCACCATCAACACTCCCTCAGAATCTCAGAAGATAGTGGCCATGAACTTCCCGGCTGAGGGTTGAGTCACGAACTTGATGGGGGTCGGAGAGCCCCTGTGCTTCCAGATCATGCTTTTGAGCTTGGTCTCGGGATCCCAGTGATGGACCCACGGTTCATCACCTGTCATTATGCGTGACCAGAATCCCGACGGGTCTTGGTTGTACAGGAGCAGCAGCTCCTTTGAACTTTGATTACGTTGAAGTCGATGATGAGGCGTGAGGATTCTAGGCACCCAACGGGCAGAGACCTTTGGTCATGGCCAAATTGTCGTGGGTGATGTTGATAACACTTCCATGTGATATTACAAGTTCTCGCTTGATTTCTTTGACCTTCACCCGTCGATTTTCGAGGATCATCCTCTCCACACGGGCCACATTTTCCTCGTTGGTCACGTCTGACGGGCGTCCTGGACAGGGGGCATCTTCAAGGGACTCCCGACCATGGCGGAACTCCCTATTCCAGCGAGCAATGGTTACATAGGAATGGGTGGTGTCGGTGTACACTGCAACCATGAGTTCATGGATCTCTTTTGAATTCTTGCCGTCCTTAGTCAAAAATTTGATCACTGCACGGTGCTCAACCTTCTCCATTGTTGAAAAATTTGTGACTGACGATCTGCGATCAGCTACTGCTTGTTAAATAGAGGAGGCAGGAGCGTGCGGCTGCAGGTCCTGACTTTTCATAACTTGTTCTATCACCCACACAAACAGCCATCCCCCTTACTCTGTTTTTCCCTACCGATTCGCAAAAAATATTGACCGCCCCTCGTATAACATTCCTTCATTTATTTATCCATCCTATTTTTAAACGAATTAATCATGGCTCTTTAGCAGTATTAACAGGAAGAGACTTTCATAAATGGCTACCTCGTATGTACCTAAAGGAATCGGGCACGTTCGCGGAGGGAATGGATCCCCTTTTATTGTGAGTATGCGCATTGTCTTTAGTTAGGCCTCTTCCTCGAGATTAAAGAGCAACTTTAATCCCATTTGTCTCCCGTTTCAACTCCTTATTCTAAGGAACAAGAACAAAATCTACGTAAACACTATCAAATTCGTTTGATTATATCTTATCCATGTCCTTCTATACCTTTTTGGAAGGAGTTCCTAATATAAAGGTTTGTTTGTTCGAACAATTCTACTACTCTGTTTCCATATATATTTTCCACAATTATTCATGTCACACTTTACGCTGAATTTTGTTCTGACAGTGATGTTTTATTATATTATTATTTGATGAGAGATGGAGTTTTGAGAGTAGGTTTAGTTATAAATTACTAGATAGGACATTTAGCAATAAAATAAATTTATTTAATTATTTTACCTTATTAGGGTATTTCAAGAAGTCCAGGCGAAACATTTTGAAACAGTTTTGTTTAAAATTAGGGTTGCCATATTTCTCTATTTTCCCCTTTTCCAGCTTAATTAACTTTATATATTTATTTATTTTTTAATCGCTAACAAAAAATTAACTTTTAGTCATTGTTTTGTTTTTATCCCTATACTTAATTTTCCAACCTACCGTGTTTTGGAAAAAAATTCTTACTTGGCAACACGGCACAGCAAATTCTAGCGGCAGTCATCCAAAACTATTCAAGGATTTCTAGAACGTTTAAATAATTATATCATAGTTAACTTACCTTTGTTCGAAACATTTTGAAAAGTGTGACATGACAAATACTGGCAACTGCACATTTCCATTACTCTGAAAATTTTCCTAACAATCGAGTATCGTTTCTTTGTCCTCCTATATTTGGGTTGAATCTCGCCATCTTGAACTCAGAGTTTCTTTGTCTATGTGAATTCCGGAGAGCTACACAGGAGCCCTCAACTTCGTCATCTGAGTGAGATCTTTTATAGGCACGTAGGCTTAGATTATTTGTACGGAATACCTATTTTGCATTTTAACTAATAGATTGACTAATCTATTAGGATATTCCTAAAATCTCTGTTATCAATGGTACTATATCTCGTTGTCCCATTGTATGCGGACTCCAACGTCACGAGTGTGTCTCGTGTCTCCATTTGTAAGAGGATGTGACCGTTGCTCGATTGTGTGGTTCCTTCCCCTTTCCGTATTATTTGATTTATGTTCCCTAACTTCCCTCAACTTTCATAAATTCCCTTAATTTCCCTTACATTCTCTTAAGTTTCTTTGCTTCGTTGAGTTTAGTGACATTCGAGATTGTCCGAATACTGTACATATGTAGACAGTTGTCAACACTTGGTAGCCAGTTCCGTAGACCCGGGGTTTGTCAGCAACCTCTGCTCCTACTCCCGACCTTCCCTTTCCCTTGCGGTATACAGGGGTAGGTGCACCTTCTGTTAATGGAGCTGGTAGGGGGCGGGGGCTCTGTAATGTATTGCCATTCGGATAATGGATCAGAAACCTCACCACGATGTTTTATTTTGACATATGAGTGATAGATGACGTGGTTCAAAGTACACAAGAATATCAGAGATGCAGGGATCTCCAATACTGCACCCGGGATTCGCAACCTGGGCGGGGGGAGGGATGATAGCGCTTGAGGCTGACACATTGTTTTGGCCTCTGAGCGAATTTCCTCTTCACACCAATAAGGTCATCTTCTGAACTTTCGAGTCATTTTCCCCTCACGGCTTACATCCATTTTACTATATCTCTCACTCTCTTTGTCTTTTTTTCCATGTATTTTTCATCATAGCCCTACAAGTTATTACTAACCGGTTTCATTTCGTTTCTTTTGGTTGTTCTCAGTTTCTGCATATTTTTGTTTTTCTGTGTACAAAGTTTACTTCCATAAGTTAAGAAGCGTAAGTTATATTTATTAAATACTTTACCTTCTAAGAATCGCGGCTCGTCTCTTCTGGAAATGTAACTAAGTGGTCTTATCCCTTGTCAGCCCATTTTCGTTCTTTTACTGATTCTAATTTCCCTTTAGGAGCCATAAGCTGTCCTAAGTGCACGTATAATTGTACCTACTCTTAAAATATGATCGCTGATTCTAGTTTCTCTATCCTCTGTACAATTATCGGTTATTATTTTTATCTGTGAAATATTTTATTGGGATTATTCTCTTATCAGTGGCCTTTTTCTTCTGGATTCGAGGCAAATGGCACAATATAATCAGTATGCGAAGTTGACTCAAATATATACGGGATGTTCCCTCCTTCCCCGGGGAGTTCGCATATTTTAATTAGTCATATCTCAGTAATCACCTGGCCTTTTTCCTCAATATTTTAAGTCAATGTACAACAACATCCTATCTCACAATGGTAAGGAATTGAAAACTATAGAATATATACTTTTCTCGTAATATACACAATTACAAAGCGGTAAAAATAAACAACCGATATATTATTTATTTTAGTAAATTATCGATTGGACCACCATTCTGTTGACAAACTAATCGCTACCTCTTCTCTCATACAGAGATGCTCAGTTTTACCACATTAAAGTTAATTTCTTGCAATGTTTGTAGTATTTTGCTTTTTAATTCAGGTTCCATGAATTTTTAGCGTTGCTCACCGTAAACCTTCTTTTTCGGCAACTCCAAAATCGAATAATACATCGGGTTGCTGTCAGGACTTTACGGCTGCGATCATGCTTCGTAAACGTTTACATGTATAATCATAAGGTAACGTTTGTGTGGAATTACTTGAATCTAAAGGTGCCCCATCTTATTGACATTGAGTTAAATATAGTCATGTGTGTGTAGTTATTTGTCCAATATAGGAAAAAGTGCTATATAACCCGGTAAAACGCTGAACAATATGTACGTGAACCATTAAAAGCTTAAGAAATAAAATGGGAGATTTAGAAACGGAGAAAATAGGGAAGTCTATTTTAACCGCTATATGGAGGTAAATAAAGGAGTTGGATTCAAACCTAGGTCGTCAGGCGCTCATCGCTATCAGAACCACAACACTTATCGACTGAGCCACCATTCTGAACTCTCCAAAAAGGTTGATTCAAGAGGCCTTTTGAATAACGAAGTGTAGTTTTTTTTATCCAATGAGAGACAAGTGTTTTTACATTAGGAGGGGCACGGGCTTTTTGTTTGTTTGTTTATAATAAGTGAAAATTACATGACACGTGTCATGTGATTTTCACTTAAATATATATATATATATATATATATATATATATATATATATTTATTTATTTTTGGGGGGGTTTTAGGCACATTAAAATATGGTATTTACTGAAGATGATAATATTCTAATTCGAGCAGTACGGCAAAAGAAATATATCAGCTTGGGCAAAATTCTTGTATAATACTTCAATCCCTTAGTGGCGAATAAATATTGCGGCTGATTTTCTTTAAAAAATAAAGAAAATGATAATAGTCAAAGTCGGATCGGAAGTGTAAGCCTCTACATTCTCTGAATTTAAAAAAATCTAGGAAATTTACATAATTTAATCCTAATTTAGGAGGAATAACTTGAAACGAGTAAAAGTTTAATTGGAATTGAGAAGAAAATTCGCATATCTCGTTTTCCAGTTTAAAAAAAAATGGTAAAGATCTTGGGCAGTATTTTATTTGATGACGTCAAAGAAAAAAAGGTTGGAATATTAAAAAAACAAGGTAGATTTTCATCAACCATTTACAAAAATTTGGTGTAGGATGAATAAAAAAACCCACGGTTGAAACTGCTCGAAATTCTCAAATAACTCGTGTCCAAAATACGGTTTTAAGATAGAGCTAAAGTGAGCCATCATAAATTGTGAACGATAAAGATACTTTTAGATTCAATCATGGTTTCTCCAGCTCAAGAAAATTTAGAGACTCTAAACAAGATATTACTTAAGTTTCCCTGAACCATGACTGTCTTGTCTGCTCTATTGTCTAGAAGATCTATCAAAGTGGAGGAAAATGTTCTGCCATAAAGCCATACGAGAAGAAATCCGTTCTGTTTGGGAGAATTTTTCTCAAGATTTCATTGGCAGAGGAATATTAAAGTCGATACAAATATAAAAGAAAGGCATTAATCACAATGAGAGACATATACGAGTAGAACCATTCATTAACATTTAGTTAAAAAATATTACAAATTGAAAAATTTGACGTTCCTTTTCAACATGCTTATATTTTCGGAATAATTTATATATCAAGAAGAAAATTAATGAAATAAATATTTGGATTTGAAAACGAATATAAATTAAACTTTCATTTGGTTCCTATCTCGACTTCCTAGTCTACTTGAATTGTGAGATACAAGTTCCTAAAATCTGTTCCAGTTTTTTTCTGGGACACCCTACATATATACGGAACGCCATGGTTACAATGTAAACCAAACACCTAATACCAATCTTTCGATAATTGAAATAAAGTCCCCTATAAATAAATACAAACTTTTACATATACTTAAAAGCATGATAAATGACAATCCACCTGTAAAAGATCTTGCAACAATCAACATTATAAAAGCTCGAGGAGAATGTCTTGTCAAAGTACTTTCCAGTGTGCTTGGTACCTAGTTTCCAAAAGGCTCAAATGATAGCGATACCAGTGGAGGGTTAACTACTTAAGTTTTACTTCCTTTCCTGCACAGAAATAGAGAAGCATAACTACAAATAAATCAGTCTCTTATTAGCAACATGCAGATAAAGTTCATAATCAAGTGAAATGAACGCCTGGAACAGATAGGTTTAAGAAGTAATAATCACTCTCATGTTCAACTGTAGATTTTTCTACAATGATTAAAGATAAATAAGGAATATGACATGCATATCTATATGGAATTCACATCGAAAAAGCTATCGATTGGCTTCTTAGAACGCTTACATATACAACCACGCAAAATCTCCATTTGGATTGAACTCACTCCGTATGAAAACATCCAATAAAAATTAATTTTAAAGATACAAGGCGTAGTACTCGAGGCACTCAAAAATATTTTAAAAAATCAAAGATTTAACTATATAAAATATACATTTTAGAAGCATGAAATTCCATGGTATCGATGGTTAATTTAATGAAAAATAAATCTTCAAACTTAACTGAGAGGAATTAAGAGCCCCATTCAAATAATGTTGAGATTCGAAGTCCTCCTTATTGCCACGAAAGCTCACGAGAGCTCGTGAATAATCGAGTCAAGAAAAAGGTCAATTAAGAGACATTCATATGAAGATGACTAATTTCAATTTTCTTTCCTTTTAAGGACACATTTATTTTAAGGTGGGATTAAAATCTTCGAAATTATTAAATTTTCTTTGAAGTTATATATTTAATGGATATCATTTAATGAATACTATTTGACGGAAACAATTTATTGGACTCTATTTAATAAACACTATTTTCTAGACACCATTTAATAAAAGCTATTTAATAAACACTATTTGATGGAAAGAAATTAATGGACGCTATATAGTAATTACTATTTGATGGGCAACATTTAATGGACGCAATTTAATAAGCACTTTATAATGGAAACCATTTAAAGGACGCTATTTAATAAACACTATTTGATGAAAAGCAATTAATGGACTTCATTTAGTAAACACTATTTGATGAAAAGCAATTAATGGACACCATTTAGTAAACATGATTTGATGGAAAGCAATTAATGGACGCTATTTAATAAACATTATTTTACGGACACTATTCCATTGATACGAATTAATGAATATTATTGAATGGACACTATTTGATGACACTATTTAATGGACATTACTTAAAGGAAATTATTGAGAGTAGGCCATACATTGCACACTATTTAATGTTTACTATTTTTGTATTAGTAACAACCATCTTACTGAACTTCTCTACTTAGTGTGTGTGGATAGGGAGTTGATTTGAGCCTTGTTCACTATTGTGATAACTACTACCATATGGTTTCCTGAAGAGGGTGTCCTGAACCCACGTTAAAGTACCCGCCTTGGATAGGCATCATACGTTGGGAATCGATGGTAAACCCCTCACACAAACAAAGCCTATTATTACTGAGATAGACATCAGCCGTTGGGAAAGCACTGGTAAAAGCTCATAGAAACAAACACTAGTGCTACTGAGATTGATATCCGACTGTGGGGAGGCTGGTAAACACGTCACAGAAAAGAATCTTAATGCTAGTAAGAAATGTCTCAGAAGGTGGAAATTGCTAGTAAAATCCTAACACGAACAAATCTTATTGCTACTCAGATAGACATTAGACGTTTGGAAAGCACTGGTAAAACCTTATAGAAACCAACCCTAGTGCTACTGAGATTAGTATACGACAATGGAGAGGCTGGTAAACACCCTAGAGAAAAAAATACCAATGCTAGTAAGAAATGCCTCAGAAGGTGGGAATTGTTGGTAAAATCCTAATACGAACAAACCGTATTCCTATTGAGATAGGCATTAGACGGTGGTAATTTCCGGTAAACCTCTGATAGAAACGAAAACCATTTCTATTTAAATAAACATCAGACGGTGGGAATAGGTGGTAAAAAACATACAAAAAATAGTTGCTACTGAGATAGGCGTAAGACGGCGTGAATCGCTGGTAAAATCCGCAGACACACAAAAAGACAACACATGCAAACTGATATAGACATCGAACTTTGGGAATCGCGTGGAAAACCATCACGGACACAAACATCATTGCTACTGATATATGAGCCAGACGGTGGGAATCGATAGTTTACCTAGTATAGAGGTGGCGCCTACTCGCAGCAGGTAAGTGTATAAACACGCGCATCCATGTACGTACGTATATGTTATTTTACGTAGACACTCACGGGAGTGTATACAGAAGCGCTTTTAGCTCTTACACGAAGGGATTAAGATATTAGCAATGCTTAATCCTTTTATGAACTTTTTCTTCAAGGTTTATTGAACACGTGGGATGTTCGATCATAACATAACCCTTCGCAATCGGACGTGTTCTCAGCGAGATCTCTACTCAGTAACGTTTTTTGTTTTGTATTTTTCGGTGTAATATATTTAAATTCGGAAAGATAGTTTAACTTTGAGTGTTAGACAAAATACTAAAGGAATTTTTAATTATTTTTTAAAAATTAAATCGTAAAATAGCTTCCGTTTGTTTACGATTCAGAGAGGCCTAATTTGTTCCTCCTTTTTGTTTACACTTTTTTTGAATGCTTAATTAAAGGGGTTTGAAAGGTTTTCTCAGTATAGCTGTTGTTTTGGATGAAGTGAGTATGCCCTTTTATGTAAGCAGCGTGTATGTAGTGTGTGATTCTTGTGGCATTGAAAGAAGAGCAAATGTATATGAATGCCCTGTGTGTTATGTGACTCGTGCAAATCTTGCTTTGGTAGAAGAGGGGGAGGCGGTTGCGTAATGAATGCAAGAGTTTAAGTGAGTTGGTGCATGAAGTGAGAAGGGATGCGAGCGTACTCTTGAAGAATGTGGCTAGGACCAGGAGGGTGGGAGATAGGCCTAGACTAGGGACTAGAGAGAAAGAAGTGAGTGATGTAAGTGAAAATGAATAGTGGGTGAATACGGATAGAATAGATAGGTTAGGACAGGTTAGGTGTGTGAGTAAGAGGGACGACGTGAAAGCTGTTAGGTTGACTAACAGATTCAATTGATGCCCTGATAGAGGAAGGTTGTTGAAAGTGATTTGCCTGATGTGGTCGTGACAGAAAGTGGAATAAGTGGTAGTTTGAATGAAAACAGGAGGCGGGGTAATGCTAGGCCTAAGAGAACCAGAAGGATGATTGAGGTGCCTGTGATAGGTGACTCTTAGATTATATATTTAGATAGAAAGTTGAGTGCAAGCAAATGGAAGGGAGTGAGAGTTTGTTTGCCGGGTGCTGATATAAATTATGTGTCTGAGAAGTATGATAGTCTGGCATCTGGATGTGAGAGGGATGCAGTTGTGATTACGCATGTTTGAGTAAATGATTTAAAGAAGGTGGGTTCATGTGAGTTACGACAGAGGTACGAAAGGTTAGTTGAAAGGATGAGTGAAAGTAGAGTGAAAGGCGTTGTTTACGTTGTGCTTCCGAGATTGGATGTGGGGATGGAATGGTTGTCTCGTGCAAATGGACTGAATGAGTATGTGAAAGGCCGGTGTGAGGAGTTGGGATTAGTGGTTGTATAAGTATGGGGGGGGGCTTTGGGGGGAGAATAGTGAATTGTATGCATTGGATGGACTCCACCTAAGCCGGGTTGGGGTCGACGTGTTATAGCAAGGAGTTAGATAGTGTCCTTAGGTCTATACAGGCGGGAAACAAGTTACTGATAGCGGTAAGTGAAATACCAGAGCACAGGGAGGAGCAGTGAAAGGAAAGGGTAGCAGAAGAGAGAGAGTGGCTTTATACAGGCTAAAAGAGGTGCTTCAGGGATAGGAGGGCTGAATTGTCTTTATACTAATGCTCCTAGTCTTAGAAATAAGAAGGATGAGTTATTTAGTTATATTATTGAAGAAGATATAGATATAATATGTGTAATAGAATCATGGATTAATGAAAATGAATTTAATGACAATAAGAGTGAATTTGAACTACAGGGTTATGATATGTACATTTGTCAAAGGAGAGATAGGACTGGTGGGGTTTGATTATTTATATCAGAAATAGAATTACTTCAAATCTAAATAATTCTATAAATCAAGAAGTTTAGTCAATGTGGATATATATTAGGGTCAGTATAAATGGGATAATACACTTGGGAGCCTTTTACAGACCGCCCAGACAGACTAATTGTATTGATGAGTAATGATCAGGAGAATAATTAAAGGATGTGAAGTAGATACAGTTATTCTTGGTGACTTTAATTTAAATACCGTGCACTGGGAAAATATGATAGGGAGGGATAGAGCAAGTTGTAAGTTTATAGAATGCTTTGAGGATAATTTTTTGACTCAATTTGTTAATAAGCCAACAAGGGGTGCCAATATATTAGATCTGGTTCCTTCAAATGATGATCACTTGGTTCAGAAATTGACTGTCGGGGAAGCATTGAGAAATAGTGATCATCAGATGGTCTGTTCTAACAAGGGAATAGTGAAAGGTAGAACATCAACAAACTCCACAAAAACTCCAAACTTTTATAGGGGCGATTACGATAAATTACGCAACTTGCTAAATCAGATTAAGTGGGATATAGAATTCCGTGGAAAGAATACTTATGAAATGTGGGATACTTTGAAGACTATATTAAACATAGTCCAGGAGCAGTGTAATCCAATAAAGCCTATTAGGAAGAAATGTATGAAGCCATTGTGGTTGAATAAGAGGTTAGCTAGGATAATTTCTGAGAAGAAAAGGGCATACCAGAGATTACTGAGAGAAAGTACCTTTGAAAATTAAAATCATTATAGGTCGACAGGAAATGAGTTAAATAAGATTATTAAGAAGAGCAAAAGGGTGGCAGAAATTAATTTAGCTCAAAATAATAATAAAGATCAAAAAAAATTCTTTAGCTATTATAGAATTAATAACAAATGTAACAGTGATAAAATAGTGCTTATTAGATATGAAGGAGTTTTGAAAGAATCTGATGAGGAAAGAATAGAGGTTCTTAATGATCATTTTTCTTCTGTATTTACAGGAGAGAATCTAAATAGATTAATTGCTAGTAATTCTAGGTCAAGGGAAGTAGTACTGAACACCATTAATGTGAACTTGGAAATAATTAAAGGGCTTATATTGGAATTAAATACTAGTAAGTCATATGACTATTACAACATTCTTTCTAGGTTAATCAAAGAAGGCGTAAATAGTTTTGGGGGTCGCGAGTGCATGCGCAATATATAACTTTAAGTCTTAATCTAAAGTCATAGAAGATAAGGTTACTTAGCCTCTGCCTCTCAACTATTGGCGTACTACCTGCTCGTGGTCTCCCTGCCTTTAACTGAAGGTACGTCCAACGACCGAGTGCCGGACGGTATAACCCGGCTAGACCACTGCCTTGTAGAAGCCCTTGGAAGGGCCAAGGCTTTAGGATTAAACCTGGTGAACAATTTTGCACGGTGCTCGTGCATTAGGCGATAGTCCAAGGAGGGGCCTTTTTTCGGCAGAGCACTGCAACTTAAACCTGCTCCAGTCGTCCTGGATCATTTCCTTGCCACTGGACTCAGCATGGGAAGTGAAGATGGTGGACTGAAGAATGCACACCTACTTTCCACCTTAAACATCATCGTGGAAGTTATCATTCCAGGCATGCTCATTCATCCACACATTCTTGCAATACTCCATCCACAATGCTGCCATAGCCCGCCGTGCAAGACGACCCTAACAAATACAAGGACCCCATATCTGCGATGTCTGTGAAAGAGGCTATGCCAACCTTTGCAGACTCCGCAGCCATCACCGATCTCACAAAAACGATAATCATCAACCAAACATCACCAAAATCATCTATCTATGGAATGATGTCGTCATCGGCAACGATAGACAACATTAAGCAAGTAAGCAAAATAGTATTGCAGTAGCTGTTGAGAAGATATATACTAGATCACTGGAGTTGGGAGAAATACCTAATGATCGGAAATTAGCAAATGTAGTGCCAATTTTTAAAAATGGAAGTAAAGAGGAAACGAATAACTTTAGAAGATAGTTAAGAAGGAAATATATGACCATCTAGAGAGGGGTAGGTTAATAAATGATGTTCAGCATGGGTTTAGAAGAGGTAGATCGTGTTTAACAAAGTTACTGGATTTTATGGATTATGTAACTAAACAATTAGATAAGGAAGAGAGTGCTGATGTAATTTACTTAGATTTTAGCAAAGCTTTTGATAAGGTTCCACATAGGAGACTAGTTCACAAATTAAAAATTCATGGGATATGTGGGAAAGTTTTGAAGTGGATAGCTGAAAGACTGAAAGACAGGAAACAGAGAGTTGTACTGAATGGGTTGAGGTCACAGTGGGGGGATATTATCAGTGGCGTAACTCAGGGATCAGTTCTAGGCCCTCTATTATTCATAGTGTATATAAATGATCTTGGGGTGGCTGTAAATCGCAAAGTGTCGATTTTTGCTGATGACAGTAAATTGCAAGCTGTAGTCAAAGAAGTTTATGGTAGCTTTAAAGAGCAGAGTGACTTACATAAGGTAATTAGCTTGTGCTCATAAGTGGCAGATGACTTTTAACCTTAAAAAATGCAAAGCTACTAACATGGGAAGGGATAATAGGGAATTTAGCTAGGAAATGGATTGCGCATTGGCTGAATTCAGTTGAGGATGAAAAGGACTTAAATGTAGTAGTTGATAGGTCACTGAAGCTTTTAAAGCAGTGTATTGAGGTGAAAAATAGAGCAAATAGGGTGCTAGGATACATTAACAGGAATGTTAGCTACAAGAGTAAAGAGGTTATCCTTAAACTCTATAACTCGTATGTTAGGACACATTTTGAGTATTGTATACAAGCATGTTCACCAAATTTTAGACATGAGATCAACCTTCTAGAGTCAGTACAAAAGAGGACAACAAAAATAATAACTTCCCTGAAGCACATTGAATATGAAGATAAACTGAAGGTACTAAATATGTTCTCGTTTGAAAGAAGATGTGTGAGGGGAGATATGATTGAGCTTTTAAAAATCTGTTCTGGGATGGATCAGCTGGATTTTAGCAAGTTATTTGAGTTTGAAGGTAGTAATAGGACTAGGGGTCACCACTTAAAAATGAAAAAACAGAGGTGCAGGTTAGATGTTAGAAAATATTTTTTCACCAATAGAGTGGTAGATTACTGGAATAGTTTGCCACCTGAGACAGTAGACAGCCCAAATTTGAAAGTTTTTAAATGCACATTAGATGATTATATGGGAAGGGAGGGTTAACCTTGAAGGGGGGGGGGGGATTCTGAACTAATTTCTGTAGATGCAGTTTTTTATTATTGTATATTATGATTGATTTGGATTTTGATGAGCCGTGATGATGATGCTTTTTGTTTCTGACACAATCCTATGGTTGCATTATGTGGGTGGGTTTTAACAGATGGGGATGACCTTTGATAAGCTCTTGTGGCATATGTCGTCCGTGAAAATATGTTATGTTTTGTTATATTCAACCTATTTTTTTGTTTCATCATTCATGTTCATCTAATTCATTTCACTTATTCTTTGGTAATATTTTTCAAATATAAAGTTGTAATTCACTTTTCATTTTCCTGTAAGATTTGTTTGCAATTATTGCTCCACTCACGCGCTGCTTTGTGTTTTCCATATATATATATATATATATATATATATATATATATTAGGGTCGTCCTTATTTAAAAGAATTTTCATTTAGAGATGGCTCAATAGATCCGAAGTTCCTCTCAGATGAGGTACACTATATACATACAGATACACCGCAGGTGTCCGTATACTGAGTATAGTTGGTGAAACTGTCAACAGTTTGAGACAAGAAATCCAACCACTAGCCCTGAACCGATCCAGCATCAGATGGCAACGAAAAAAATCAAAGATAAGTTCGACCCACAGTTGCCATTCATTTTGCACTAGGATGGGAAGCTTATCCCAGATCTCATTGACACTGGGACTGTGGACAGTGATTGCCTGTGCTTCTGACAAGTAATGGCCAATCGCAGCTTCTTGCAGTCCAAAAGCTATCATCGAGGAGAGGAAAAGCGCGAGCTAAGGTCATATTTTTGTTCTGAAAGACTGAAAGGTGCACGGAATGTGCTTAGACAGAACCAGCTCTAATACTGGTCGGTACAAAGGCACGTGCATTCCTTAAGAGCAGTTTCTTGGTCGTGAACTTCTGCACATTGGTTGTTGCCATCATATCTTGGACTTCATTGCTGGAGCAGCCTTTTCTGCAGTCTTTTCTGATGTTCTCTCGTTCAAGCGCTTCAAAACAAAATGAGAATATATTGATAAAACCACATATGAAGACTCAACTGATGATTACACGGCCAACACTGTAGCCGTCTTCAAAGATGAAATGGTGCAGATCTTTGAGACGGCTGTTAAAGTCACTCAGCCCAGAGATACCTACAGAGAGCTCCTGGAGCTGGCTATCATCTTTATTTGAGTTGTCCCTCTTCAAGGCATCCACTTTGCAGCTCCAGGAGCCATACATCAAGCCAGATGGATGGCAAAAGCGATCTACGCCGTCAAAGTCTGGATGTTTCGCTCGCAGTTTAAGCTGACAGCACACGAGCATCAAAGATTATGAGAACTCTGCATCTTTTTTTCACGTATTTACGTTGAAGCGTGGATAACAGCCAGCATTGCTAGGAATGCCCCGAGAAATGACCTGAAGTTGCTGAAGCAATGTCAGATGTATCACACGATTAACATCGACATATCCAACGCAACAGAGAAGAAGATGACAGGCTAACTGTGGTACATTTCTAAAGAGTTGGTTGTTTTGGCATTGTTTGATGGTGATTTGGATAATAGCAGCAAGAAAAAGATAGTTATAGCTATGAAAGAGAAAGAATGGGAGGAAAAGCCGCTGAAGCTTGCAAATATCGACGTAAAACGAATTCAAAAGAAGACTTTGGATGACTTTACGACCAAGAAATCAAGACTTCATTTGAAGAACTTGCATCTTCCAAAATATTTCCTCGAATATCCTGAAGCTCAGTGGAAGCATCAACCTAGCTTCAGTGCTGCAAAAAGTTTCATCAGCATATTTGCTGTCACCAAAAATCACGCTGAATGTACCGTTGCCTTGATCGAGGATTTCTATAGCCCTCTCACAAAATAAGGATCTCCCGTCGGTTCCCCTCCTTGTTACCTGAATTCGTTTGGATGTGGGTAGCGGAGCGCAGTTTTGGTACTTTTGGGTCGGCCGGAGCACGTAACACGCTCGTTGGCAAGGTTTGTGATTTTGTATTTTAGGTTTTGCCAATTTTTCCTTCAATTATTCGTTTAAAATTGATTTTAAAACAGTTTTATATAATCATTAGATTCATAAATCAAACCTCCCCTACCTTAATAGATTTTAGGAATTATACACTCGCTAACTAATTTAAATATTTTAAAATACTTCCCTAGTCTCTCTATTGTAAATTTAAGCCCCATTTCGAAATATTTCCTTTAACTCTAAATCTGAAATTCAAAGCTAATACTAGTTAGTAAAGTTCTAGATGTACATTTAGCAGTGTGCTCTCTTAACAGTGCAAAATATTTTGTTTCGTTTATTTGTATTTTAGGCATAAGAAGATGACCGTATTGTAGTCGAAACGTCGCCGGTAAAAAAAAAAGATGATACCAGCTATTTTCCTCGCCTTGGGATTTCTGTTAAACAATAAATTTAGGCACTCTAGAAGCAATCCTCATCGATATATATATATATATATATATATATATATATATATATATATATATATATATATATATATATATATATATATATATATATATATATATATATATATATATATATATACAAGCCGCTGTTCTCTTCCTTAACAGGAAGAGCTTGGTTACACAGGCACCCATGCGGAATGTGGCCTACAGCTTTATTTGCTAATCTCAACCGCTTTTTTTTATCCCTTTTATAGACTCTTTATTTTAACACCCTAAACACCCTTTTCTTCTTCTTCTTCTCCATCTTCATCTTCATCTTCATCTTTTTCTTCATATTCTTCATCATCTTCATCTTCATCTTCTTCATCTTCTTCTTCTTCATCTTCATCTTCACCTATATCTTCTTCTTCTTCTTCTTCTTCTTCTTTTAAACTATTTCAATTCTTTGAATTTCCAAAACACCCTAAATCATTTTCAACTAAGCAAAAAAAAACATTTATAATTTTTCCAAAAATCCCCTTCTTAAATTATATATATATATATATATATATATATATATATATATATATATATATATATATATATATATATATATATATAATTTAAGATGGGGATTTTTTAAAAAATTATATTTTTTTTTTTTTGCTTAGTTGACAAATGATTTAGGGTGTTTTGGAAATTCAAAGGATTGAACTAAAAACAGTTAAATTCTTAAGTAAACAAATATTATCAAAAAGAGGGAGTAACAACAGGTACAAGAAGTGTCAAATCATATAGATATAATCTCCATTAAAATACCAGAGAGAGAGAGAGAGAGAGAGAGAGAGAGAGAGAGAAAGACAGATAAAATAAAATGGAGACTTCACATAAAATATGAATATTACTATGCAAAAATATATATATGTACGTTATTCAATAAACAGAATAAAAGGATATAAAGAACTATGGATAATAATTAACAATTTAATTTAAAATGAGCTTTTTTATGATAGGATCAAATTAAAGGAGACCGGGAGAAATATTAAAATTAGGCGAAGTATTAATAGAGGAGCATTCAACATTTTTACACTTAACATAGTCTATTGAATGGTAAATAAATTGAGCAGAATTCTTATTAACAGGATGATCATATTCAGATAAATGAAGAAAGAAAGCACAATTTACGTTTACCTCTTCTTGCAGTGTATTTGTGTGGGTTTAAACGGACAGTTAATGAATTTCCAGTTTGCGCAAAGTTGCACTTACGGCAAACTGAATAATCGGGAGAATAGACCTGCACTACATTTTTATTATTATTAACAACCAGAATACTGGAACGGTGGTTGGGGCAGATGGTAAATGTTGGAGCCAGACAATTCGGCTTTACTCCTGGCGAATCATCAACGAACGCAACCCCAAGAAAAGTATCGTAGGAAGAACAAAAGAGGTTGTATCACATCTTTGTGGATTTGGAAAAGGCATTCGATAGAGTTCCAAAGAGGGTGATACGGTGGGCCTTAAGAAAACAAGGGGTCCCTGAACGGCTGGTTAGACTTGTTATGGCATTGTATGATAGATCAACATCTCAGGTAAAAGTCATAAATGGGCTTTCAGAGCAGTTTGATATAGGAGTTGGAGTACACCAGGGATCGACCCTTAGCCGCCTTCTGTGTATTATAGTGATATACCATTAAGGAGAGCGGCTGGGAAGGGATATGGGAGTTACTATATGCCGATGATCTGGTTCTAACGGCAGAGACTAAGGAGGGGATGAGAATGAAGTTTAATATGTGAAAGAGAGAGATGGAAAAGATGGGTTTAAAGGTAAATATGGACAATACAAAAGCAATGGTAACAGGGAAAAAGGAAAAGAAAAAGATTTAATCTGGACGGTGGCCATGTGGAGTTTGTGGAGGGGGAGTAGGGTCGTCAAATTCAGTTCTCCGCAGGGAGTGCAATAAGTCGTGCCATAAAGGATGTTCAGGGTTAAGAAGAGTTAGTGGAGTGCAGCAGTTTAGGTGTCCAAACTGCGTTGAAGAAGTTGAGGAGGAAGAGACTGTGTGGGATGTAGAGGGTGTTAGGCTGGAGGAAGTGGAATATTTCTGCTATTTGGGAGATATTCTGGTCTGCGAAGCTGGAGTAAAGAGAACTGTTAGAGGAAGAGTTGCAATTGCTTAGGCTAAATGGAAGGAAATTGCAAGTTTATTGGTGAACAATGGTCTACCATTAAAGGAAAAATCTTGAAGAGTATGTAGTAATAGCAGAATGATAAAATATATGGCTGGCGTTAAGTGGCAGAATGAAATTATAAATGAGGAAGAGAGGAATAGGTGTTGTCTGGAAGATATTAAATCTAGACTGATAAGAGAGAGACTGAGGTGGTATGGTCATGTGATGAGGTTGAAAGTGATGGTGGTGAATGCTAGAGCGCTTAGAGGTAGAACAAGGAGAGTATGGTGGGATTGTGTTAAGGAAGATGTGAAAATCCTCGATGTTAGCGAAGAGTTGGTTTATACGCATGAGAGGTGGAGATCAGCTATCAAACGTCCAACCCTCCGAGGAGGAACATAGTGACGTGAAACATTAAGAAAGAGGAAGATTAAGAACCAGCATTTTGTAATTATTTTTCTCATACTTAAGTAAAACCAGAAATGTAAAACCAGAGAATTGTTATAATTAAAAGCGGATCGGGTTTCAGTTCTATAGAAGTTTTTTGGGCGGAATTTAAGCATGTTTTCCAAAATCTTTAAAGTAAGACAAAACTTATTTTGCCTTCACAAATTTCCTGCTATATCCATAAACTCTGCCATTAGTGGCATAAAATGGTGCTTCTTCGGTGTATGCCCTATCCTGCCCATGGTTCTCCTCAGGCGCCTTGGAAGCGTAAGCAAGAAACTCAATAATGCATCCTTTGTTATATATATATATATATATATATATATATATATATATATATATATATATATATATATATTGCGTTATGTTAAATCAATACAGTCAAAAGCGTGCCTTAATATTTAATGACCGCACAAATGTAGGTAATTTGACCTTGGAGACGCTCACTAAGTGTTTAGCTTTCTTGCCAGTAAAAGCATGTGCGGTTTCTTTCGAGAATACCATTGAAAATCGAATATATATATATATATATATATATATATATATATATATATATATATGTATATATATATATATATATATATATATATATATACGAGGCCTTTCTGCGACGAATATAATGAGAGATGGACAATGCGAAAGCTCAAATACCAAGGAAAGTTTTATTTCGGCATTTTGCTGTAGACCAACTTCTTTATGGTACTGATATTCTTGGGATATCGCTGTCCTATTTATGCTCTCTAGAAATATGGGCCAGCAAGTCCCAATGGTGTCGTGGGGAAGAAGATTAGAGGAGCCGCATTCATTGCGTCCATAAAATGCCTGAATGTACCTTAGGGTTTTGGCAAGACAAGCAGAGGAAAGCACAGCGCACTTAGAAATCTGCTCTGAAACGCGCATCTTGCTTTCAAAAGTAAACCAAGGTTAACCATATTACATGGAGAAAACCTAATACTACTCAATACATACACTAACATCTCCCTTAACACACAATTGGGTAAACTCGCTAGAGACCTTACATACATTCATACATGAAAGACAATATGCTACGATGGCATTACGATACCCCGCATTCCTCCTCGATCACATCTAGCCGACACCTAGACTCACATAAAATCACAGTAACATGAACGGCACCTTTCCACTGACATGTACATCTCGTCCCGCCCCCACCCCAATCATTTCACCGCCCCAGTCGAACAAAATACCACTACCTTACACATTCAAAAACACCACGCATCGGTGTCTCGCTACCGATCTTTCAACTCTTCATATCCTCTCTAACTTTTTATGAACGTTTTTTCTCTTCTACTACACGATCTCCTATGATCTTCTACAGTTATCTTTCTCTTGTTCTTCTATTCAGAACTTGACTTGACCGCGAACATCAATGAAGCAAACTTAAATTACTTTTATTTTTACTAACATTTAAATTTGCTGCTATTCAATGTCTTATATTCTCTGCTAAAACTACTCACCAGTAAAAGAGGCAAGGACTATTAAAAGTGAGGCGAAAAACCTGATTTTTCACTTGAACTCACTTTTCTTTGTCAACAACACAGAAGATACTTATTTCAGCAAGTTGAAAAGGCAAAAGCGAACTAAAGAATAAAAAGAGATATCTGCGCTTACTGGGTCGATTGGAGATTCATCCTGTTCCCTTTGATTAAAGTAGCTCTAGAAAGAGAGGCTGCTTATTCCTACATCTGTCGCTTTCTCTTCATATTTTTTGTTAACCTGCAATTGCTTTCAACCTTTCCCTAGTGTCGTAGAATTCTTTCTGATAAAAACCCTACTTACTTGACACCACTTTTATTTAGTGTCGTAGAATACCCCCTTTTTTTTTGTTCTATTCTAAGAGTTCTAAGAGTGTCTAATATATTGATATTATAAGAATATCTTAAAGAACAGAGCCGTTCTGCAACACGTGAGGATATATATAAGAGAAACGAACATTAATCCCAAAATAAACTTATATTTTACCTTTATCAATTGAATACATAACATTTAGACATTAATTACAGCAATACTCTGAAGATTATCCTAAACAAGCATTAATTAAATTAGTTTCCCCACAAAAATTGGTTAACGTTTTCTCTAGACAAAACAATAATATAAGAATTAGGCTTACGGACTCATGTGGAGTTTAAAGGCCTCAGAAATGTTATTGACTCACGACGCGTGCCGGGTGTCCAGTTGTAGATGGGCGAAATTCCACGGTCGTTTTGGCGAGGGTAGCAGCTGGGGGGTCCACACGTTCTTCCGGGGGGGGAAGGGTTCTTTAAGGACGAGACCTAAGACGGTGCTTTATGCAACACCTAGGCAGTCGTGGTCTCTCTGGCGAGAGTGAGTCGAACTTGTTTCTTAAATCAAGTTAACTTGGAGTGCGGTGTGATCACCGAGTAACGAGCTCGAGGAGGAGCTTTTCTCTTTCGTTACTTATTTCTTTATGGACGAGGACTGAACTCGGGGAGGGTCTTCTTCAAGGGCGAGGATAACGGAGGGGGGTTTCTCTGGCGAGAATAAGTTACTTAAAGTTTGGTGTGGCCACCGAATAACGGGCTCGAGGGGGAGCCTTTTCCTTCTTCTTTTCTTAATTCCTCAAGGACGAGGAATACCCCTGGTGTTTAAGGTGCACCAGGATATGAGGAGTCTCTCTGGCAAGAGTAAGTCGAACTTACCAAAGTTAACTTATCGTTTGGTTTGATAACCAGGGACTTAGCTAGAGGATGAGCTTCTTCTTAGCCCCTTAAGGTAGGTAGCCCTGCCTCTCTTGCAGGGTACTTCTTGGTCTGGCGAGCCAAGAACACTACCTCTCTAGTCTAGGTAGTTTGGTTTGATCCGAAGACTTCGTCACCTAGAGACTGACGTATACTACCACTTCTTCTTCTTAATTTCTCAAGGACGAGGAATACCCCTGGTGTTTAAGGTGCACCAGGATATGAGGAGTCTCTCTGGCGAGAGTAAGTCGAACTTACCAAAGTTCACTTATCGTTTGGTTTGATAACCAGGGACTTAGCTCAAGAATGAGCTTTTTCTTAGTCCCTTAAGGTAGGTAGCCCTGCCTCTCTTGCAGGGTACTTCTTGGTCTGGCGAGCCAAGTAAACTACCTCTCCAGTCTCGGTAGCTCGGTTTTGGATCCGAGGACTTCGTCACCTAGAGACTGACGTATACTACCCCGATTTTCCTCAGAGTTCCTCATTTATACCTCGCACCCCCACTGGGGGAGTGGTAAGGGGGAGAGGGGCTTGAGGACGGCCCCAGGAGAGTTCTTTTTCCAAACGGTCTTTCCCACGAAGTCAAACATCGGCTCCTCATTAGCCTTCGAGATTGGAAGAAACACGTCTCCAATTTCTTATTTGACGTGAAACTGGATCTCACTCTCCTGGGGGAGATCTTACATTTTGACCTTTAGGGTCTTTCATGGCAGCGAGTTGTGCTACGTTGTGGTTACGCTTTTGACTCGCCGATGCCTGGGGCGGATGTCCTTGCGGTAACCGCCTTGGGACTGCATCACGAGTGAACGGGATGGGGGGGGGGAAGTGACCATTCCCCTACACACCTCCCACCGAAGAACTTAATGGAAAGCGGGGGATGCTCCCGGGAACTCAAAACAACTTACTTAACCTAGTTGAGCTTAGCAAAGTTGTATTTCTTTGAGCCCTCTTTTACATCAAGTTTCCTTACACATGAGCGCCCACGCGCGCGTTTACACAGGCAATGTGTCGAGCTAGACCTACTCGCAATACAATTTTACATAGAAAATTAAAAAACCTTAATTCATCGATTACCCACAAAAAAAACAAAAAAAACAAGCTACTTCCTTACCTTTCTAAGTTTTTGAGAACTTAAATCCTACCGATAAATATTAACACGAACAACAAATGAAAACATGGTTTCACGCTCATTAGGTACTGAAATAACCCTCAATGGTTTTTCGTCTCCACCTATAGGGCAGCTGTACATTATCGGCTCCTTTGATGTAGCTGATCCTAAAATGGTGCTCTGTGACCATTATTCTACCGCGCCTGAGTCGGCCGTTCTGGTTATTGAGTCTACCCAAGTATGGTACTAAATGGTAGCGGTATTTCAACCTACTCGAATTACCCTTCTTATGGTACTTGACTACCTTTAAACTGAACATTATGGCTAGAGCGGTCTGTTGTAGCGGGGCATAATTGATGGGAGCGTAGGTCCCATAGCTCTCCTTTAACCAGGTACACGGGAAGATCGTGTCTGGGTTCGATCTTTGGGTATCGAGAAAATTTTTCCCTGCGAGGTCGTTAATGGGCTTGGCGCTCACTAAGACTTGGCGATTTAGCGGTAACTCCGTGGACGTTCCGTTCGGGGAGGAGACTACTAGGGGTAGGGGATACTCATCCGCGTCTACCATTTGACTAGTCTTACCTGGGTGTATTGCAATAGCACCTCTTTCCCCCTTCCTTGTCAACTCATTTGACTCGATTCTCTTCGCCGGTAGTTCCTCAGGTACACCTGCTCGTACCTCTACTCTACCTTCTTCTTCCCTGATAACCCCATTTGGCTGGGTTTTCCTTGTAGGTTCTTCCTTAGGTATTCCTGCTGTTAACTCATTCCTACTTCCTACTTCTTCCATCGTTACCCCATTTGGCTGGGTTTCCCTCGATGGTCCTTTCTTAGGTCCAGGCCGGGCTACAACTTCCTCGGCCTCTATGAGATTCTCGATAGGTGCTCTTTCGAGTGCGAGCAATCTTTCCTTTTCTTCTCTCTCTCTTCTCTTTCAGCTTGAGCACGTTCTTTTTCTCTCTTCATTCTTCTTTCATCTATTTCTTTTTTAATCTTTATTCTCCTCTCTTTCGACTCTTTTTCCCTCTTCATTCTCCTTTCCTCGGCTTCTTGTTCTGCTTTCGCTATTTCGTTTTCCCGTCGAGTTCTTCTTTCTTCATCTTCCAGCTTTATCTTTAGTCTTCTTTCTTCATCTTCCATTTCTATCCTTATTCTGAATTGCTGTGCTTCTCTTTTCAACAGTATTATTTTTTCGCTTGTTTTACTTCCTCTCAGCATTCTTCTTTCCTCTGTTTCTATTTTCCACTGTATTCGGGATTCTTCACTTTTCCGGTTCATCCGTATTTCTATATTTTCCCTTTTTCTATCAAACTCTATTATTTCTTCTTCTTCCTCTCTTTGTATTCTCAATTCTTTAATAATGTAGGCATCCATATCCTCGCCTTCAAATCCCAGAATTTGGGCTTGTTGGTAAAATCTTTTGACTGGATCCATTTCGTGTTGGTCCGTCGATTTTTCCTTTCTGTATTTTCAGATAATTATGCCGCCACTCACCAGGTAGCGCTCAGCATAACTTACCCTTAATTCCACTACTATGCTGATTGAAATACCACTCTCGACAACAAATTTACCACTTGACCTACCAATTACCTTAAGATTGCTACCACCCCTAACTCTACCAATTTTCCTCTCGTCAATTATTCTCTTGTTCCTGATATTCCTTTACGTGTTGGCTCTTTCTTAATTAGACACTGCTGGGTTCTTTCTAATAACAACCTACAAAACCTGACACCACTTTAATTATGTCGTAGAATTCTTTCTGATAAAAACCCTACTTACCTGACACCACTTTTATTTAGTGTCGTAGAATGCCCCCTCTTTTTTTTTGTTCTATTCTAAGAGTGCTAAGAGTGTCTAATATATTGATATCATAAGAATATCTTAAAGAACAGAGCCGTTCTGCAACACGTAAGGATATATATAAGAGAAACGAACATTAATCCCAAAATAAACTTATATTTTACCTTTATCAATTGAATACATAACATTTAGACATTAATTACAGCAATACTCTGAAGATTATCCTAAACAAGCATTAATTAAATTAGTTTCCCCACAAAAATTGGTTAACGTTTTCTCTAGACAAAACAATAATATAAGAATTAGGCTTACGGACTCATGTGGAGTTTAAAGGCCTCAGAAATGTTATTGACTCACGACGCGTGCCGGGTGTCCAGTTGTAGATGGGCGAAATTCCACGGTCGTTTTGGCGAGGGTAGCAGCTGGGGGGTCCACACGTTCTTCCGGGGGGGGAAGGGTTCTTTAAGGACGAGACCTAAGACGGTGCTTTATGCAACACCTAGGCAGTCGTGGTCTCTCTGGCGAGAGTGAGTCGAACTTGTTTCTTAAATCAAGTTAACTTGGAGTGCGGTGTGATCACCGAGTAACGAGCTCGAGGAGGAGCTTTTCTTTTTCGTTACTTATTTCTTTATGGACGAGGACTGAACTCGGGGAGGGTCTTCTTCAAGGGCGAGGATAACGGAGGGGGGTTTCTCTGGCGAGAATAAGTTACTTAAAGTTTGGTGTGGCCACCGAATAACGGGCTCGAGGGGGAGCCTTTTCCTTCTTCTTTTCTTAATTCCTCAAGGACGAGGAATACCCCTGGTGTTTAAGGTGCACCAGGATATGAGGAGTCTCTCTGGCAAGAGTAAGTCGAACTTACCAAAGTTAACTTATCGTTTGGTTTGATAACCAGGGACTTAGCTCGAGGATGAGCTTCTTCTTAGCCCCTTAAGGTAGGTAGCCCTGCCTCTCTTGCAGGGTACTTCTTGGTCTGGCGAGCCAAGTACACTACCTCTCTAGTCTAGGTAGTTCGGTTTGATCCGAAGACTTCGTCACCTAGAGACTGACGTATACTACCACTTCTTCTTCTTAATTTCTCAAGGACGAGGAATACCCCTGGTGTTTAAGGTGCACCAGGATATGAGGAGTCTCTCTGGCGAGAGTAAGTCGAACTTACCAAAGTTCACTTATCGTTTGGTTTGATAACCAGGGACTTAGCTCAAGGATGAGCTTTTTCTTAGTCCCTTAAGGTAGGTAGCCCTGCCTCTCTTGCAGGGTACTTCTTGGTCTGGCGAGCCAAGTAAACTACCTCTCCAGTCTCTGTAGCTAGGTTTTGGATCCGAGGACTTCGTCACCTAGAGACTGACGTATACTACCCCGATTTTCCTCAGAGTTCCTCATTTATACCTCGCACCCCCACTGGGGGAGTGGTAAGGGGGAGAGGGGCTTGAGGACGGCCCCAGGAGAGTTCTTTTTCCAAACGGTCTTTCCCACGAGTCAAACATCGGCTCCTCATTAGCCTTCGAGATTGGGAGAAACACGTCTCCAATTTCTTATTTGACGTGAAACTGGATCTCACTCTCCTGGGGGAGATCTTACATTTTGACCTTTAGGGTCTTTCATGGCAGCGAGTTGTGCTACGTTGTGGTTACGCTTTTGACTCGCCGATGCCTGGGGCGGATGTCCTTGCGGTAACCGCCTTGGGACTGCATCACGTGTGAACGGGATAGGGGGGGGGAAGTGACCATTCCCCTACACCTAGATAACTTGGTTACCGGCAAAGTCTGAGTTGGTGTTGGACCTAGTCTATAGTAACCCCTACCTGAAATCCCATTATGGTGGCCTGGAAAGAGGGGGCGGTTTTTGGCCACGAACCTGATCCCAACCCTTAGACTGCTGATAAGGCTGGGTCTAAATAAGTAGTGTGACCAAGGAGAGTGCGAACCCCGGAAGGTAAGCGATATAGTAATAGGATATATAGGAGGACTATCCACCTTGAGGAGCAGGGTAATCTTTTATCTTTCAGACATCACCTACTAGGAGCCACACAAGAAGTGAGGCACAGTAGAACAATGGAAAAGGAAACATGGATCCCTGGATAAACTAAAGATACTACCCCTCTGGTTAATACCAAATGGAAAGAAATAGATCCCCCTTTCAAGTTGGACAGACGACCTTCTGGGACCTTGAAATACACTTAAGTAAGTGCATCGAGACGACAAATGGATTCATGGTCATCTGACCCTCAAGAAAATGATGTGGAACAGCTAATATCTACCGCCGGCAGCAAAACATCGATAAAATTCGACTTAGAGGCGAAGACTCTAATACAGATCCCTACGAAGGTAAGAAAAGCATACAGAGCGGACTGGAAGAGATTCAAAGAGAACTAAGTAGTTCTATACCAGAACCACTGTAGGGAGAAACGTTAGAAGAAATAGATACAGAAATAGAAAAAAGAAAAATGAAGTCGATGCATGAGGCAGATGAAATAGAAATACTCAAAAGTGGCTACAAGACTATTCAGACCTTTACATTGATTCCCGAAATGGTTCGTAGGAAGAAAGAGTTATGTGAAATATCGGAACAATTAAAAAGGAACGCTAAAAAGTGGTAGCTACATTCTGAAATCAGAAGAAAAAAACAAAAACTGACTACGAAAAAACAAAGTGAATATTGGAACGAAACAATACGAAACATTGACATTGATGCACCTGTAAAGGAATTTTTTAGAAAAGTAATTTAAATGAAAGGAAAAAAAAGACATAGAAAATTGAAAATAAAAGATAACCAAGGAAACAACATAGGAGAGCTGGATCTGATTAAATTGACATTCAGTAAACAATGTAAGAAGATTTTCAACATAAGCGCAGAGGAAAATGAAGAATTTGACATCGATTTCGAACATAATATCATAAATTCGCTTGAGGGGGAAATAGATAAAACACCCCCACAACTTCGTCGATACAGTGAGAAACACATAGAGCGGTATCGATGAGAACATCACCAAGCAAGAGGTGAAGACAATAATAATAATCTTTCAAGATAAAGCATGAGGAAGACCACGAGTCAATAAGATAAATTACGAGGCATCCTCCGACAACTTACTAAATGAAATAGCATTGGTACTAAATGCCTGTCTTAACATAGGCTACATCTCAGATGAACTAAAGTCACCAAGTCAAGTTGAGAGCTATAGCCGTATAATTCTACTTGACTTCATCAGTAAAGTATTTGAGAAAATAATTAACCAACGACTAACTGAGCACTGGAGGCAAATGAACTGTTAAACAAGTAACAATTTGTATTCAGACAGGGAAGAAGAACAAAGATGGCTCTTACAGTCATCACTGAAAAAATCGCTAAAGCGATAAAAAAGGGCCGGTATATTTAGACAGGGGATTGCAATATAAAATTCAATAGCTAGGAATTAACAACAAAGTAGAAAGACTACTCCGCGACTATGTGAGGAAAAATACGCATTCATCGAGATCGGAAATTATCGAGAACAAAGTTCAAACCTGAGGCTAGCCTTCCGCAGGGTGGGTGTTTGATTGCAGCCTATAGCTTCGAGATTCTACTTTCCCTCACTCAAGGATGCCTCAAATTTCCGTTCGCCTATGACGGATGCAAATCGTCGTATGCCCTTACAGTAATGGCACTATGCAAGAAAAATTTATGGGAGAGAGATAATGAGGATTAACGAATATGAAAGAAAATGGAAAACAAATACGAACTGGAATAAGTTTAAGATCTTTCCGGTGTTCACAAAAAACTCAGAGATATCCAAGTTAAAGGAAACAGATAAATATATACTAACGAGATCAAAATACTAGGAATAACGATTACTAAAACAGAATACATTAAGCAGGTAACAGAACGCGTCAACAGAGGAAAAAGAAGATTGAGCCTAATCCACATGCTCAGATCCCTCAACTGGAAAGACAAGAAGATATACCAAGCTATTATTTAGTCAGCAATGGTGCGCCTAATTATCTCTAAGTACACCATCTCAAAATCAAACATTATCAAACTGCAAATAATTAAAAACTAAGAAACATTAATTAGCCCAAATACAAGGAGACAAATGAGAAGACAATGCGACATTCACAGGGAAGCTGAAATGAAACCGATGGAAAAATAATTGAGAAAATATCATATAAATTAATAGAAAAACAAGAGAAAATAGGAAATAAAATCACACCAATGATAGCCCAGAATGATGAGTGGATATCACACTGCCTGTTCACAACCTATACATCCAGGATCGATCAGAAAGAGGAAGAAATCTACACATAAAATGTTTAGAAAAGTCTTTAAAAAACCCGCCTAAGTTAACAGCCAATTTTACCAGCTCCTTAAATATGTATACTGTATGGAATTGCTACAAAAAATATAAACTAGAAAAAGAAAAAGTTACGAGAAAGCTAAACCAGCAGTAGATAGAATTTATACAAAGGTTTGAATGCCTAAAAAAAACACATAAGAAATAAGGAATAAGGATAGCCTGATACTCACGCAACAATTCATTAACTATCTATTTCAAACTATACTATACTAAAAAACGTAAAAAATATTAGCATGACCTGCAGAACCCTAGCATTTATTTGCATACCTACCTCTTTCCACTTCTTTCAACACTTTTTATTTTATCATTCACACCTGACGGGCTGAAAATCTTTTACGTGAGGTATGGGCACTATAGTAAATAATGAAGAGACAAAGATATAATACACACCGTGGTTCGGAACCCACTAAAAAGTTAGGCCAACGACCACCTAGGTCCCCTCTCAAGTCTACTATATTTCCAGCTTTGCTATATCTACTCTTTACTCTTACTCTTCCTCTTTGTTCCCTATTCTCTTTGCTGCTACTTCTGAAGCCCATCTAGGGCTCTGGAGGGAGTGAAGAAGAGGTTTGGGAGGGAGGACGATCGGCGAAACCTTCATTGTCTCTCATGTCCCACATTTCCTTTCATTCATTTATTAATTCATTCAGAACATCAGTTCCCTAAAGAAGCTAATCTACAGCGAAAGGTCAGAATAAAACTTTCCCTAGAACTTGAACCTTCTCATTCTCCATCCCTCATCGGAACTCGGTAGGTTTTTCATTATCTTCATTATATTGTATTCCTTTACTCTAGCCGGTTATCATCGCATTAGCGATTCTATTTCGCTTCACTCAGTCGTTTTTTAATTTGATTAATTCTACTTATCCCTCTTTGGAGGGCTTTAGAGATAGCTCATCTCTCCTAAATTAAATGCTTTTGCGTTCAGAGTTGATTCCGTGTTGCAAATAATAATATAAAATTAATTGATTGAAAAATTTTAGAAATATAGTGTTATGGGCTATTTATACGGTGTATATAAATAAATTGAGGTTTGTAAATAAATGCACGATTGTAAGGTTGTATTGTTCTACCTGGACAGATTTTTTTTTATTAAGTTGGCGTCTGTGGATCATTTCCCTCCTACTTTTCCTAATAGATAGATAAATAGATAGATCGAGAATTATTTGCGATTGCGCAATCATAATTATGCAGGTAAGAAGGCAATTTTATAGCTTAAAATATAGAGTTATAGAATAGAAGAAGATAAGACTCTCGATCTGTTTCTGTGGCTACAACGTTTTTCGCTTATAACTAACGGTCAGTTACACGTGAGCGTAAGCTGTCGGGCACGCGTGGTAAAGCATTTACTCAATTTAAGTAAATTATATGATAGGGAGAGTACTCACCTCTCCTAAATAGGCATTCAACCTAAAAGAATTAATAATCAGCAGATAAAAATATTTTTGTGCAACAATATAAGAATTTCAAACAATGTGCATCTGCATCTGTATTTATTTGCGACAGGACTTTTCATCTCGGGCATTGCTTGGGATGAGAATCCGGCTTACTTTATTTTCGAACGCACATTTTACCTGGACATCGAAGGGTATCTCTGCTAGTGTATATATATATATATATAGATATATATATATATATATATATATATATATATATATATATATATATTATATATATATATATGTATATTATATATATATATTATACATATATATATATATATATATATATATATATATATATATATATATATATATATATATATATATATATATATATATGCCAAAACAAAAAGCTACAAAACAGAGTGTGGGGATAAAGACAAACTCTTGAATGAACAAAACTTATCATGAAGTAAGATTAACAGCAGATACTGAAGGATAAAATTGTATGAATAAAATCTCCACTAAAAATACCAGAGAGTAAAAGAGATAAATTGAAATGGAGACGTCACATAAAATATAAATTAATGGTTTCCTCAATGACCTTAATAATTTGTTTTCATCAATTCAATTTAGCATTGAAATAGAAAATAATAGAGCCCTCCTGTTTCTCGATTTAATTGACCGAACTCCATCTGACTTTAAATTTTCTGTCAACCGAAAACCTGCCAACTCTTATATTGACTTTGACTCTGGTCAGAGTGACAAAGTTAAACGTTATTTATTCACTTCGATGTTTATTCGTGGCCTGAGGGTCACAACTTTTGTTACCATCATACATTTCTTGTTAAATGCTTAAACTCTGACAAAAAAAACCCTATAAAACTGAAACCCATCCCACCTTTCTCTGATGCCTTTTCCTTTCTTCCCTGTCTCCTGAAATGTTTGAATATTTTGATCTTAAGTATAAGACAGCAAATTAAAAAATGCTGGTTCACAATAATAATAACAATAAAGTGGGGCTCGATGGTATCGTTTGTTCAGTTTGCCGTAAGTGCTACTTTGCGCAAACTGGAAATTCATTAACTGTCCGTTTAAACCCACACAAATACACTGTAAGAAGAGGTGAACGTAAATTGTGCTTTCTTTCTTCATTTATCTGCATATGATCATCCTGTTAATAAGAATTCTGCTAAATTTATTTACCATTCAACAGACTATGTTAAGTGTAATAATGTTGAATGTTCCTTTATTAATACTTCGCCTAATTTTAATATTTCTCCCGGTCTCCTTTAATAAATATATATGAGGGGCGGTCAATAAGTTTTGCAATTTGGATATAAGGAGACGAGATATGAGAAAAAGTGTTTTATTATTTTTCAATATAACTACCCTCGACTTCAATGCACTTGTGCCACTTGTCCCTGAGGCTTCGAATTCCCCACAACCAGAAATCTCCCGACTGCTGTTCAATCCACTCCTGGACGGCGAGCTGGACATCTTCATCGTCCCCAAACCGGCGTCCATGCAGTGCAGCCTTGAGCTAGCGGAATAAAAATTAGTCGCTAGGGGCCACATCTGAACTGCATGGGCGATGGTTTAGCTTCTCGAATCCGCACTCGCGCAGGGCAGCTTGGCAACTCTGGCCTTGTGGACTTTGACGACGTTGAAGTCGATCATGGGGCGTGAGGTTCCTAAGGAGCCAACGGGCAGAGACCTTGGTCATATCCAAATTGTCGTGGATGATGTTGATGACACTTCAATATGATATTGCAAGTTCTCGCTCGATTTTTTCGACCTACACCCGCCGATTTTCGAGGATGATCCTCTCCACACGGGCCACATTGTCGTCGTTGGTCACGTCTGACGGGCGTCCTGGACGGGAGTCATCTTTAAGGGACTCACAACCATGGATAAACTGCTTATTCCAGCGAACAATGGTTGCATAGGAAGGAGCGGTGTCGGTGTACACTGCAACCATGCGTTCATGGATCTCTTTTGCATTCTTGCCTTCCTTGGTCAAAATTTGATCACTGCGCAGTGCTCAACCTTCTCCATCGTTCAAAAATTTGTGACTGACGATCTGCGATCAGCTACTTCTTCTTAAATAGACGAGGCAGGAGCGTGCGGCTGCAAGTCCTGACTTGTCATAACTTGTCTTAACACCCCCACAAACAGCCATCCCCCTTCCTCTGTTTTTCCCTACCGATTCGCAAAACTTATTGACCGCCCCTCGTATCATAAATAAAGCTCATTTTAAATGTGTGCTCTTTATTATCCTTAGTTCTTTCTTTCCTTATTTTCTGTTTATTGAATAATTATGTATATTTTAATAAATTATTCATATTTTATGCGACGTCTCTATTTCATTTTATCTGTCTGTCTTCCTGTCTGGTACTTTAGTGAAGATTACATATATCTATATAACTTGACACTTCCTCTATCTGCTCTGACTACCTCTCCTTCATAAGATTTTGTCTTTTTATAGTTTTTTAGCTCATTGCCCAAACGCCCGGTGTTTTGAACATTCTACCTTGCCTGACGTAGGCCAAGCATAATTTACTTTTCATATATATATATATATATATATATATATATATATATATATATATATATATATATATATATATATATATATATATATATATGTATATATATATATATATATATATATATATATATATATATATATATATATATATATATATATATATATATATAATGAAAAACTCAGGAAAAATGAAAATATGAATCCAAGCACTTTCGAACTATATTTTCAAATATAGTTCGAAAGTGCTTGGATTCATTTTTCCATTTTTCTGTGGGTTAATTTTCATATATATATATATATATATATATATATATATATATATATATATATATATAATAAAAGTCCCCAGGAGACTTTTTTACGCAGCTCTTATAAAAGCGCATTGACATTTTTATAGCTCATTAGCAAAACGAGGTCAACAGACCTAAGTCGCGTGCTCTCAATTATTCTCACCTATGACCTTCAAAACGTTCAACAAGTGGGGCAATCCGACCCATAGTTAGTTTTCTTTTAATAATTCCCAGACTAACCTTGGGAAGACCTTGGCAATTACATAATTCAAAATAAAATGTAAAAGAACATAAAGGGTTTTAAATTTTGCTAGATGTTATTGAGAAGTAAAATGGCTACCGTCGCACCGATGACCAACTGACCGAAATAGTAACTTAGAGAATCGCTTGCACGCGACTAAAAATTAGATAGATGAAGAGCTGCAAGGAGATCTCTCAATTTCTCGGTTTCGGGTAAACTTTCGAACACCGACACTTTTATATATATATATAATATATATATTATATATATATATATATATATATATATATATATATATATATATATATATATATATATATATATATATATATATATATATATATATATCATCACTAACTCTATAATTTAAGAAGGGTATTTTTTTGAGTATTTGAATAATAATTTCATCTTAGTTTGGTTATGACTTATGTTTTTTTATCAATGTTATTTCTAATAATTCTTTTATAATATCAAAAAACAAAATGGCGAAGTTCAGAAATAAATATAAGTATCGAACTCTTCTGCATTTTTAAAACCCAAAGAATTACAAGTGTTGAAGTTCAGAAAATTTATTTTTATATATCTTCTTTTTCTTCTCTAACTCTACAGTTTAGCAACGTGATATTTTGAAAGGGGGAAAATTTACTTTCGAGTTCCTTTATAAAATTATTGTAATTGGCGAAGTTCAGAAAATTTATAATCATTTAACCATGGCTACTTTTTTTAGATTTTAAATTTTAATCTTAGTAACAGAGCGCAATTTTTTTTTTAAGGGGCTATCTGTCGACTTAGCGAAGAGCAATCTACGAGGGAGTGGCGAAGCCATTTCCTGGTATATATATATATATATATATATATATATATATATATATATATATATATATATTATTCCCAAGTCACAACAGCCCCGCTCACCCAACACTACCATTTTTTATTTCGTTTATTAAGGCCGATCCACTCGAGACAAAATCCTCATAAAATATTTCCCCAAACTTTCTGCCCAGTCCAATCTTCAATTTTAGAACGGGCGCAAGAACACAGATGACTCTTAGTTATATGGGATTTATTTTGGAATTAAAAAAACATTTTGAGCTCTCGCACCTCTTTCAGGTTCTAAAATCATAAAATAACCCAAAAAAATACTTTTAATAAGATTAAATTGTTGTTATGGATATTAAATTTATTAGGAAATCTTATCTTCACTTATTAGGAATGTTCCGGTCAATGAAACAACTGGCATTATTCTCAACCTCATTTTTAACACAACTGAGGTCGTTCACAACTTTTCTCTTTAAAACTATTTCTCTTTAAGACTACTTTAGAGTTGATTTTTAATAAGAATTATTTTCTATTCAAGAACAAAGCTTACCAACAGATAAGCAGAGTAGGAAACGGATATCAACTATCACCAATTTCAGCTAACATTTTTATCTTGAAAACAATTTTATAAAACAAGGCCATTTAGAAGTTAAACCAGGGGTGGGGAAACCGTTGTGAGCCATAGGCGAAAATTTCTAATGAAAGAAATCGGCGAGCGATAAATAAAATTATAAATATGAAATTAAATTAATTTATCTTCGGATTACATTTTTGAGGCCCCCTCCCCTGTGGAAGAGGTTCAAACTTTCTTTGTTTTCAAAGTTTTTTATAAGATTTCTTAATAAGTTTAATATCCATAACAATTTAATCTTATCTTATTATATTTTTTATTGTTTTTAACACCTGAAGTTAGGCGATATGCTAGAAAAGTTGTTTTTCATTCCCAAATATATCTCCTGGAATATTTGTAGCTCAGGAAACATTTTGAAGGAAAAATTATGCACGACTGAGCTTTCGAAGGTTTATTTCTGAGCTTTCAGACCCAGTCTAGAGTTCTTCTTCAGAAAAGTCAGCAGTGTGGAGGCCAACAGTGGAATAGTTTTAGTTGTCCAATCGAATTGAATATGTATAGAAAAAGAAAGAGAGGGAATCCTGGGGATACACAAGAGATCTTGTGTTCGGAGAGGAGGGGTTTGGAAATATTTAGGAGGGGATAAGAGGAGTTAAATAGATCGGTGGCTATACACCGATGGGGGTGTTACTAGACGTGTTTTATTTTGAGTATTACATGACTAAAGCGGTAGGAGAGGAGGTCGGCATTCAGGAAAACACGTATATTCGCAATGCTGTCAAATTATGTGTGAATGGGTATGGGTTCGTGATAATTTCTACCCGCGGGGTACCTGGGTGCCCGCGCAGCATTACACCTGTGAATGTGTGTGTATATGGGGACTCTTTCGAGTTTCCCCACATGTCTGGTCAACCGTGTGTGGTGTATGTGTTTAGCTGTTCCGGAACCTGTTGTTTTGATTTAAGGTGGACATTCTTGTGTACATACATCGGGGAGCGTCATGCGCGCCTCAGATCGGAGTTCTGGATGTGTTGTGCTTTCCTCTGCCCTATGTAACTCGCAGCTACAAGTGAAATTGGTGCCTACTTCAACAGTGGTCTGGCAAGGGTCTTGTATAGGTGTAACTGAAGTATTTGCCTGGCAGGGTAAAACCTGAACAGCTTCCAGTTTGTTTTTCGCCCTTACTTGTGTGATACTTTTGTGTGTGTGTGGAATCTTAGGGACTTGTCGAATGTAACTTCTAAGATTTTTGTCTGGGGTGTGTAGGTGAACTCGTTAGATTTAGATGGTCGTAATCTGGTCTATGAGAATAGATTTGAATGATGTGCATGTAGTGATCGCTGGCGCCAAAGAGTGTCACCTGTCTCTTCCGAGGATTTGTGGCAATGAGCCACTGATCCTGCTGCTCTGTCTTTTTAGCCAGTATCCTTTGTTTAAGGCGTGCGATCATGTCAGTTCCACGTCCGCAGACGAGAACTGACTCATCCTCGACGTAACACAGTGTATATGTGTGTCTTTAGTCTTCTGCTCTGCGTGGGGTATCGTTGGAGAACAAGGACGCTACCCTGTGGCACTCCTGCGCGTGTTGTGAATGGGCGTGATGTAGTGTTGTTGTATCTAATGAGGCATCTCCTCTCTGTGAGGTAGTGCGGGAGAAGTTTACTAGTCCAGAAAGTGAGCTCTGTGTTGTTAGCGAGTTTCCAACGGAGTACCTTGCGCCACACTTTTTAGAAGGCCTTTTTCAAATCCTTGCATATGAAGAGTGCCTTTAGTCAGGTTTTGGCGTGCTCTCTATATGTTGTCGTGAATGATGGTCTGAACCGCCTGAGTGGACCGTCCCCTCCTAAAGTTATATTGGCAGGAGGAGAACAGGTCCGTGTCCTCAAAGAAATTGCACGGGCGGCTGTTAAAAGACGCTCGAGTATCTTGCATTAGTGATCTAACAGAGCAATAGTCCTGTAATTGTTGGGAAGTGAAAGGTCTTTGATTTTCTTGTAGAGTAAGATGTTGTATCACGCATATAGGAATGTATTCCGATAGTACGTGGCTGCCTGGTGCAATGTGGGTTTGGAAACCGTTAGCGTGCTCATTGTGTAGGATCACGTTGGGAGACGAGGGACCCCCGCGGGGACCAAAAAATGTAGAGAAGGTCGGACCGATGTGGAGGTTAGGTTAGATTAGGTCAGGTGTCGGGGGGGATAAAGTTGAGAGGGTGGAGGAATAAGTGTAGGTAAAGATTGTGGCGGTGGATGTGTTAGAAAAGAAAAGCACCGTTGAAGGTGAGGCGAAGAGAGTGGACGAGGACCTGGAAGCAGAGGTAGGTCTTTTGAAAGAGTGGGTAGGGTTGGAGAGGGATTTTGCCGAAGAATTAGAAAGAATAGGTTTCAAGTAGTGTTTTTTAGAAGCAGGAGATCTGGGAGAGTTAGGAGTAGAGGAAGAAGGTTTTGCATCAGAAGAAGCGGGAGGAGTACTATTGGAATAGGGTATTTTGCAGGGGAGGAAGGCTTAGGAGAGGTAGGGGTGGGAGTAGTGAAAGAGGGAGAAGGATCAACAGTGAAGGATTAGAAGAAGCGGAAAGAATAACGGGTTGTAGTGGAATAGGATAGAAGTAGTGGGGAGAAGAGCGTTGGTGGAGGTGGACAGGACAGAAGTAATAGGGAGACGGGTTGGGGTGAGAGGAAGTTGAACAGAAGTAGTAGGGATCGCAGATGGAGTGAAGACAGTTACAGAGGGAGGGGGTGGCGAGCGGTAGTGGAAGAGGAGTGTGTAGGGGCAGGAACTGTAAATGTGTAGGGTGTTTGGTATGGTATATACATATGTGAATTAAGGTATGAGTAAGAGCGCTGGTATTTTTCTGTTGTCCTCGTAAAGGAAGGAAAATAGTATGTCAGAGAAGAAGAACTGCTCTAGCTTGTCGGAAGCGTAAGACTCGTTGAGGTACTTCGCGTATAGTCGTGGATCTCTCTAAATAGGTCCGTTGCCACTGTGGAAAGCACAGCGGCCAGATGTGTCCTGGGACAGGTGTTGCCAGGTAACATTGTTGTGTGTGTGCATGTTTGTTCCGTTGCGGGATCGTATAGTAGCGTTGTATTGCAAGTTATAGTTGTGGTAGGGTTTGGGGGGTGTACCGGGGTATATCTGAGTGCTGGAGCTGTCACTGTTGCGCCAATTGCGGTGTCGTATGATCTTGTGAGAGGAGGGGGAGCAGAGTGGGGGGGCGGGGGTGGTGTTTCTGTGTGGACACTCTATAGCTGAGACTGCGTCTGCCCGTGCCTTTGAGAGGTAGGGGCAATTTATATTGATTACGATGTGGTCGCCCCCACAATTGAGTCATTTAGTGTTAGTGGATGTGCAGCTGGAGTATTGGTGACCCATTCCACTGCACTTAGAGCATACCAGATCCGCTTAACAGGTAGGTGTCTCGTGGCCAGTTTTGTAACATAGCCGACACTGTTGGAGTCTTATGTTCAGTTGTGTCTTAATGTTTTCTGGGTGCGTGAGGGTACCAAAGACCTTGATTCCTGGGTCTAGCAGCGTGATTTTCGTGTGTTTGTTGACCAGAGTGATAGCCGTCCACTGTTTGGTACGGTTATAAATAGAAGTCGTGAATGACTTCCTTACCGTATTCAAGGCTGAGGTTGGCTAGTAGGTCTGGAGTTAGAAAAGCCAGCCAAAGGGGGTTCGTTTTGAATATACTTGCTTGATACCTTTTCGTTACCTCGTCCGGTAGTTTCGTATCATGGTCTATTGTGGTAGTTGAGTCTGATATCTCTTCATGGAATTTAAGTGCATCTTCGGGTGATCTAAAGACGAATATCTTCCCATTGTAAGCCTGTAGAGAATGTTTGTGATGGGTGTGTCGTGACTGTTAGCTAGCTGAATTATATTTTGTAGTGTAAGTGTCCACGTGTTCTTGGTGTTGTGTAGCAAATTTAGCCTAGAACCCATGACTAGACTTGCGGTTTTTCACAGGAAACTTTGGTGGGAGAATCACCCACACTGCCAGTAACCACCCCCAAAGTGACACCTATGAGAGATCATATGGATGAGATGGACCTGAAGGGCTCCTCAAAGGGTGCAAAAGCAAGATTTACTTGATGAATGGCGGAGCTAAATCAACGACCACCGCCTGAAGCTGCCGCCCCCTAGAACGGGTTTTGGTTATTCAGAGTTACGCCCAGCGTACACAGAGACAGGTGTGAAATACTCCCTGTGGTCCTTGCCGGTACCACAGGGTATGGAGGGTATGGTGTATATCCCCGCTGGTTGTAACTCGGCTGAAATCGGCAGTGGGCTAATCTTCAAACCTCCTTTTCCCCGAAGCCTGCCATTATGTCTTTATAAATGAAAGGCATAGTTGCAGCAAGCTATGAGTGTGGAGTCACATACCGAGGCAAAATTCGTCATGTTTTGTGATGACCCAAACAAAGATTATTTAGTCTCTTGGGGATGGGGGGGTCAAGGCTGCATGACAGTTCTGCCTCTTAGTCCGGGTGCACACTCGACGTTCATCCGGGCTTTTTCCATTCACTTGCCTCCTTTACCGAAGCGAGGGGACGAGCAAGGAAAATTGTGCATTATGTGTTGGAGATATCGATGACTTCTGATGGGTTTCAGTTGTATGTATGTATATTAGTATAGAAAGAGAAAGAGTTGGATTACTGTGGGAGCACATAAGATCATTAAGTCAGAGATGAGCGATTTGTAAATAACTTAAGAGGGGATAAGAAGAGTAAATAGGTCTGGGGAAGACATGAATTTGTAGCCGGAGTTGGTTGGTTCAGCTACAGTTTTCATTAAGTCTCGTCGTGGTAAAGGCGGTTCACTTTAAGAAGACGTTTTAACAAGAGAATCTTTTTCTTCGCTCATAGGATGGAAATCTCTTTGTTCGCGGATAGAAGGAGCGTGCCCCAAGTAGGGGGATCCCACTAACCAGTGGAGCCCCCAAAGGGTCGGCTCCTCAGAACTGTAAGAGAGTTCTCCTCAGCACTATATGTAGGGGGGGGGAGCTGAACCGTCAAGAACAGCCGTGATTCAGGCTATCTACAAGCATATCAAGGTAGTCATCATTCGGCTAATTGACACCCCTGACCGGCTACGCCACTATCTGCCACACCATGGATTATGTGGGGCTGCTGGTCTCGAACGGGGCGAAGGTCCACCTTAAAAAAAATTGGACTTGGGGCAAACATCCCACAAGGAATACTCGTGCAACGTACTGTCACTCCCACTCTTCACTGACAACACCTGTCAAGAAATCTAGGCGGAACTGTTAGCGAAGCAGACATGGGCCAACATTTTAAATGTGGAAGAATTCGGCAAAGGAAACAGTATAGTTAAGATCATCTTGAGCATCGATATAGCGAGAAGAGCCGAGAAAGATCGGCTGCTTGGGTTTTACCTAAGGGTATCAGCCGAGCAAATCGAAACAGAAGAGTACATACCGATCAACTGCTGCTACAAATGCTATGCGGTCGAAAAGCATTTAACAAAGGACTGCACGGCGACAGTAGTTGCATGCTCAAACTGCACTAAATCCGGGCGCGGTTGGAAAGGTTGCACGGGAGGTAGGTGCATCAACTGTGAAAGGGACCATAGGGCCTTGGCCATGAAATGCCCTATCCGCAAAGAAGCCATCCGTACAAAAAGGGAGAATATAAAAAAGGAAAAAGAGGCAAAAACCAAGACGAATTACGCTTAAGCGGCGGCCCCGAAGCTGATGATGCCAGAATCGGGTAAAAATATCATGACAATGATCATCTTTGCTCACATGGCTAACTTGGCTAATCCCAGCTCCTTTTCCGAAGAACTTAACCGTTTTCTGGAGAAGAATGGAGTTACCAAAAAAACTGGTTCCCTAAAAATTTGAATATCCACTTTACCGACGAGTCCCAACGGGAACATTAACCAAATGAGGAGCCGACGCAGTCCCCTACCGAAGAACCAAAAATAACAGAAGAAACTTCCGAAGGAGAGGGAGAAACGAAGAAAGGCGCAAAAAATGGAAGAAAAAAACAGAGGAAAAGACAAACAAACACAATTCGTCGGACGAAGAAGAAGCGCACGAAGAGGAATACACGGAGGTTCCCTTCACTGTCAAGAAGGAAGTCCTCGAGAAGGGTTGCTTCTTCGACGGCAAGGATGTGAGCCTTAAGGTATTTGGCTCTCCCCTGTGCCCTTCCCCAAGAAAGGACATAGAATTTCTCCTATATGGCTTGGCCAAGCGGAAATACAAGTGGATATTCGAGGGACATTTTTCACCTGACGAAATAAAGTGAAAGTGCAAAATTCAAGTGTATAAAATAAAACAATAAGCCCACCAGGGAATTAAATAAATAATGATAAAATAATTGATAATAAAAGTGATTATGAAAAGTATACATAGAAAGTGTGGTAGAATTAATTTACGAAATATATCTAATTATCTAGTCATCTAGTGTGAATTAATAAAATAAGTAGCTTAAACTTAGATTAAAATTATCAGCTGGACTGAAATAAAATATTAAAAAAAAATCATAAAATAATGTAAAGTAATTAAAATAATGTGTAGTTAACGTTAAATATATAATAAGCTGTAAATATATATGTAATTTTTTAGGAATAAATTTTTATAACTATAAACTATTTAATCTTACGAGTAAATGTGAAATTTGTCTTGTATAGAGCTAACAATTTGATTTCTACGTCTCCGGGAACCTTTTATCTTCCTATTTATACTTAGGTATAACTATCTCTTCTCCGCTAAATTATAGTTTTCACACTGCTCGCTATATATTTACATTTAGGTAATCTTTCTTTGTAATTCTTTTCTTAATATATAGATCAAAGAAGAAGGGGTGATAGAAGGATAAGATGAGGGGTATTTCTTTATGAGGGAGAGTGTGGGGGATGTGAGTACGTATGATGAGTGATCGATGAATATATGCCAGGAGACTGGCTGTTCTTTCTTAAGTTATTTTAATTATTATGTCTTCTATATTTATAAAAGATTCTGCTATAGTAGACCTTTTACAGGTGCGTAGGTTCTATTTCATAAATTTCTATAAATGTATACGAATATATTTATATATAATTGAGGATCTATATGTTGCTTCTAATTCATGTTTTCTTTGTTTATTATTCTCTATTGTTTATTTAGGGCTTTCATGACTTTGTATTTTTGTCTTCTGCTTAGGTATACTTGTCTTGATTCATTTTCTGTTTCAGGTTATGATTTCATGTATAGATTGGTAGTTCCGCCTGCCGTGGGGGGGATCCTACTGCTTGGGAACCTCTTAGTTGAGTTTTCATTTTACATCCTCTGATCTCTAAATATCTGCGGATGGTTTTGTTCGATTTTCTGCCATATTTCCTTCGCCCTCTTCCCCAGGGTCAGGTTGATTGGGTCAATACCTGCTATTTCGATTAAGTCTCTGATGTGCTTTCTTTCTCATCTTCTAGTTTTGGTTATTTAGTAGATTGCTTTATTTTGGATTCTCTGAAGTTTCTTCTTATTTGACTTCGGTATAGTGAGCAACGGAATCAGGGGGTATACTAGGAGCGATTCAACAAGGGCTTTGTACGGCGTTCTCAGTCGTTTTTTTATTCATTCTGCCTCGGGTGTGCATTAGCCTTAGGCCACCTCTGACTTTAGCTATCCTTGCCTTTGCATGAGCGTGGTAGCCTTTTGTGCCACTGTGTAACCCTAGTAGACTTCCTACCGTCGCGTAACTGTAGTTGGTGCCGTCAATGGATATTTGGTCTTTCTTAAACCTAGATAATGGTATTATTTTAAATCTGTGGATGTTAGTTTTAATTTTCCATTTGTTTTCATAGTCATTAATATTCTTTATTTTCCTTTCCGTAGTTCCTGCTTGCCATCTTGGATTAGTGGATCGCGTTAATAAACCGTTAACCGTTGTATTTGCAGCCGGTCTGCCGCTGGAAAAGTAGCTTCAAGCTAGCCAAGGTGGTGAATATATTAGGTAAAGGTGGCAAGGGCTTGGTCAGGGGGTATCACATTGAGTAAAGTAAATTTGATTCATGCATGACATATGTTAATAAATAAAGACTACCAACAAATTATAAGTTAAGATAAATTGTTGTTAGTCTCTCTCTCTCTCTCTCTTTATATATATATATATATATATATATATATATATATATATATATATATATATATAATATATATATATATATATATATATATATATATATATATATATATATATATATATATATATATATATATATATATATATATAAGGAGGTCATATTGTCTATAGGAATCGTTATACTCAACCTTCTTGAGAACATTTTCAATTTCCATAATTGACTATCTCTTTAGGGGAAAGGGGTCGTAAAAGATCATTGTAACTCATTATTTATCATTGACCCGAGATACCTTTCGACTATACTGGTCATCTTACGGGGCTAGATTGATAAATATTCTAGAAATTCAGCTATATAAATACAAATTAGCAACATTGAATGTATTGTTTAATATTAAAATAGAAACAATAAATTAGAGATTAAAATAAAAAAATTTACTTTAAAATGAAATTTTTTGGACGGCCCATATGGTAGAAAAAACAGGAAAAAAACCCGGCAAAATTTAAACCCCTCTTTCAGAAATAGTACTTGATGTCACGCCTATGTACTTAAAGTTGCTGTGCGTACAGTCAACGACAGGAAATGAATGTTTATAAAAATCATAGACTTCTTATATATATATATATATATATATATATATATATATATATATATATATATATATATATATTGTAGGAGAATAGCATAATGCTCCCAAGTTTTACCCACCTCCCTTCTGGGCAGGCCGCTTATCAATCCTTCCCCTTCCGGCCCAATATCTGGAGGTCTTCAGCCGGAAGAAACTGCCGACCATTTCAGCTAACCACCGAGTTCTTTCCCGGACTGTTTATCGATAAATGGGAGCCCATCTTCGCTTCCGATAGTTGCCGCAAGTTTATAAAGGACGAAATGGAGTTTCTTGACATCTAATCTACTTCCGGCGCCCTGAGAACCTCTCCCGAGTTTCGAGTATAAAAGACGAATTTTTTTTAACCCTCAGTAGTAGAGCTTGCACAGCGTCTGGTGGGGCAGGAATTGCCATCTATCGGTGTAGGAGTAATTCGTCGAAGCATCAAGTCTTCAGAGAGGAGATCGGTCCTAGTTAGGGAGGCTCCTTACTCCGTTGTTCTGCAAGGCAGTGCGGACCCAAGTTCGTAGTCATGTGTAAGAGCTGAAGCTACAAACAGCCTCACTCTGGTTCCCTAAGCGAGAAAACTACATCTTGGCTTTTCTCCGTGACTCTACGCGTCGATAGGTCACTTCGACTCCCCGTCACAAAGGCACCCAAGATTCCTCGGAGTTGACGGGCGTGGGGCCCTCTTTAACAAGAAGCTGCCATCACCGCCTTCTTCAAGCAGAATCGTAACGGAATTGTGGGACCAAGTCGGTCCCTGGATAACCTAACTCATCATCTCCACCCCTTACCTCACCACCTTCACTCAAAAGCGCCACTCGAACATCAGGTTCCAAGGTAACCCTCCCTTTCACATTCCCTGACTTGACCGCAAAGCTTACCAGCATTACAAGTGCATAGGGATTTGTATGGTGAATAGTAATTTTCAAGCCAAGTGAGATATATATATATATATATATATATATATATATATATATATATATATATATATATATATATATATATATATTATATATATATATATATATATATATATATATATATATATATATATATATATATATATATATATATATATTAAGTTTGAGTTTCTGCAATTAAATAAGGGTAATAATAAGAATTCCTTAATCCGCTCGAACTCGACGTGACTTTTCTAGCCAATTAACGAATTTTATAATCATTACCCTTATCTAACTGCATATATATATATATATATATATATATATATATATATATATATATATATATATATATATATATATATATATATCAAGGTAGAGTAGCACCTTGAGATACGAGTATAATTCGTTCCTGGATCGAGCTCAAACTCGAAATGCTCGTATCTCACATCAATTTTTCCCATTATAAAGAAAAACATTTAATCCGTTCCAGCCATCCCAAAACATCCAAATTAACCCTAATTAATTGGAAAGAACGTTTTTAATTGCTATAAACCATGCATATTTTACTTGTATATAAAATAGAGTGGTAGACACTTACACTCAAACTTAAATTTAAACTGAACTTAATTAAACTTAGCTTAATTTTTTTTTTACTTTTTATTCTTTTTATTTATTCTTTACTTTTATTCTTTCCTTTCTTTTCTTCACTTGTTTTTGCGTTTTTGGCTTCACTCTCAACACTCACTTTCTACAGGCCTTTTAAACAAAAACCTATCCAAGGAGCTTTGTTTCTGCCTCCCTTTCAAAATGTTGCGGAGATGTGTAAGACAAGTGTCATTAAAAAAAGCTGAAGCACGATCAGTAGCCACCTTTGGGGGGGGGTCTTTTCAATGAAATGAGAAAGCTCCTGCCACTTAGCCAACATTTCTTTAATTTCCCTTGTAGAGTAACCTCCTCCAGCTCAACCTCCTCCTCGCTACTGATCTGTTGCAAGATATCCGTTGTTGCAGCGATAGTATCTCTTTCAACTCCTCTGTTGTGAGTTTCTCTTCATGTTGCATGACAAGCTCGTTGACGTCTCCCTCATCTACTTCCAGCCCAATGGACTTTCCGAGGGACACAATCTTATCCAGCACAGCGGGCTCGGACTCTGGCTGCGGATTGAACCCTTCAAAATCCCTTTTAGCTACACAAGTAGGCCACAATTTCTTCCATGCTGAATTTATTGTTCTTTTAATTACACCCTGCCATGCCAAATCAATAATTTTCAAGCAAATAACAATGTTCTAATGCTCCTTCCAAAATTCACGAAGGGTAAGGTTGGTGTCTTCAGTAACCCAGATATTATCTTTTAGTTGCTAAATTGTCTGGGGTTTATTGATGCATGCACGTCTTTAAGGTATCCCCAAAGAAAATATTTGGGAGGTGTTAGATCAAGATAATTGGTGGTCAAGAAATTTAGGAATCTTGCGCAATTATTTGTTAACAAAAGGTTTGCCCTAAAAGCTTTATTATTGACCAAGCCTTGCGAGCAGTGGCTTCATTTCGTTGAAACCACATGAGGTTTTTTCGTAACTACTGGGTGTAACAAGCTCTCAATCATGACCAGGTACCGCTCACTCGTGATTGCATTGCATTTCCATTTTCATTTAAAAAAATAAAATCCAATGATTCTTTCTTACGTTACACTTTACTAGACTGTTTAATTGAAAGGATTCAACTAGCGTTGAAGAATATTCTTAGGATTATCTAATTCCCAGATCAGAGAGTTATCCTCATTTAAAAGGGTTCAAATGAAAATGAGCTTCGTCACTCGTAATCAACTTATAAATAAATTCGTTATCTTCAGTAGCCAGCATGGACCACCGAATCATCGTAAACTCCTTAGGGCGTCTGCAAATGGATGTTCATCGTTAGTGTTTAACACTACCATGTGCAGGTTAATGATCAGTAAACTGACTATACTGAAACATATTTGCTAAAACGTTGAATCAACTGACGAATAATGAAATCCGATGGTGATTTCCTGAAAATGAGGTGTCGTCATTATTCTCTTTGAGAGCGAAAGATGGATTGGTTAAATGCACAATATAATTCCACACTTTTGGCCCTTTGATCATTTGTGACATTTTCCATGAATAATTTTCCTGTTACTCTAAGTCTCTTCTTTTACGACCAAAAACTATCGGCCAGTTGTGGTTAGCGGGCAATTTAGCAGGCATCTACCACGCTCAGGCTTATGCTGCCTGATAAAAGAAATGTGTATCAATGGTTACAAAGTAACAGAAAAACACATATATTACAGGAAAAAAAACAAGAAAAGCCAGGAGAAAAACCACATCGTCTGGCAAGGACTCGAACCTCAGACGTCTGTTTATCTAGACAAGTGTTCTACTGCTGATATAACGCCAACAATGGCGATAGTAACGCATTTTTCTCCAAGTGAACCTTCCATTCGCATCTACACACACACACACACACACACACACACACATATATATATATATATATATATATATATATATATATATATATATATAACTTGGTGAAATACATGACATACACTGCTAAAATATACAATGAAACACAATAAGAACAACAAAAAAACTCAATAAAACCCTAAACCTAATGAAGAAGCGCAAACCTTAAAGCAGAAAACACCAATCGAAAATTAAATTCACCGAACTAAACAAGCTCATTCTAAAGAAACCGAGAGAAAACATAGGAAAATATATTACAACTATTGTTGAAGACACCATCATTTAATGGAAAGGGTATAAAACAGGTGCGAATCCAGTGGGGGTTCGAGGGGGGCTGAATTCCCCCAAAATTTGTCCTTTCATTAGCCCATAGTGAAAAGCGAAGTGACTTCATTAAGCGTCCTCCTCAGTGACACGATTCAGTTATCAGGTTCATCAAATTCCTGCCGGTTATTGCATTCTTTCTCTAAGCTGAGAGCAACACGGACGCGATGGCGGTATTTCTACTGAGCGCAATCTGAGAGCCGCGCTTTCTGAATGGTCTCGTCGTCTCCTAGTCGGTTTTAGCCATATTTGCATTCTGGTATTCAGAAAGAGTTATGTAATAATATATAATATTATATAAAACAGATTTTAAACCATTGCGATCGGATTTATCCAATATAGAAACATATCTATAATACAGTTAAATCTCAAAAATAATTATTGAATTCAGTTTTATACCTTAGATGACTTCCCAAAACGACAATAAACTACAATTTATATGGAAAAAATTGGATTTGGGAGAGTTAATGCTCACTCCTGTGTGAAATACTGTTATTTATTATAAATATTGTGTAAGATAAACAATATTAATGATCAATGCCCTTTTCTCAGACTTCTTAGAGTGAGGAAGTCGGGTTAGCCCCCACCCCTAACAATTTTTAATCTTGTATCCCTCAGTGATCTAAAATGGTCAAAAAGAGACTTAAAGGGAAAATCTCTCATCGTAGCTATTAAAGAAGAAGATGGCAAAATCATCCAGGATCGAGAAAGAATTGCTTAAAAGAACTAAGCAGCACTATGAAAAGTTGTACTCAAGCAGGAACACCATCCAAAACCACAAACAACAACACCCAATAATATACGGGTAGTTCTTGAATCAGTAATTGAAATTGCAATCAATCAAATGAAAGATCTTTATGCACAAACTCACTTCAGACTTGATAAATGATTCTGGAGATGTCATTGTAGACAAACTAGTATCCCTATCCACTGATTCTCTAAAACAAGGCAAAATTATGGAGGACTGGCACAATGTCATAATAATTCTTCTACACAAAAAAAGATGATCAAACTAGCCTTACGAATTAGAGGCCAATCAGCCCTCTCTCATGTTTTATAAACTATTCCTAAGATTCATTACTAACAGACTACAGAACTAGCTCGATGACCAATAACCGAGAGAAAAAGCTGGCTTTGGAATTGGTTTCTCACCTATTGACCAAATACATACTCCCAACCAGCTCATTAAGAAAACTTAAGAGTAAAATATATCGCTATACTTTGTTATTTATAGACTACCAAAAACTTTAGATTCAATAGAAACACCAGCGATCATAACGTATTGAAGAATCAAGGCATAGGTCTGTTCTACATATATCTCATAAAACACATATTAACAAAATTGTACACTCTACATTAGATTGCCTAAGGCTTCAGACATCTTTTAATTACACAAATGTGTAAAACAAGGAGATACTATCTCTCCAAAATTATTTACGTCCTCTCAAGAAGAAATCTTCAGGAGGCTTAAATGGCAAAACTAAGGCATTAAGTTCAATCGAGATTACCTCAATCAACTGAGATTCGCAGATGATATTGTACTCATATCGGATAACCTAGAAGAGATTCCACCAATACTTTAAGAACTTGTACATAAAAGCAAAAATGTCTACCTCAATATAAATCTTGCAAAAATAAAAGTCATGACGAAACAATCAGAGATCGATGTGATGCACATAAAAATTTACAACAAATATTGAAATGGTAGACAAATATATGTACCTCGGTCAATAGATTACATTGTTACCGGAAAAAGATCAAGACATTCAATGCTTTCTTTTCATTTGAAAAAGAAAGCATCATCTTCAAAAGCAAAAAGCCTATTTGCATGAAAATAAAAGTATATATACAACCAAGGCATAATCACAACTATAAACTATGGAGCATAAACTTAGAAATTGACCATAAAACTTACATCATAACTTAGAACATCGCAAAGAGTCGATAATTGCATTATGATGGGGATAACTTGGCGTGACATAAAATCAGCCATTTGGATAAACCAAACTTCAGGATATAATGGAAGTTTCAAGAAACCTAAAATGGAGCTTGGCAAGCTACGAGGGGCGGTCAATAACTTTTGCAATTCGGATATAAGGAAACAAGATATGAAGAAAAGTGTTTTATTATTTTTCAATATAACTACCCTCGACTTCAATGCACTCGCGCCACTTGTCCTTGAGGCTTCGATTTCCTGACAACCAGAAATCTCCCGACTGCTGTTCAATCCACTCCTGGACGGCGAGCTGGACATCTTCATCGTCCCCAAACCGGCGTCCACGCAGTGCAGCCTTGAGCTGGCTGAGTAAAAAGTTGTCGCTAGTGGCTAGATCTGGACTGTAGGGGTGATGGTTGAGCTCCTCGAATCCGCACTCGCGCAGGGCAGCTTGTGCAACTCTGGCCTTGTAGACTTTGACGACGTTGAAGTCGATCATGGGGCGTTAGGTTTCTAGGGACCCAATGGGCAGAGACCTTGGCCATGGCAAAATTGTTGTGGATGATGTTGATAAAACTTCCATGTGATATTCCAAGTTCTCGCTCGATTTCTTCGACCTTCACCCGTCGAATTTCGAGGATCATCCTCTCCACACGGGCCACATTGTCCTCGTTGGTCACGTCTGACGGGCGTCCTCGACGGGGGACATCTTCAAGGAACTCACGACCATGGCGGAACTCCCTATTCTAGCGAGCAATGGTTGCATAGGAAGTGGCGGTGTCGGTGTACACTGCAACCATGCGTTCATGGATCTCTTTTGCATTCTTGCCTTCCTTGGCCAAAAATTTGATCACTGCGCGGTGCTCAACCTTCTCCATTGTTGAAAAAATTGTGACTGATGATCTGCGATCAGCTACTGCTGATGAGGCAGGAGCGTGCGGCTGCAGGTCCTGACTTGTCATAACTTGTCCTAACAGCCCCACAATCAGCCATCCCCCTTCCTCTGTTTTGCCCTACCGATTCGCAAAATTTATTGAACGCCCTTGGTATGTAGCAAGATTGCAAGACGATATATGCACCATAAAAATTACCGATTGGACTTCATTTGATAAAAAAACAACCGAAAAGAAGACCAAAAACAAGATTGAGAGATGATCTTTAAAAATATGTTAAAAACTGGAAAAAAATTGTACAGGACACACAGAAAAGAAAGATGAGAAAGGGTTTCTCACAACAGTGTGAGGCGAATTCCTGAAAGGCTGATATAAAGAGTGTTCAGGCTAAATTTGACGATTTATAATGTTTCTTTTCTCCAGGAACAAGTTAATTTATGTCTGAACAGTTAACCGTTGTAGAGCATATATAGTAAAGATTTAGTTGACATGAAGGACTGGAAGCCATCTGAATATTGAAAATTGTTACCTGCATCATCATTGTACGAACGAGTTATCAAAATGGCGACACGATGACTGATGTTTAATGCTCTTTGAAACCTAAAGGCTGTAAGACATGACATAGATAAATGAAAGAAGACCAGAGCAAGGGAATCATGGCTATCGCGAGAGAGATGGGTGTTAGAATCGCCACTATGAAGTTGGGTCTGACTGAAGACCTTCGCTACCACTTGTAAAAGAATTACAGGGGACGATTCATGAGAGACAAAGCCAAGGAAAACCGTTTGACGAAGGCAAAGAACCTCCTAAACAAGCGGAATCATCCTATTGAACCGGAAACGATCTTGTTCTTCTCAGATCAAAAATACTTCTGCCAGGACCATTTGCACAACACCCAGAACATCAGGTGGTGTGTCTATAATCGATACGACGTTCCACGTATCATCAATATCAAGTTTCTTCAAACTGTGATGGTTTTGGGGTGTCTCTAGTGAGGGTATCGTCATGCCGCACAACATCTTTGAGCAATGAGTAAGGCTCAATCCAGAGTCCTATGTGGAGATACTGGAAACTGTGGTAAAATCCTGGCTGTGTAGGGAGGGTTGGTGCTGAAAGGCCATATATGTGTTAGCAACAATCGGCTCCTATCCATACCTCCGGAAAGAGCCAGAAGTACGAGTAGTTATCGGAGAATTTCTACCACTTCACCAGCCCCACTGTTTGGCCTCCTAGCCCCCCTGATTGCAATGCCATGGATTCCTATGAGTGAGGCGTGGTTGAAAAATACACCAATCACTCTGCCTCCAACACCAATGCTGAGGTCGTCTTGGAAGCTGAAGGCGGCTATTTGGAGTAAAAGTCATACCCCAGCCATAATATATCTGATAGTTTTAAAAAAATTTAAATACATGTATATTTGCCTGATATTGCAGGGAGGGTTAAATTTAACCCGAATACCCTGTATAATGAACGATATATTTGAAAAATATGAACGAGAAATAAGTGGAATAGGAAGAGAATGGATGATGAAATAATAAAAATAGGTCGAAACATTATTAAAGTACAGACGCCTGAATTCGAGCAATCTTGAAGTTCATAAAGGATTAGACTTATCATACTCTTTATTCTTCCGGCCAAGATCTAAAGGCACCTCTCTATTTACTACTAAAGCGAGTGCATACGTAAAAAAACATTTACGTATGTACTTGGATGCGCGCGTGTGTACGTTTGGATGCAATAAGTGGGCGCTACCGTTACTTTACCATCACTAAAATAAGTACCATTGATACTGAGCAGACATTCTACGGTGGAGATATCTAACGAGTCATCGCGCACACAAACATCATTGCTACTGAGATAGTCAAATGAAGCCGAAAATGGCTAGTAAAACCATCGCGGTAGAAAAAAAACCTGCAAGCACCATTGTTACCAAAATAGGCATCAGATGGTGTAATCTTTAGTAAATACCACACTCAAACACATACCATTGCTACTGAGGACATCAAACTGTAAGCGCTGGTACAGCACTCACAACAATACACCGATACTGAGATAGGCATCAGACGGTGGGAATCGATGATAAAACCTCTCACAAATGCACACCATTGCAACAGAGGTATTTATTTTTATTTTTTTTTGTATTTTGAGGTTTTTCTCAGTGATGACTGTTTAGAGTTGCGTTCGAAGCACCGTTTGCTAGAAAAAAAGTTAGCAGCTAAAGCAATTTTGCCCTGACTTGCCATTTCCTCGAGCAAATGAACACACCCGATGTGGTTTAACATCAGTTAAAAATTAAAACCGGTATTTTTCATCAGCTAGTCCGTAGCCCAAATATAAACCAAATGATCTTGCAAATAAATTCCACTCAATAATATGTGTGAGAAAGGGAGCCTGGGAGGGGGGAGTCACTCAGTACCGAAGGAGGGTTTTGATCATAAAGTTTGGGAATATTCTATCCATCCACATCACTAACGCAGCATTCAAACTTCTAAAATGGTCGTTCAAACAGAATTGGAATCTATTTACAAAGTTGGTAATTTCAATTACTTTGCATAGACAATTTCAACACTTCTAAATAAACAGACCTGTAGCCTGTAAGCAAACAACAGGGATCATATGAAGAATTTATCTCCATTGTTACCAAGTGAAGAATCCCATACCCCAATCCTCCAAGTTTTCATATTAAGAATATTCCCAACCCTTTATCGCAATTCTCTCTCTCTCTCTCTCTCTCTCTCTCCCTCTCTCTCTCTCTCTCTCTCTCTCTCTCTCTCTCTATATATATATATATATATATATATATATATATATATATATATATATATATATATATATATATATATATATATATATATATATATATGGAGTCGTTCTTTGGGAACCTAATCCGCAGGAGAAATATGAAGACAAATGTGATCGCTCCAAACATTTATTTTCCGGACGTTTCGGTCATTAACAATGACCATCTTCAGCGGATTAAACTTTAATACGAATGCAAGAAATTTTTAAGAATTAGATGACAAAATTGCAAAAATAGCACAAACAATTCAATATTAGTTACAATATGAAAAATAAGTAAAACTCAACAAGAGAGGAAAAAGAAATAAAACCAGAATGCTAAGCAAGTAGTTAAATATAAGTTAATTTACGAATATATGATATTGAAAAAATATGTTAAAAACAGTTGAACGCAAGGGATAAAGTGATCAATAAATATGAGTTTGATTAGGAAAGGAAAATTTAAAATTTGAAACTTTTATATATAAGATCAATTAGATACCAAGGGGACAATTTTTAAAAAATAAACACAAAGAATAAAAACGAAACTGATAACTTTTAGACAGAAACTAACCTAATTTTGTTGGAGCTGATGATGTCGACTGATTACTATGATCGGGACTAGCAAGGAATAAAAATATTTAGGGGAGGGGATTTGGTGGGTTTTATTTATTTGACTATATAGTGAACAATTTGAGGGAGGATGAATAATTTAATGAAAAGTGATGCCAAAATTTTTAAATCCAGAGAAGAGGAAGCGGAAGATAATAAAATAAAAGAATCAGGGTCGAGTGGGTGGTTAAGATTTTTAGAGTGTTCTCTTATTGAAGAGTGTTCAGGTTTAGAGGTAGGAATGTAGGTTATATATGACACTCCCATATGCTTAGTAATCCTACATTTTAATTGTAGACTAGTTTGGCCTACATAGCGACTTTGGCAGGTCGCACACGTAAATTTATCAACAATGGAGGATTGTAAGCATAATGGGAGTGATTACTTGTGTCGAAAGAAAGAATTTATAGAAAGAGGATTAGAATTAATAGGAAAGAGGTGTCATTGATGAAAGTACCTATCAAGAATCGAGTAAATTTATATTGAACTTAGTGGTAAAATGTTGGAGATAAAAAATATTCAAGAAAGTTTCCATATGTTTAACATTTCAAACATATTAGCGAGAGAAAATCGTTCATAAATAATTCAAAGGGGCAAATATAAAAAAAGTAATAGACAAATCTTGAAAATTATCGCCCCATATCTCTCTTTCAATCGTTAGTGTGAAGGAATGCCCTCGAAGGACCACCATGAGAGGAAGCCCTCAGAAATACCCCTCTATTATTTTAAGACTACGTGAGCCAGCGTGAGAATTTTAGAAAGTCAAGGAAAAATTCGCCACTCACTTAATCACCCGTCCCAGCTGTGTTTGTTTACCGAAGCCGATTGTCCCTCCCTCCCCTGCGATAACGACGTGCGCGGCCATATTAACCCTACTCCCATTAGCAAGGCAAGTTTGATCGTCTGGAACGACGTGTTTTTATGAATTGTTTTTGCTTAGACTGGTGCCTAGAATTTCTTGGGGACCGCAAAGCCCTGAGGCGTCTAGCAGAGCAGCCACCCGGTTATTTAACCCGAAGCTCACCATCTTTCAAGGAGATTGAAAGCCCGCCATTCACTCCGTCCGTCCGTCTGTTTCCCGTGACCCCCCGTAACTTGTCGTCGTACGCCGTCGAAGATCTCGTCGGCCGATCTACCTTCGTTAAGCTTTGGTCACTGTTCAGAGGAAAGCTACCGAACCCCCTTCTTCCCGGATAGTTGTGCGACCCTCTCATCTTCACCACTCCTTCAAGATTCCCGTCTCTCGAGACTGAGACTCCCTGCCGATCAGAAGAATCGTCTCAAGTTGAGATTACGTCTCTCTGGAGCAGAGAAAATCTCATTCATCATCACGAAGTAATCCGACCCCTTCTTTACATCCTCTGAGTCAGGACTCCCCGAAGTATCTTCTTGAAGACCTGCGCCGTTGTCTTCTACCCTCCATCCAATTCGCTCGCGCTTGAAGGTAAAGCGATCGTGTATGGTCATCCCCAGATTACCTCGTTAATCATCATTTAATTCATTTAACTACCATAAGTAATTTGTTCCCTCTTGTATATATATATATATATATATATATATATATATATATATATATTGGCCCTTTTTTATATATATTAAAATTATATTTGGGGGTATTGTCTTCATATATCCTTTGAACTGCAACTTGGCAAGTTATTAATCTAAACCAGGTCAACCGTAATTCGCAACCTTTATTAATCGCCAGACATAACTCAAGCGTCCTGTGGCTAGCTGTCTGCCCGTACTTGTGTAAGACTCTCAGCACCGAGCTAGTCTACACAGGTATACATCGAAAGTTAGTAAACACTTTGTCTTTTTTTTGAGATATAATCGTGGAAGTCGGGATGTAAATAAGTTAATAAATGTCTCACAAGATAAACATGTAGATGTTTGATAGTTTATCTCAATTCCCAAAATGCTTTTGCCACTGTTACACATAAAAGACAATAAAGCTAAAATCGCACAGAATAGGGGGCACTGGTGGTAGGCCAAAATATCATAGCAACTGTGAAAACTTGTAAAACCACTTGAAGAGTAGTAAAATAGTCAACAAAATGGCAAATTGAATTCAGCGTTGACGAGTGTAGGGTAATGCATAATCTCATAAGAGATTATTATAAATGAAGTTAAATTTTAAACATAGTTAACATGGAAAAGGATTTAGGTATCTTAATCTCAAATTATCTTTAAAAATTAAAAAATACACTGTAGCGTCACAATGGAACAATAGAGTTCTGGGATATATAAACAAAACTAAGGTTCTTCTCATGGACGCCTCAGCAAATGTAGCTCTTTGTAAAAATGTGCCCTTGCCCCATCTCAATCCAGGTGGCTATTCGATCCTGTTCTCTGATAACGTCAGAAACCTGGGTGTTTCCTTTGACAGTCAACTTGATTTTAAATCGCATGTTGCTAATATCAGCAAATAGTCTATCTGCTTTCTCGTAACCTGGGCTGTATACGGTGCCACTTTGACCGAAACAGTTTCGAGATTGCCATCCATGCCTTTGTTAACTCCCGCCCTTATTGATTTAAATCTCGTCTGTCTTAGCCCACAACACTACAAATGACCCTCTTCTCCTTGTCCAGAACTTTTCGGCACGAGTTTTCCTCTACACTCTTGTACCACACCCTTACTGCGTGAACTGCACTAGCTCCCATTAAATTCGAATTCCTTATACAGTCCTAATTCCTACATTTAAAATTCTATACACCGCAACTCCCCTTAACTAGTCCTCCTTACTGCCTACGTCCAGACAAAAAAGAGCACTTCGCTTCGGAATTATCCCCCTGCACTCGTCTCTGCTGCATGGGTGATCGTGCTATCACTCTAGTTGCTCCTAAGCTGTGGAATGGTCTGCCCCCTGACATACGCTTCTCTTCCTCGCTTTGCGCTTTCAAGCGGGCTCTGAAAACCTACCTCTTCTGTCAGGTTTTTCCCAAGTCGATAGACGTGCTCCCTGCTAATGGTTCGTGGTCTAGAACGGCGTCATATAAAACCACTATTATTATTATTATTTGAAATGAACGACTTTATTTCCCTCTTATATAAAGCGCGTGTAAGACATCGTTTGGACTATGCTGTATTATTTTGGTTTGAATACCACCAAAAGGACATTGTAATAGATGTAAAAGGACATTGAAATAGATCGTACCAAGAAAGGCCGAAGCACCTCCTTTTACTTTTACTGGAAGATCAGCATCTGTGCGGACAAATGAATTATTTAAAATACTAAACAGATTTACTAATATAACCCCGTAAGGGGCGCGGCGATTTGCCATCCTGGCCGCCGTGCTGAGGGAAATCAGCACCCTGTCCGACCCCAGCTTAGCCTCTTCTCCTTCCTTCAAAACACTTGTGTTTCCTCGCTTTTCATACAACCTCTCCCACAACTTCTCTGGTCAGCCTCTAATTTCACAGGGTAGATGCTGACCTTCTTCTCGACCAACTGTCCCGGATCGGGGCTGAGGGGGAAGGGGACAACGTTCCCTAACCCCTGAGCTTAGGTTCAGGATGTTTTTTTTTAACAACCTGCTTCATCCCCATCCATACCTTGCTCACATCCTTTTTCCTCCTCACTTCACCATCTATCCTTGATTTTACGCCGTGCCCAAGGTGGAGCCGCCATGCTGAAAGGCTGCTAGGTCACCAAGCAGGAGGGGTAGCCTTAAATGGCGGCACCTGGCTCTGCCAGGCCCGTACGCACTTTTTGCAGAGCGGGCTACTGCGAGGGGTGATGTGCTATTGCATCCCGTAATAAAAAGAGGGACACCTTGCCCAATGATTAGTCAATCAAAAAAATCCCCTTAATTACCCCTGTACCAACGACGGAGCCGCCCTGGAGCAGCACCACCGAAAACATAGAGGTCGCCCCCACCTGTCCTTGCGCAGGGGACCCTCCATATTTCTCTAACCGGAGAGGAGGCTTATTCCTTGCCTACGACTACGGGTGTAGGGGACTCCCTCTCACCCCCTTCTGCGGAGGTACTTTTGGGCACCTCCCTTTTTCCGGCGGCAATTCCTCCTTTTCTTTCTAAGGCGACTGCCAAGATGGCCAGCAGGCAGCCCATTGCCGATCGGCCCTATTGAAGCGGCTCGGTAGGGCAAACTCCCTTAGGGGAGAGAGGGAAGCCAGGCCCCTTCGGTCACTTCCCTCAAAAGACCTGCTGGCCAGAATATTGAACCTTGCCGAGGTCAAGGCCTGTTCCTCCCCACACCACCTGACTAGTGAAAATACTGCCAACGGGACCTGCGATGTCTTGGAGGGAAGGGGGGATGGCCACTGGAGGCCCGCCTGAGGTAGACATGGTCCTTGAGGCAACCCAGCCTCAGACGGTAAGGCCTTCCATGGGGGGGAATCTGGGCTCGGCGCCAAGCACCGAACCCGAATCCGCCCCTATGCAAGGTCCTGCTTAAACGGCTAGGGTTTCCGAGGCTGTACAAGGAGGGGAGGGATCTCCTCCGACCAGTGCCCCTACAACTGCCAGGAGCATCTCCATTTCGGAGAAGGACCTGACTGAGGCCGGTCCATCTGGCCTGGGGGCTCCTGCCGGCGGAGGGGAAAAGCGGGTTTATTTCCCGCCCTCCTTTCCTAAAAAGAGAAAAAATAAGAAAAAGACTAATAAGACTAGGGGCTCCTCTCCATCCGCGGGGGCTGGGGGGGAATGGGTCTGCTGCCACTTTGGTAAGTGATCAAGCCAAGATCGGCACTAAGGTGCGCAGGGCGGAGCCTCGACAACATCAGGGCCCTTCATTCAGAGGTTACCTGGCGTTTTCGAGCCTGCTGGCTTCAAACACTTTCTCGTCATTCGCTTCACTGATGGCACCATGTTGGCCAAGGGTAACATCTTCCATCAGAGGAGAGCATGAGCTAGTGTAATTAGTAGAGAGCCGAAGGTGACCTGTTTCTCGGACGGGAGCCTTCTGGCGAATGTGGCGGATTCCTCCGAGGCGGCCAAGATAAGGGCTCTTCGGACACTTGATGGCACACCGGTGAGTGTGAAGCCGCACTCTACCATGAAGTTTGTGAAAGGAGTAGTTTATGCGAGGGAACTCGTTGACTACTCCATAGAAGACATCACCTTAGAGCTAGCCGACCATGGGGCGGTTAATGTCGAACATGTGATGAGAAAACAGGAAGGGGCCTCGAGACCCACCCCTACACTCTTCTTTACGTTCGACTGTGACAAGCTCCCTGAGTCGGTGCGTGCCGGTTGGTACCGCTACCGAGTAAAGGCATTCGTGCCACTGCCGCGGCGGTGCTATTACTGTCACCGCTTCGGCCATACGAATCGTTCTTGTAGACGTGCCAAGTCGGGGTCACCCGAAGTCTGTGTAAATTGCTCGAAGGCCGCACACGATAAGTCTAAATCGTGTGTGGCCAAGTGTATCAATTGCGGAGAGCCACACCCCGCTTCTTCGAAGCAATGTAGCGCATATCTCCTTGAGAAAGATTTCCTGGCCGTTCAGGCCCGGGATCGACTCCCATTCCGTGAGGCTAAGGACTTGGTCGTGGCGCGCCCGGCTCTGCCTGGGACGTCTTATGCCTCAATAATTAGAAAGGCACCCTCTGCCCCTGGCCCATCCAGGCCAACGAGCACAGTAGTTTCGGCGCCCATTCGGAGCCCTTCTGCGGGTTCTACTCAACCCGGGCGCTCCCCTGGTAAAGCTGGCGGCAAAAGGGGCCCACACTTAGCCCTGGCTAAAACCAGAGCTCCCCCTCTTCCCCCAGCGTGACCGTTTTCCGTAAGGCGAAACAGCCACGCGCCTCCACCGAGTCGTTAGACTCACAGGAGGCAACACCCCTGAAGCTGGTCACAAGGCCATCTTCTGGGGTTCCTAAAGCTGTCCCCCGAAAGGAGGACAGCAACAAAGGAGCTTCGGCTCCTTCGCCCACACCTAATGGTGGAGCGAGTGGCTCGGAGACGGTGGTTTCTCGAAAAGAGGGCCCCCCGCCCTCGAAGCTGCAACGCCCGCCTAAGGTTTCGAGGCGGAGGGAGGAAAAGACTCGCATGGTGAGCCGAACCTCCCCCAATAAGTCCTTCGAAGGCGACAGCGCCTTCAGCGCTTTGTCCTGCCAACAGCACCCGGGGTTCTGCCTCCGGGAAGCGTACGGCCATTCCTGTGAGGGTCTTCTGTTCGAAGAGGGCCCCCGCGTCTCCTCCGAACTAGGCATGGAGGGCATATTCCTTCAATGGAATTGCCGTGGACTCTGGGCCAACTGGGAGGAGCTGCGGAGGTTCGTCTTGTCCCATTCCCCGTTAGCTATTTTTCTGCAGAAGACCATGATAGGCGCGTGCCCCCTGCCCGCCCTCCCGGGGCATAAGGGTCTTGCGACTCCACCACCGCCAGATGACCGGGCTAGGAGATGCGCGGTTTACACCCGGCATAATGTCTCCGTTCTTCCTTTCACTTTAGATACCTCCTTTCAGACAGTGGCTCTGCAGCTCCACCTGGATAGGAGGTATGCTATCATTTCTGCGTACATTCCACCGTCAGCTGACTTCGACGCGGGGGACTTCCGCCCCGTTGTGTCACGGTTTCCGAGGCCCTTACTCTTGCTTAGGAACTGAACGGGAGGCATCCTCTCTGGGGAGACTACTCAATAAATCCCAGGGGACAATTCCTTGCCGATCTGATCGAAGAGCTTGAGATAGGTGTCCTAAATGTGGATGAGTTTACGCATCACTGCCCGAGAAACGCTTCCTCTTCTTGCCTTGATCTATCTTTGTGCTTTTCGGATGCACAGCTTGATTTTGATATGGGGGGGGGGGGGCGATGACCTCCATGGCAGTGATCACTTTCCCATTCAAATATCATTTTCAGTAGCCTAGTACTAGATCAGTTTTTAATACGGCGACTAATGCCCAAGTAGGCAGTCGCCAGATGAGCTCTTGAAAAAAAAAAAACTAATATAAACTATAATTCAATTTTTGCGTTAGATAACTGAGTGGCATACCACGGGGGCCAGGGGGAGGGGGCAGCTTAAACTAGCTGCTGTAAAAGATTGTGGGGTATGGTTGGATTCCTTAGACCCTCAGTTATCACTTCTACGTTCACAATCTCGTCAATCGACTGCTCAATCCTTGCAATCCAAGATGGCTGCCATTTGCATGTTTACTCATTTTCATTAATATATATCATATATCTATGAGTACTACCTTGATTATGGTTTTTGAGGGGGTCAGGTAATTTGTGTATGATGTTCTAGATATGCTAGAATGTTAATTTGTACATACCAAATGAATAAAAGTACTTTTGTAATTAGTTTTATCTTATTTGATAGCCGTTTGCCATCAAACACAATTAACAGAATCTATACAACAATCATAAACAAACAAATTAATAATTGAAGAGCAACCACTATACAAGGCAACTTCTAAGAGTATTCAATCCTTAATACTAATTTAAATATCAATACTGGATGGACCATTATGAACATCAATTGAAACTTAGTGTTATCTTTAAGTTTTGTAGTATTCTTACCAGTCATTTAACAGTCTAGGGTTGACATTATATTAAATTTTATTTACTCCACTTTTTAATTCTTTAAAAAATAAGGAATAATTGTAAAGAAGACTATATATGGAGTGATAACAAATCTTTCTTAAATATCCAGAAATTGATTGTCTCACAAAATCACTCTCATACAATGTTTTTCTTACATATACAACACAAATAATGGAAAAGGTTTCTAGTATGTGACAGCATACCGGCAAACTATTTAGCCATCTAATTCTGATTCCTCAGAATGTTCAAAGTATTTCGCCCTTGAACATCTATCTAGTGACCCTTGGCACTTACAGCCAATGAACAGTTTCTGAAGCAACCTTTTTTGAATCCACATGACACTGTCTGCGACAAGTCCTGTGTCCACAATGGTTCAGTCATAGGAACTGATACAAGCATTTTATCTTTGAGGACCCAACCATAGTCTTAAATATTTGGATAGTTAGATTTAGCTACATGTGCTGTTTTGTCGATGAAGGTATCATACATGGCGCGCCTCAGGGCCTCAGAGGCAACATGAAGACATTTTCAGTAGGCGGCAACAATTTCAGCAAAATTGCCTTGTTGGTGAGGAATTTGTTAGCCCTGGCATCTGACAATGGCATCCTTGGGATGGTATTACTTTTTTGCATAAGTCATAATCATAAGATCTCGAGCTTGGTTGATCAAGTCATCCGTAATACTAAACTGTCCATTTTCACCAAATTATTCAAGCGCACTGGTGTTGACTTTGGCCGACGCAGTGAACCATCCTTTTTTGCTGGTGAAGTAAGGGTGGGCTTGTAGTATCATTTCCATTAAAACTATGTAGAAATGGCAGCAATTTACATTGTGATGGCTAAGGGGCTTTTGGAATTCATAAATTAGCAAATAATGCAATGGCCCAGTTCTAACCCAGAGCTCTTCAAGCTGTGTCATCAGGGTTGATGCATAATAATATATGCATAGACTTATAAATCAGCGTTATTAGCATGCACAATAACACATTCAGCTGCATCCTTGTTTATAGAGAAGATAGTGTGGAGAATGATTATGGTGTCCGCTTCTTCCTGTGTTAATTCAAGTTCATGAACGTTGGATACAGTTCCTCCTGTTATAACAACTGACTTGGATATTTCTTGAAAGCCACCACCAATGTAGAAGGATCTTGATCCCATGAATGAACTTTCTTTTTCCAGACCACTCCAATAAATGGACAGATACAACAGAAGTTGAAATTTATTCTGATTACTTGAAAAGAACTCTCTTGGGTCTTGAGCATTATACTGGCTCTCCACTTCATACAGCTTTTGAACTCTGTTTCCAGTTCGTTTCGAATGGGTTGCATCTTTCGTACTAGGGGCCCAGTATCGGTCACAGCAAAAGTCAATGGGGGTTGCACCATGTGGAACACTATTCAGAATTTGTTTTTTTAGTCTGTTTGCATAATCTGGAAATTTTTTAGTTTTTTGGGAATGGGAAGCGACGAATAAGACCCATTGTATCAATGATAACTGATGTACAATTATCAATGGATGGTAATTCTTCTATACTTGATACATTTGTCTTATCTTTGAGGACTTTTATGAGGTCTGATTTGGATCCAAATGACCTCATCGTAGCATCGCTTTCAAACAATGCTTCTCGTTTGGTTGTACAAGTGGTATCCAGTGCCAACACTTAGTGGGTTGACAACACCACATACATGATTTAGAATATGCTGTGCCATAATCAGAATTTTCTCCTCTTTCATATTGTTGGTACACACTCTTTAATTTCCAGGATCTGGCATTTATGTTTTGCATGTGAGGTAATAATTCAGGAAATTATACTAATTATCTGGTATGAGCTTTGAAGCAGCCTCTGTTGAGGTTCCTGTCACGGGCTCATCTTTCTGAACTTTCTTGCATTGTTTAGCGTCATATTTTTAGAATTTTTGCAGCCTGTCTTAGGATACCCAGGTCTTTCCTCTCATTCTGTCCATTTCGAGGTCTAACCTAAAGCTATATTAGATGCACAAACAAAGCCAGCGGCACAACTTTGATCCAGTACTGCGACTCGATTACTAAAATGTTGTTGCAAATACCATAATAATGTGTTGGATCTGTATTTCTCTGAACTTGGACACCTGAACTGGCCAAGATAACTCTGTATCGATCCCTCAAGGACTGAATGAGAAAAGCCTGATTTTTAACAAACAGTTTAGTTTCTAGTTCTTGGAATAGCAATTCAAATGCTTAATTATATAGATTTGGCCTTTCCGTTTTACTGGCTGGGACTTTTGAAGCTTTGAAAGCATTCATACATGGTTCGTGGTAACATATATCATTGGCTATCATATCATGACCTGCACCAACCAGTGCAGAATGTCATCTCGTCTCAGTTTTCGAGTATGATTGATTATTGCCTCTTGACTGTTGTCGGTAGTAACTTTACCATCTGGACTTTACCACGAAACTATTTCTTACCACACAGCATTCCTTAGCATGATAGGGCTCAGTTGCTGATTTAGTGGCATGGCTTGGAGTAGATTCATCAGGGACGCTGGGTGTTGGTGGTCTAGATTCAGATGAAGAACCAGCTTGCCTACGTTGCGCACAACTTAAACTTTTCTCATTTAAGTACTGATTCCTTTATTTTTCATGCGATTTGGGAACATTCTGTAACAACCAATCTGTAACTTTCACCCCATTGTCCAAGCGAATTGCTGTAACATCTTTTCTGACGGCAATTGCATTTTTCAGTTTTTCAACAGTGGTTGGTTGTACCATCTATAATCGTAAGCCTTTTGGTGAGGCTTGACCATGTATACAGATATCATAGTTAGTTGTTTCTTCATCAACGTTTTGTCTTTTCTTAACGCACTGAATAGAAAGTAATTCATCACATGTTCTTTTACTGGAGGTCATTTTCTTCATGAACTGAAATAAAAAGAAAAGAAATACCATTAAAACCATGCCAATGATGTTCCTGAACATCCCAAAACTAATAATTTAATAAAAAAAGTCAATGATATAGTTATATACATTTTATTGTAAAAATGAACAAATCATACACAATTAAAATATTTGTTTCTTGCAATATTTAGCTTAAAAATACCCACTATGCATAATATATTATAAACGGTTGCCTATACAGTAATATAAATGCATTTCAATGAATTCTACGACCCCCAAAACCCCAGAATAAACATATTACACTTTCACATCCGATCAATATTGACCAAGATACGGAGATTTCAAGGAACGGCGGCCATCTTGGACGCCATCTTGAATAGCCGGAATTGAGCAGCTGGATCGCGAAGTTGTGAACATGGAGGTGATAGCTGCGAGTCTAAGAAATCCAACTATACCACACAACCTTTTTCAGCAGCCCTTGTCAGGTGGACTGTAATGTTGGGCCCCCCCCTCCTCAAGTAGCAGCTAGAAATAACCAGCAAACAAAAGATATAACACTACAATAGTACATAATTTCTTGTTTTATAAAATAAAGTTTAGGAATGGCTTGCTTAGGAAGCACTACAGATTAAAAACATTTTAAAATATAATCCTGCGGAAATAAGAGTTGAGAACATAATTCTTCATCCATGTCCTTTCTTTCTTTACATTTTCTTCACCTCTGACTTACCTCCTTTCCTCTTTTTATCGAGCTTGTCTCGAATGGATCATAGTGTCTTTGCTGGTTCGTAATTCTTTAAATCCGCGTAATATAAACCTACTTAACCTCGCTGATTTAAACCCCTTGTAAATATCGAAAACATTATTTAACAAAATAAAACGAAAAAAAATTGCGAAATTTTTTTAATAGTTCGTGAAGAGATAAAATTAGGCAACATGAAAATGTGTGGAAGTGCTTAAACCATATTATTTTGAGCTGCAAGGCCGATAGGTTATGCCACTCATATGAACCTGTCTTTGTTCGGCAAAAGACCCAGTCCTTCCATGGCTTGGAGGAGTTTTGCCATCAAACATAGAAAGAAGGCTAGCCGCTTAGATCAGGGGAGGATGAATAACAACGAGCGCTCCCTGGAACTGAAATTCTCTTTTGTGAAATATTTTGGACCAAGAAACTCAATTATCCACATTGGGAAATGATAAAAGCCCACTTTCCACCTCTCAAACGATAAGTGATTGAATATTCTTGTTCCCAGGTGTTGTTTGGCGATAAACAAGTATGGTGTAATGGAATATGTCCCCACTTCAAAAATTGCACCCGGGATTAATGGCGATAGTTCCCTTAAATACCTATGCTCGTGAATTCATTCAAGATCTAATCTACCTTCTAAAGCAGCAAGGGGGTGTTCAATTTAGCCTGGTACCTGTAGTATTTCTTTGCTAAAAGTTAAAGCGAAATACCAGAAAGTATATATATATATACATATATATATATATATATATATATATATATATATATATATATATATATATATATATATTTATATATATATATATATATATATATATATGTATATATATATATATATATATATATATATATATATATATATATATATATATATATATATATATATATATATGTGCGTGTGTTTGTATGTGTGTGTAAATAAAGTGGTGAACCTAGAGAAAGTAGGCATGTGTAGAATATACGTGATGATGTGAATATATTTTGGATACTGTCTACCATCATTTTTGGAATTTTGATTTGTTTAATTTTCAGGTTATGTTGATGTTTTTCTATTTCATTAAAAATACAACAATTTTCATTCCACTGCAATAAATTGAACTAACGTCTTTATTCTGATCTGGAGATGAATGAATTCCTGAGACCTGAGTGCCTGGAACTTTCTTCAAATTCTTCTACCGCTTCAGGAAATGAAATCACTGAATCGTACATTTACTGCTTTTCTTCGGACTATAATGTCTTATTATCCCTATAAAATTGATACAGTGATCAACCCTTTTCGCTCACCAAAAAAGAATACATTATAGTTATAAATCTTCTACTATGTCAAACCTAAAATACAACTGTTCTCTTGATAATGAAGCTCGTATTCTTTACTTCTTTATTTTATGAATTAGATTCGTCCTTATATTCTATCGATTTAGTACACGACTCTTTTTTAACCTACCTCTCCTCTACCAACCGTCGACTCAATGCACTTCCTTACTACCTTTCTTTCTGAATTCTCCAGCCTCAGGACTAGTCCTCTGCCTGGAATTCACCAAAAATTAACTCCTCACCGCACCGCATATTTGGCGGTCGTTACACTCTTATGGGGAAAACACGTTGATACGCTCCTGGACTAAGGCACCAAAGTTCTAGGTACACTCATATACGACCTACATATCGAAACTCAGCACAATATACAACCACACCAGTGCCTAGGTTGCTATAGGAGGACACCAAACACGGTGTAGAAAGATACTTTTACACCGACTGTACCAGCACGACTCACATGTGTAAATGGCGGAGAAAGTCACGTCGCAGTAAACATGAAGTGTCCATACCTCATGGAAAAGCGTTGGTTGCCGTTATGGAGCTAACGAGTCCTCAATACACCCCACCCTCATATGCTTCGACTTCACCCATTATCACTGCCACCACCGTCCCCGCCTCGCATCCTCCACCCTCACAATAACATATGTCACTGCTGCCGGCGCCATGGGGCCACCCAGTCTCCACTACCAACACACCAACACACCTTAACAAAGCAACCACAAAACACAACTGACCAACGTGCTTTCAGCTGTGGCAAAAGACATGACTGATGGGGCGACCCACGCCTCTACACCACCTCCTAAACCAGCCTTATGCTGCAAAGGGACTGGCGCAGATCGTATTCCTAGAGACGGTATTTGCCCTTTTACAAGACCACAAAAATAGAAGGCCAGCACTTCTTCTCACACCAGGGTGCGCCAGCCGTTACTACCACTTTCTCTCGCTCCTCTTCCACCAACACCACCACCCCTGCTTGCTACCCTGTTTTCCTTACTTTTCTAGCCCCTGCCTCAGTCTCAACTCCGACACCACCTCTTTCCTTTGCTACAGCTCTCCCAGCCACTGCCCACAACTCCCTCTCCACTGACTACTTAATCCAATCCGTTGCCCTTTCTACCGCCTCTGTTCGCTCGCGCTTTATGTCACCCCATCAGCTCCCACTTAGGTGATTACGGATACGTCCTTAAAACCCGCCAACACACTCGCAACCACTAGAGGCATAAAACACACACCCTCCTAATCTTCTGCCAACTCCTCCCTATCACAGAAAACACGAAAGAAGTTCACCGTGGTACTCCGCACTCTGTTGGGGCAATGTTAGGATATCAAGGAAGACAAAGCGGCTCAGACCAACTATACTGCACGCGTCTTCGTTCCCAACCACAGGTCGGCTTAGCATAGTAAAAGTGAATCTACGTAGTTAGCACGGTGTGTGCTACAGTGTCTTCAACCTGGTACTCAACACACATAAGCTAGACATTTTATTCTGAACTACACCAGTCTAAACATTCCAAATACAAGACTCCGCATTGCAGGCTATCACACACACCTTATTCAACAGGCGATGCAACTGGGCTCAGCGATGCTAGTTAAGTGTTGCATACATCACGCAGTCATAAACACCAAAGTCGATTCTATCTCAGCCTGCAAAATACACAATGTCACTGATACAATTCTACTGGCCACACACTACAGTCCACTACGACTACACTTACACATATACGTCCTTCTCCGTGCTCTACACAACCCTGACCTTGCACTATTTTTTTATGGAGGGCTTGAATGCACACCATCTACCCCTGCTTTCTAACAAAAAGCGATGTGGGCATGTATCTAATCGGTGTCCCGCGGCGATTTTCATGCGAGCACATAGATCCGCCTTTCCCCATATTTTTTTTGTAACCACGCAGAGACCTCACCCCAGACATAGTCACGCCACCCTTTTATGACTATACACATACTAACTGGAAAGAGTTCAGAAGACACAGCTTCACAAACACAACACGCAATCTCAATCTCCAGTACACCAGCCCTACACATAGAGTTACTCAGTGGAGCACACTCATAGATACCATAAACACAACATAAAAACCTATACACACCGCGTTAAATACACATATACATCAAATACTTAACTTTCTTCATACACACAGACTCATCATAATATACAACAACCACTAAGGACAAGGCGACGAAGCCAACAAACATCACACTCTTAGATGCCCACATCTTACAATGCCTCCAGCTTGATCGGAACCGTCAATGGCATTCGACAAGGTGTAGCAAGATGAAGTCAGTTAAAAACTAGCTAACAATATGGAGCTCCGTATCTGCACAAGAAGGCTTCTCTTCCATTACCTTACCGAGAGGAGATGTCACATAAATTACAATAACACAACATCACACCTATTCGCACCACGTACCGACGTACCCCAGGGTAGCGTCTTGGCGCCCACAATATACATTAAGCGCACAAACGACACAACACAGCCTCTAGAAACTGCAGGCACACATGTTTACTGTCTTATGATGACGACGAAACCATTTTCTTCTCCGGCCAGGGCCCAGACACAATCGCTCACCGATCACAAATAATACTATACAAAAAGACAAGTTGCTTATAGTCCCGAATCCTCTGAAGACATAGACGACACCCTATGGCCAGCGAGATGACTACATGCAAAACATATAAATATATATAATTACACGAACCAGACCCAAACTACACAGCCGACACACATGGTATAGGAAAGCAGAGAATACAAAACTATGCGCTGAAACGCGCATATCGCTCTCCTCATTACAAATACATGTCCACACTACACGAAAACAACAAAATCACACCACTAAACATATTCACTCATTACCGCATAACACGATAGTTAGAGAAACTCGCAAGAGACCCCACCTACATCGAAATACACGACAGATAACACACTGCGTAGTCGTTGAGATATTCAGTAGGTCTCAATTACCCACAACCAGCACACATATTCACATAAGATAACAATACATTGAGGATCGCGTTGCCCTTACTCGCTCCTCATCCTTTCCATCCTCCTTTTTGCCCCCCTAGTCCATTAATACCGTAACATACACTCACAAAACACGTATCATCGGTGTCTAGCCACAACCTTTAACTTTATCTATCCCTTCTTAAGTTTTTCCGCACCATTTTCCTAGCTCACTATTCGATCCATGTGGCTAACTAACTACAGTCATTCCTCCTCTGCTTTTCTTTCTATTCAAATCCTGCCATGCTATTGCTCAATACATCGGTGCATTGAATTCACTCTTCTGTTCCTACTGCTAAACAACTTGTTAAAGGATTTAGGAGACAGATTTTGATATCAAACTATAAAAAATGCAGTAGAAGACCTATTGTACAATGGTTTCTTCACTCTATCTGGTGAATCGGAGTCCAAACATGATCTCCAATGAGGCGAAGATTGTGTCTCTCTTAACTATTCAGGTAGGTAAAAAAATATTCGGCCTAAAGTGTCCCATTTTGTCTAAGGGGCATTAAACATTTCTCTGATCAGACTGATCAGGATTCATCGTTATTTGTCACCTCATCGAAGATGTTAAAAATCTGGTAGGAGACAAAGCGAAGAAAGATCTAGAGAAAATAAGATTTGAAGCGAGGACCCTACCAGAAAGATTAGATACCATTTTTAGCGATAATACTTATGAGAACATCAAAAACAAAATCAAGAGTAAACAAACTTGAAAAAAAGTCGCGAAGATAGATCACTTCTGCAAAAACCAAAGCCTTGTGAAAATAATTTTCGCATACTCTGAAATGGCAATGAAGCCAAAACACTATGGTTTCTTGGTTTCTTATTAAAAATCTCCCCTTACCAAATAAAAACAAAAGAATATGGGTTTCTTGGTGTGTGCTGTGCAATCGAGAGCCAAAAGTCATTGACTGTCTCCAAGCAGAAAAATAAACTCAGAATGTGGAACTATTTGCCATTCTTGAAATAAATGATACAGCACCAATAAAATGCAACAAATTCAAAGTTGAGAATCCTGCATTAGCAATGAGACACCCCACGTGGAAAGGTGCATTTACGGAAAAAAGAGCTATACTGATTAACGAAAAAGAAGATAAAAATGACATGGACATTATTCACGGAATTAAATACCCCAAGAACCAGCGGCCGAACGCTCCTGGTTACAAAAGAATGTAATGAGATCATGACCTTCATCACGTAACGTTCGAGCATGTGCTGAACGGCGCAAATAAAATTTATTATTCCTCTCTATTCCACCGTCCATGATATGCTATAACCACAATTCAAAGAAGAGGAATGAAACGGAGAAGACATTGAAACAGATGAACTAAAAGGACGACCAAACCCCAGGCAACAAAAGACTAATTTTTGACTCCTTCAACCGAGCAGACAAACAGGAGAAGGAAGAAAAACAACCATAACTGCCATACGAAAGGAAAGAGGCCAGTAAACTAGTCGGAATTTCAAGAAATGTGGAGCGGAATGTAGCCTCTATCTCCCAGGAAGACAACTTCCTACCGATCATCACGAAGATGGCACTAATAGGTAAAAAAATGTAGCCACATATGATTGCTGCAAAATTGGAATTATTTTATTTGTCTTTACTATGTACTAGTTTACAGCCTACTAAAATTCCCTTTAATTTAACTACGGTCAAATTAATAATAAGTTTAAATGGAGCTTCGACGCCAAGTACATCAAAGAGGAAGATGAAAATGAACTATATAAGTAAACCAGGCAATGGCTTCGCTACTAAGATTAAAATTTAAATTTTTTAAAAAAAGCAGCCATGGTTAAATTTTTATAAATTTTCTAAACTTCGCCAATTATAATAATTTTAAAAAGGAACTCGAAACTAAATTTTCCCCTTTCAAAATATCACGTTGCTAAAATATAGTTATAGAGAATAAGATATATAAAAATAAATTTTCTGAAGTTCACCATTTGTAATTCTTTGGGTTTTAAATAATTTACAAAATTTCGATACTTATATTTATTTCTGAACTTCGCAACTTTGTTTTTTGATATAATAAAAAAATTATTAGAAATATCTTTGAAAAAAACATAAGTCATAACCAAACTAAGATAAAATTATTATTTAAATACTCAAAAGAATCCCTTTCTTAAATTATAGAGTGATTGAAATTACTTCCCCGAAGATAAATAGTATATAGTGAATGTTGAACATCTAAATTGATTAGAAGCGGAAAGCGACACTTAACATATATAGATTAAAAAGTGAAACAAAGGAATGATAATAATAAAAAGGTGATAATATTTAATGAGGATTAATATAAGTAAAAATGGAAAGAGAATAATTATAGGGTATATATTAAAAATAAAAAACTTAGGAGTATGGAAATATTTAATCCTAAACATAACCTCTATTGCTTCCTAGTACCTCAGTCCATTTGTCAACAAGCTTATAAATACCATGCTTGTAAAATCTTTAGGTTTTGATGCGAAATATGAAACCAAACCAATTAGTTTTAAACTTTTATTCTTCATGTCAACATAGGAGCATCCAAATGGTTCTGTAATCCATTAAACAAGACATAATCAGAAGGAGCAATTTCAGGAGAATAGGAAGGATGCAGCAATATTTTCTAACCGAGCTCTTCCATGAGATCTGTGGTCCTTCGAGTTGTGTGAAGACGGGCATTAATTGTTGATTGTTTTCTAACTGTTCGTACTGGACAATTCCTTCAATATCACACCATACACTCGAAATGATCATTTTGGATGAAGTCCTCCTGTCGGTTGTTGAAAAATTCTGATACACGAACGGCAGTGTTTAATGTTATGATAAATCATCCAGTTCTCATTAACAGTAACAAACCTGCCCAAAAATGGTGATTGAAGGGTGTTGTGAAAGCAATAACTCACAGCGAGCAAGAAGCTGTGGCAGATTCGCCGTAAACTTGTCTATTGCGGGACCCATTTTCCAATCACTGGAACATTGCCAATCCTCTTAGGGTTGGCGTAGAACAGTCGTATGGTTTATTTTAAATTGCTCAGCGAGTTTGCTAGAAGTTATGGCAGGATTTACTCTGACAACAGCTGCGACCTTTTTGGTATCAAGTTCTTTTGGACAACCTTCTTTTGGTCCGTCTTTTAAAGTGAAATCCACACTCCTTAAACAGGAAAAACACCATAACTTTATTGAATGGATTTTGCTGCTGTACCTGCATTGACACCTTTAGAAAACTCATAGAGTAAAACATGTCTAATGTGATCTTAAAATGGAAGGACATAGGTGTGAATACCGTAGAATATTATGAACAATATTTTTCTAATCTGAAAGAAAAAGCTATAAATTAATCATTGTAGCATTTGTAAATTATAACAAGAGGTACTACTTCAATAAATGCTATCTATAACTTTATTCTAGAAAATAGGACACTACTTTCGTTCCAAGCTGATATAAAGTAAACAAAATTATGAGTAATTAAATTATAATCTATCGCGAATATCAGAGAAGTACTAGAAAAAGGTAACATTATCTACAGAGGTAAAAAGAGAAGATAAGTGCAAAGTTAAATTGCATTAGCGCCCGCTCAAGCACACTCGCTTGAACTCTGTCTGTCTACCTCTATCTCCAAATCTGTATCTGCCTCTCTCTTTGTCTCTCTTTCTCTCTCTCTCTCTCTCTCTCTTTTGGGTTTTTTTACAGTAGGGTTGATATGATGATTGACTGAAGACGAAGACAACACAGCTCTCTCTGTAAACTGTCATAGCTGATGTTCTGGCCAAGTCTATTGTTCAAAGTTATTAAGTCTTTGCTCTCCGTTTGGTTGTACAAGTGGTATCCAGTGCTAACACTTAGTTGGGTGACAACACCACATACATGCTGTAAGAATATGTTGTGCTATAATCAGAATTTCTCCTTTTTCGCATTGTTAGTACACACTCTGGAATTTCCGGATTTGGTATTTGTGTTCCGTCTGTGAGGAGATAATTCAGGAAGTTATAGTAATTATCTGGTATGAGCTTTGAACCAGCCTCTGTTGAGGTTTCTGTAACGTGCCCATTTTTCTGAACTTTCTTGCATTGTTTAGCGTGATTTCTTAGGATTTTTGCAGCCTGTCTTAGGATACCTAGGTCTTTGCTCTCATTTCTGTTCATTTCAAGCTCTCTCAGCTTATCAATGGTATCACCTAAAGCTATATTAGATGCACAAACAAAGTCAGCGCCACAACTTTGATCAAGCACTGTGACTCGATTACTAAAATGTTGTTGAAAACACCATAATAATGTGTTGGATCTGTATTTCTCGGAATTTCGGACACCTGAACTGGCCCAGATAACTCTCTATCGATCCCTCAAGGACTGAATGAGAAAAGCCTGATTTTTAACAAACTGTTTGGTTTCTAGTTCTTGGGATAGCAATTCAAATGCTTAATTATATAGATTTGTCCTTTCCTTTTCACTGGCTGGGACTCTTGAAGCTCTGAAAACATTCATATATGGTGCGTGGTAACATATATCATTGGCTATCATATCATGACCTGCACCAACCAGTGCAGAATGTCATCTCGTCTCAGTTGTCGAGTATGATTGATTATTGCCTCTTGACTGTTGTCGGTAGTAACTTTACCATCTGGACTTTACCACGAAACTATTTCTTACCACACAGCATTCCTTAGCATGATAGGGCTCAGTTGCTGATTTAGTAGCATGGCTTGGAGTAGATTCATCAGGAACGCTGGGTGTTGGCGGTCTAAATTCAGATGAAGAACCATGTTCTTTTATTCATTCTTAATCCCTTATGATGCATAAAAATCACAAGCAAAAGATAGCTATTTGACCTAAAAAATTATATATTATATTAAATAGAAGTGAATCTTTGCCATATTAAGCAGAAAACAACAAATCCAAACAAGAGAAAGAAATATAGTAAACCTTTTATTTATTTAACATCATTGAAACCTCTGCTACTGCATCACTGATAACATATAATTTATAACAGGTTGTACATAATACGGTTGATATATAAAAGAAGTTAAGGATTGATTTTTTTAGCTTTCTTAAGGTAAGCATTTGGCTTCGCGTACTGGTAGGAAGTTGTTGGCGTTCCACGTTTGGCACGAGTGCTAAGGATTGCCAGGCCTGGTCTAGAGTAACCTTTTAGGCCAGAAAATCTATAATATTTTGCTGCAAATAATGAGCAACGGATTGAAGGAGAATAAAATGATAATGTTGGCAACAATTGATTAGCAGTGCCAGAACAACAGCCACAAATGATCTGACGCCATACTAATTCATAGAAGCCAAGCATCCATAAACAACAAAGGCTACATGATGAATGAAACATGCCGTTTCAGGATAAACCCAGCTATGACTTTACCTTCGAACAAGGGCAATAATTAACCAAACCCTAGTGATAAGCAGAATTCCTCTATTAATTCAGCCAATTTACTCAATCTATATTCCACTACAGAAGATACAAATGAACAGCACTTCGTCCAAATGGATCGATCCCTCAATTTTCCTGAAAATGTCATCCATTTCCACCATATTTTGTCCTATCGGACAAATGTGTACTACTTAACGTCACAATGTCTTTATTAGTATCCGCAACGCATTCCATTGCTAAACTTGTACACACTCCCCCCAAACACACACCTCTCGCAATTAATCATTAACTTTTACCTACACAAATCCAAATAACAAAAGTAGTCATGACACATGCAACCAGCTCCAGCCTCCGGGTCTATCCAAATCACGGTACATACACACCACCCATCTTTAGGTCACGAATCAAACCAAACTATGTATAACTCAACCTCAAGATCAGCAGTCTATATACCTAAGCAAGCTCACTGTGCACATTGATTCATCTCATATTAATTGCACTCTTTATAGGTTACACAATTTAATGTATAAAGCGCCATCTCTCCATCTGTTTTCCATGTCATTTTTATAAGGAATCTACGTATCATTTAATGCAAAGCGGTTCCCCAGAGATCGCCAATAGTGGCTCACCAAGCCTCGGAATAATGGTCTAGGATTCTCGATAAAATGATAACCCTAAGATGCCTTTAACTCGTCGAGCATTGAGACTCCCAAAGGGGTAATAGCATTCGGATATCAAATTCTGCAAATGACGCCCTTAATGTTTAATACATAAAAGCGATATCTGACATAATTAAAATATAGGTGTCATATATATGTCCAAATTCTCAGTAAAATTGGATTGCACTCCATTTGTTGAGGCAAAAAACAACAAAAGAATTCCCGCCGGAATGTTTGTAAAGAGAGATCTGTAAAGAAAATGCTAAAAAGGGAGGAATTAAAATTGCGTGGGAGGCATATAGCGGCAAATCTTCCTACGGGTATAGCGACCGGTAGGGCGCACAATCTTCCAGATATCAGCTGCAGTATGCTGGCACATACTATACCTGATACCCCCTTGCAGGGTACACACTGAGGTCGAGAGTGCGTACCATTCGTTCAGGTGTTAGATGTAGCATGATATTTATCCCTGGTACACCTTCCCCTGCCTGATGGGTGCGATAAACTCCAAAAAAGCAGATGGGGCAAGGATAAACCCGCTCAAGGGTGGAAAGCGGCACTGAACAGCTTTATAATTAAGCCAATAACGACCCTAGCGCCCTTTCTTGGGAGGCTAGACTGTGACCTACTCTTTTGAAGAACCAGTGCTTGACCTACCTTTCATGGGAAGCTAGAATGTAGACTTAATTTTGGGTGGGGGAGACCCAATGTTTGACCTACTTTATGTGGAAAGCTGGTGTGACCTATACTTTTGTAGACCCAGCGCTTAACCTAATTCTTATGGAAAGCTAGAATCTGGCCTACTTTTGAGGGCACATTCACGTATCCTTCTGGAAAGTTAGGCTATGACCTGCAGTTCTGGAGACTCAGTGCTTGACCAACCTTTCCTGAGAAGCTAGAGCCTGACCTACTCTTTTGGAGACCCAGTGTTTCACCTACCTTTTATTGGCCATTTTTCTGGCCCTTTTCGCTCTGAATCTGAGGCCGCAGATGATGAGCAGGACAAGAACGGGGAACCCAAAGATGCAGGACAAAATTGGAACGAGGACAAGGCGGAGCTGCACTGAAATCAGAGAGACAAGTTACACCCTCGCCAGACACCTTCATTCACTATTTATTTATCGATCTTTAGTAATAAATTTTTAATTTATACCTATAAGTTGGGCTGGTGCGCATCAACGCCTCTAAAAATACGGTCTTTCCTTCCACACCTTTATGCCTTATGAATAAAAAAGTTACCTTAGTATTTATTTATTTAGTTGATTAGTAAATAGGTTGAAAAAAGTTATTTTAGTTTAATTTTGCCTAATACCACACTAATTCCATGATCTACGAAAGTGCTTGGAATTTTCTTTTCATTGATCCTTCGTGTCGGTAAATTCATTGGAGTTTTTTCCTTTCTTTTTATTTTAAATTTGAATTTCAGTACCATAACTTACATCACATGAGTTAAATATCACAACCACCCATAACTGTGTTTTTATACCATTTACTTTGCCCACTTTTGTATTTTCGCTCTTGTTTAGTCCCTTCTGCATAAAATCCTCCTATACACTTTTATCATTACACCCTCGATCAATTTACTATAGGGCAGATTCCTACGTTGAGTGTTGCCTATTTCCATTTTCCAGCATTAAATCAAAATATGTTGGGGCTGGTAAGATAACCCCCTTCCCCTCCAATCCATCAAGCTTAATTAACTTTAGCACCAATCAACTCACCCACCTGAAGATCACCTCACCTATCTATCTCACAATTCTTAATCACTCAATATCTCAATAATCAAACAGCCAGAATCACTTAACATCACAACCGTTAAATCCTTCAGTCCCACCGCACCCAATGTGTGAGTTACACGAGTCCTTTATTACCTAACTTCCCCATTGCTTAATAATCTAACATCTTAATCTCTTAATCATCTAACCTCCAATTCACTAACATGCTGACTCTCAATCCTTTAATCCATCAATCTCTTAATCCTTAAATATATCGACCTCCTAATCCCTTGCTCAGCAAACCTCAAAATCCACAAATTATCAACAATTCAATCCTATAATCCCCTAACATCCCAATTCCTCAATCATCTAACCTCTTAATCCTTAAATCCACCAACTCTTTAATCCCTCAATCATCCGACCTCCGAATACCTCAATTTACCAACCTTTCAATCCCTTATTATCCAACATCCCATTCTAGCCATCACTCAAACTCCCAATCCCTCAAACACACAACTTGCCAATCCCTCAACTCAAAATTCCAACTTTACCCCACTCTAAAAACTATATTATTTCGCCTCTTTAACAAAATCAGTTTTGAAATTTTCTTTTGGGGGGTGAAAAGTTTTCCTTTGTTTCCAAAAATGTTTTATTTACTTTGTCAAAAAGAAAGGAGATTTTTGGCCCCAGATAAACAGCTTTGGCGAGGTGTTTACACAGATCAATGGCGATTTAGTTCGATTCGAAAGGACGGTCAATTCGAGACCCCAAGAAGACACTGGTGGCCGCGAAGGATCTGTGGCCAGACTTGTTCTCTGTATTTTGGGAGGTCACTTATTTTGTAACTACTTGTTCATGGAATTTATGTTTGTAGATGGGTGATTGTGGAGTCATGCAGAGCTTTCTCAATTCCAGGAAAAAAATAATAGGAGGAATATATTTAGTAAGGAAAACAAACGAGATGCCTCTAGAGCAATGCACGTCAAGATAAATCACCCATAACTCTCCCTCTTTTCCGCCAATATATTCACCTCTATTAATTCCTCTTTTATCGAACCTTTTCACAATCTTGGTGTTTCATACAACTGATCCATTTTGTCCAGAATACGTAATGTAAGTCTTTTTTTTTATCCTTCCAATCTACAGTAATAAAATAGCTTTTGGAGTTGCTTCCTAATCCGTTCCGGAGCCTTTTTTTAGCACACTGAGCGTACAGGCATAAAGTACACTTTTGATCTATATCAGTGATTTTAGGCCTTTCCTTTCCAACTCTACTGTTCACCTGTAGGATATTCGGAATCTTTCATATAGCTTACAGGCGATACACTCCATTCCTACGGGTCATCTCAAAGTTGAGTGGTTGGGCTGTTTGCGAGGGAACTTCAATTTCTAGAATTTTTTAAGTTGTATAGTTTTTTGATCACTTTTCCGCCTTACTTCACCTACTACATTTATTTTCCTTGCCGGTGTAATAAGTGCCACTGTTTCCCACCATTGTTCTACAGTTGTGGAGTGCAGTTTTTACTGCCAGCTACTCAAGTGGTACAGACATCTTAATGTGTTTCTTCCATTGTTTATCCAGTCGATTTATTTAATACTGTCTTTGTTTACCTATTGTCGATATATAAATGACTGCTTGTATTTTTTGTTCTTCTTTGTTTATAATTGTATCCTTTGTTTCAATATCGGCCAAATTAATTCCAAAGAGAGGTAATATCAATAACATGAAAAATTTGAAGGGGTGCTGTACTTTTTTTAATTAATATTAAAAATATACATTTGACTTTGAATGGAAATAATTGGTAAAGGTTTTTCGCAAAGTAAAACCTGTGCTGACTATTCCCTACCAGATAACGACCACAAGAGGCAGTTGGCAGGGCAAGCAAGTTAACTTAAGATGACCACACAAGAAGGTGTTACACTAGCGTCTTCTGCGCGGGTTTAAACTCGAAATTAAAGCAGTAAAAAAAACAGATCGCAAGATGAATGCATCGTCTAGTTAAGACGAATTTAGCCATCACTCTACTCCATCAAAGGAGTACAAAACAGTACGCAGGAGGCATGCTCCGTCTAGTGACGATGAATTTAGTCATCATTGTACTCAATTAATGGAGTACAAAACAGTTCGCAAGATATAGGCACCGTCTGGTGAAGAAGAATTTAGTCCTCGCTGTACTCAAGGGAGTAAAAAACAGTCCGCAGGAAGTCATGCATCGTCAGGTGAAGATCAAGTTAGGGTTCAGTGTACTCAATTATAGGAGTACAAAACAGTGCGTAGGTTACTTGAACCGTCTAGTGAAGACGAATTTAGCCATCACTATACTCAGTTAATGGAGTAAAAAACAGTCCGCAGTATTTGTGCACCGAGTGATACTCAATTAATGGAGTACTAAACAGTTCGCAGGATACAGGTCCTGTCTGGTAAAAATTATTTTAGTCATCACTGTACTCAATTAAAGGATTACAAAACAGTGCGTAGGGTACATGAATCGTCCGGTGGAGATATAGTTAGTGATCACTGTACTTAATTCAAGGAGTACAAATGAATCAGAAGATTACAGGAAAGGTTGACATCAGTGACAAATTTAAAGGTCTACTTCTGTATCACATACATGTTGTCTTAGAATTCATCCACATATATACATAATAACCTATCTATGAAGATCCCATCAAACGGCTGAACTTTTTCTGTCCCACAAAACCATTAAACCCTTTCGGTCTCATAAAACGCCTGAACTTTGCCAAACGTCTGACATTTAAAATTTTCTTTATTAATCTATATTTTCCATCTCTCGTAGTCATTTCCTTTGTGTACTTCCGTTTCCATTGCTCTTGCGTGTGTCCTTAAATGCCCTTGTGGCGAAACTGGGATCCGAGTTATATGCTCTTGAGGCCAATTGAGGATTGAATAAATGAAAAGGATATTCTGTATGACACCTATAAAGAGCGAGTATGTACAGCGTCAGCGACAAATATTCGCCTTGAGAAAGCCCCGTTTCAAATTAGATCAGTCCATTTTTGTCATCTATTTCGAAATAGGTTACAGAGCTTCTCCAAGTCGTAATTTGGAGTGTATTTCAAGACGCTGCCATATATAGTAAAATACTTCTTACACATCTCAACAAACAATATCGCTGTGACTGTGTGTTGCAAATGAAAAATTTGTAATACACAGTCATCTCCTTCAAGGAAATTTAATCACTCCAGTTGCCACTCCTCCCTGAAAGGGTGGAGCACCTAAAACGTCTGGGAACCGCATTTGAATTCGAACCCTGAGATGATTATTTCCAAATGAGGGCTTCGCCCCCATACCCCTATTTAATGGTGGGTGGGTTCATTCCCATCTCCTGTTGGTCAACTTCAGATCTATAAGCCCCGCCCTCTAATTCTAATTATATTAATCATATTTTCTTTAATATTTAGAAATAGAAAATTTCCATTACATATTTTAATTAATTAAAAAAAATCCCTCAAAATGATATACAATATGATGCGATGCCAATTGAGAATGTGACTGTGTATTCCATATTTAGCTGTTATGACCATTTTAAAACTTCTATTTTATTAAATACAATTGCTATAAATTCTTATTCGAGTTATTCTGTTTAAATTTCTCTCAAATAACTTGCTCCGAAACATAGTGAGTGAAATATTATAGGTCGGAAGTTATCCACTCAAAGATCTTTCTGGATTTTGTATGTTTATTTTTTCTCTATTTTAATTTTTATAAGGAGAAGCGATTAATTTTTCTTGCTTTTTTATTCGTTCGAATTTACGGTGTTGCGTCCATGCCATTAAGTTTTTGTTTATTTCCCCAAGTTTAATTTAAATGTGCCTACTTGTTGATTTATTCGGTGTTCGAGTATTTATATTTGTGGTTCTATTAGAGAGAATACTTACATGGGTATTCGGGCATTTTGTTATGTTTGTCCTACAAGTTTTGAGACTGGAGTGTTTGTGTATGGAATTCTTATGTCAATGCTGTTTCTGAGGTTTGTTTAGTTGTCCGTGGAAACCGTTTTCTAACATAATTTCTTTGGGAGTTTTGGTGAAATAAAATTCCATGATTACATTTACGGGACGAAACCTTTAGAAGATATCTTTGGCACATTTTCTGGATTGTTGATCAAAATTGAGTTTTAGGAAGCTTTTAGGAATTCACTTTAGGGTTTTCATATTTTTTACTCTGTCTCGGATCGCGATATATGTATGCCTTGGTCTGATCTAAGCTTAGGTCTGAGTCAAGGTTTAAACTAGTCTAAGTATTAGAGGGATTCAATTTATCATTTTTATATTAGAACTCAGTATCAGATTGTTCAATATGACCGGGTCTGATTCAAAGTCTGAACTGATACAAGCATTTTAGGGATTAGATTTATTCATTTCGTATTGGAAGTCGCGCTCGGATGGCAATATATGCCTTGACCTTGTCTAGGTTTGGGTCTGATTCAATGTCTAACCTTGTTTAAGCATTTTAGGGATTAAATTTAGAGTTTTCACATTAGGAATCGGTCTCGGATTTTGAAATATGCCTGGGTCTGGCCTAAGCCCTGGTATGAGTCAAGGTCTGCTCTGGTCAGCATTTTTAGGGATTCAATTTAGGGTTTTTATATTCGGACACACTCCGTTTTGCGCTCCATGCCTTTGTCTGTCTGGTGACTGGTCTAAGTTTTGGTATGAGCAAAGGTCTGAATTGGGCTAAACCTTTTAATTATTCTAATTAAGAATTTCATATTGGAACCTGATCTCGGATTTCGCTATATTCCTACGTCTGGTCTAAGCATGGTTCTGAGTCAAGGTCTAACCAGATCTAATCTTACTAGGGATTCGGTTTGTGTTTTCATTTTGGTACTTGGTCTTGGATTATAGTATGACTGTTACTGGTATGAGTCAAGATTTGAGCTCTTGTAAGGATTTTAGGGATTCAATTCAAAGTTTTCATATTGAGTTATATCCTTGGGTTGGGTCTAAGCTTTGGCGCTCTATGTTTTGGTCTGTCTGGTGACTCCATTCTAAGCTTGGGTTTGAGTCAAGTTCTAACCTGGTCTAAGTATTTCATAAATTGAATTGAGGCTTTTCATATTGGGACTTACACTGAGATTACGCAATATGCCCGGGTCTGAGTTGAGTCGTCTTAGCCAAGAATCAACTTGGTCTAACATTTTTGAGATTCAATTTAGGGGATTCAAATTGGTACTGTGTCGAATTGAAATATAGCCCTGGTTACGATTTTAGTCTGACCTGGTCTAAGCATTTTAGGAAGTCAATTCAGGGTTTTAATTTAAGGACTCGCACTCGGATTGAGTTATACACCTGAGTCTGATCTTAGTTTTGGTCTCATTCAAGTCTGAACTGGTCTAAGCATTTTATAGATTTAATTTAGGGTTTTAATATTAGGACTTGCGTTGGGATTGCGCTGTATGAATGGGTCTAGTCTAAGCCTGTGTCTGAGTCAAGTATCAACTGGTCTAAGTAATTTATGGATTTATTTTATGGTTTTAATTGAAGGACTCTGGTTCTCATTGCGCTATATACTGTCATTTTTAATGTTTTGACACTGGTCTAGTCCTTGGTTAGGCCATGCATGATCTGGTGTAATCTGAGGCCTGGGTTCGCTCAAATTCTTGTTCTAACTCACGGTCTAATCTGCTTTTAGCATGTGTTGGGATCTAGATTTGACTTTGTCTTGGTTTGGTTCTGGTATTTTAGTCTTGATCTAACTTGGTTAAAGCATTTTTCTGGGCTTGACAGAGTCTAATCCTGGTCTTACTAGATCTAAATTTGGTTATTGAGATAGAACATGGTCTGAGTCTGACTTGGTCTAAGCCTGTACTTAACCTAGTTTGTATTTTCATCCGAGACTGGATCTGCCCTGATCTATTCCTTGATCTGAGTCTGGGTTTGACCTGGTCTAACCTTGTAATCTTGAGGCTGGAACCGAGCTAACCTGGTCTAAGTCTGGGTCTGGTTTCTATGGCGAATAGATCGGGTCTATTTGCATTAATGCCCTTCGACCTAAAATTGTGAGTTCAAGTAGGTTTATCCAGTTTAGATGATTTAATTAAGGTGTTTATTCATATTAAGGGATCCCATTTGTTCGCATTTTGGGGCCATTATGTAAACAACGGTGGAAACTTATTACTTTAACTGTCTGCTTTTGCGTCGAGTGCTTAAAGAGGTGGCTGCTCGAATGTTGATTTGGTCTCCGCATATTGGCTGGAGAGTGTTTATCTAAGGCCATTTATTTTTCTTTCTCCTCTTGAATGTTTAATGCTTCATTTCCTGCTTCTTCATCGAAGTCGAATCTCCTTTGATATTTTTTTAAGGTTTTATAATTATTGAGCTTCGTTTTGTATCTTTGGGTTTCTGTTTTCATTGATTTAGAAGCATAATTGTTCAATTGTATGGTGAGGTAGTTGTGTATAACTCCTATTTCGCTTTAGTGTATGGTATCTTTGTCGCTCAAAATAGCGTCACTATTAATATAATTTTTAAAATTAATGACTTTGTATTATTAAACGTATGGGTCAATTAAATTTCCGAATTCCTTGAAATTAAATTCACTTTTACCTGGCAGTATTTAAATAATAATTTATGTCATTTTATTGACTTCATAATTGTAAAAGGTATGGATTTGCTCATATTGCTTCTTTGCCTTCGTTTAATCCTTCTTTGGTTGTGTGGATGTTGTCTTTTGGCAATTAGTAATTTCAAAGAGTAAAAGCAATATACTTTTAGATACATTTTTAATGAAAGGTGAATTAGTAATCAAGGTTATTATGCAAAAATATTCAGGTAAAATAATATATATATATATATATATATATATATATATATATATATATATATATATATATATATATATGTATGGGGGTATTGTGGGGAGATCATGCGTTCTTACTTGAGGATGCCCCATTATGCTCTTATGGGCCCACTCCAAGGTGAGTTCCCTTCATCGCCCCCACACAAAGTTTCTCCGATTCTTGATATATATATATTTATATATATATATATATATATATATATATATATATATATATATATATATATATATATTATTTTACCTGAATATTTTTGCGTAATAGCCTTGATTACTAATTCACCTTTCATTAAAAATTTACATAACAGTATATTGCTTTTCTCTTTGAAATTATAAAAGCTATGATTCTCTTTAGATTTTTTAGTTCTCTGTTTTAATTACAATCCATTTACGCCTACTCTTCACCCCCTACCCCCCTTTCTCTCTTCATTAATAGTTTTTATAAGTGCTAAGTACTTTAAAAAACATAGTAAAATATTTTAAATCAGAATATAAATAGTAACAATAACTACTAGAAATATTACTAATTGCAAAATATTAATGGACTAACCTTGGTGAAAATTGGGATCCAGAAGTTGTGGGTAATTACTTTCCCCTCGACCAATAACCCGAATTGTCGTTTGATTTGTATAAGTTCCAGGGACCGTTCCAGAGACGGGTTGACTTGACATGTTTGTTGTGGAAACAGGTTACGGGTTTCGTGGTCGGTTTTACATTTTCACTAATTTTTGTATGAGTAGCATCCCTTAAGTAGGTTTCGTATCCCTTCGGTTCACCTGGATGAACTGAAAAAAATAAAGTGCGTGAGTTTTTATTAGCTCGCCAAATTTGCTTGTAAAATATTTTAGAAATCCCTAAGAAACTTTTGCTGAATTTTTAATTATATTTCTTGCTTTATTTATTTTGTAAAATTTGTTTGATAACTTATTAATTCCTAATGGGTTGAGAAATAAATTCTTGCGGTTTTATCAAATTTATTAATTACCATTAACAATTTTAGGAAAACTTCATTTTTAATTTAATCAATAATGTATTCTCCGTTGTTATTTACGACTTCTTCCCAACGTTCAACTAGTTTTTTGATGCCTCTGCAATAAAAATCTCGTGATTTTGACTCGAAGAATTCATCTAACCAGGTTCATAATTCCACATCGGTATTGAACGAAACGCTGCGCAAATTGTTGGAGAGCGATCAGAACAGATGTAAATCCGATGGGGCCAAGTCTGGCGAATATGGAGGATGGGGCAGGATTCCCCAACATTGAGCTGTCCTTTCTGATAAAGCATTTTCTCCGTACACAGCACAAATATCGTGACGAGCTTTGGCTGCGTTTGCATTGTTCCCGTCTCGATTGAAAATGCGCCTTTCTTTCAACTTGACATTCCATTATGATGGTCCAGAACAAAAATTAAATTAACACAACTTTTAAATAAACCGCAATGACTTATTACTCAACTTTAAGACGTAGCCTAAGCAAAAGCCTAATAGTCTACGCTGTAAAGAGACGTAGCCTAACCGTTTGCAAATTTTGCTCTCATTATTTATTATTGTTTCTTAATATGTGCACAAATCACGTCAACAAAACCTAAATCAACACAACATTAAAAAACCCGCAAGAACTTATTCCTCAACCTAATAGATATCTATAGGATTTTTTAAGTTTATTTAATTTCATAATATATTCAAGTACGAAGGGAAGTACTATATGTAGGCAAAAGTATGTTTGTATTATGTATTTTTAGGGAATATTTTGAATCCTAACTATGGCATAAAATATATAATATAGAACCCCTCAGATACCTAGTTGATTTATTTCTCATGTATCCCCAAAATGAAAATTTTGATAACTTCTCTAAAATACTGAACTTACTTTATCTATGAATAAAATTTTAATTTGAAAATAATTTCACTCTTTCGTTCTTTGACATCCTCTTTCATCGCAACCAGCTCACAAATTCTGCCGATGTTCTTATATTCACTCACGCTTTCAAACGCCTATATTTATTTCTATTCTGTTCATAGTAAAGACAAAAAGATCACTCATCTCTTCTCTCTTTCTATGGAAATATAGAATTTTTAATCCCCGGTTTCATGTATCCCCAAAATGAAAATTTTGATAACTTCTCTAAAATACTGAACTTACTTTATCTATGAATAAAATTTTAATTTGAAAATAATTTCACTCTTTCGTTCTTTGACATCCTCTTTCATCGCAACCAGCTCACTAATTCTGCCGATGTTCTTATATTCACTCACGCTTTCAAACGCCTATATTTATTTCTATTCTGTTCATAGTAAAGACAAAAAGATCACTCATCTCTTCTCTCTTTCTATGGAAATATAGAATTTTTAATCCCCGGTTTCACGACGAAGAAATTAGTAGCATTGAATAAATTTCTTCACCGCTTTCATACTCTGCACATTTCATCAACGACGCTCACCTTGAAGCAAAATATATTTAGTTCCACTCCAAAAAGAAAACAAACACAAATCCCAATAGATTGAACTACCACTAAACTACCTTGCCTTATAACCTAAATTAAAAAAAATAAAAAGGTGAAAATTACAAACTAAAATAACATTCAGCTTCCCTGACACATAAAAAATTAACTAAAAAAACAAAAACATCTCACCCCCTAAACATCTAAAGGCGTTTGCCAAACACCTTTCAACCAATTAAGACCAATCCTACATTGAACAAACCAGGAGAAATTTACATAAACATATATACGAACTTAACTATGACGCATACATCATAAGCTATTCCAATGCCCTGTTTAAATCACATTTCAGCAGGAAACCACCAAATAGACTGAGATCAAGCCAAAGTTTAATATCGCCCAAATAACTCCTATATCAGGCGATATATTATCGATTCTGCACTTACTCATTCCTTTCCCACCATCAATCTATCCTTAGGAAGGTTCAAACATAGCCCTTTTTTAATTCGTTTAATATCCTCATGCGGCGATATTACGGAGGTCAGCAAAATCTGAACAGCTGTCCACAAGATTTAAGAGTATGTGTTTTGTGGAAGGAAGGGTGAGGGGGGGTGAGGGGTTTTTTATTGTTATATTATGTTGCTTCTTCATCGGGATGTTGCTTATAAGAATAAAGTATTTCTTATAATTCAATGTACAAATGAAAAATGGAGTGAGAGGCCTTGAAACCAGTCCTGTATATCGAATGAAAAATTCCTCGCATCCCTTTTTTTCTCGATTGATCAACGTGAATGACGCCTCTAAACACTAATATGATAAGAGGACCAAAATGGAGCCATAAATTTGGGCATATGCATTATTCAGACAGGTAACCAAGGCTAAGTAATATAATTAAAGGAGCTCCTGGGTTAATGGATTGAAAGAGCGACAGCAGCTTCACATATATATATATATATATATATATATATATATATATATATATATGTCGTAGAATGACCCTTGGCTTTGATCACTCTACTCTTTGACACCCTTTTAGTCGCGGTATGCTTTAAGGGGCGTGAGTTACTTCTATGATGAAGTAGGCTTTGTTCTAAGAGTGCTATTTTTGTGGTTTAGTCCTTAAGGAAGAGCTATTTTTAAACACATAAGGATAAGAGGAAACACCAGAATCTACCAAAAATAAACATGTATTTTAAATTAAATATTACAAACCAACAGTAAAAACATTTCTATATTTGGCCTCAAATGACAAAAATATAAACAAGTAGGCTTCCGATAAACAAACCAATTGCCAATTAGTATTTTTATCACGACCCTATTTGTTTAGCCTAAAACATTAAATTGATGTACTGTCATCTACAAACACATATGACCTAGGTTCAAGAATAATGGTTTCTACTCTCCTTTAAAACCTGGGACGTACTAAACTTCTACTATCGTAATAGAGATATAAATGTTATTGTTAACTTACAGGTAGGTATTAGGGATTGCCGGATGTCGCTGGAGGACTTATCTCTCGCTTTGAAGTGTTGCTTCGTCGCTGCTTGAATTTTCGAGGAGGGATTGCTTGTCGCCTGTGCCGGGTGATGATTCTTCAACGTAATTAAAGAACGGGAGCTCGTTGGGGCAGGGTTCTTCTCCTCTCACTCTTTCGGTGCTTGAGATGTGAGATTCACTCGAGTGTGAGCGGCTTTGCTTTTCTTCAGTCGGGCTTCTTTGCAGACGGAAAAGGCTTCTTCGGTATGGCACCGATATAAAACTTGACTAATTAGGTTAATACGGCCCTGAAAGGGGGGGATCGATTTTCTCAATCTGATCCTATCGTTTCTCACGGAAATAGTCTTGTATGGCTGAAGGATCGATCTTTACGAACTAATCTTTCTTCTGGCGAATCGACTTCTAAAAATCTTCTTGTCTAGCCGATGGATCGATCTTCACGACCTAATCCTACTCTGGCGTATCGACTTCAGATAATCCTCTTCTCTTTCTTTGCGGGGCTTATATATAGGCGGATTGCCGCCCCATCTAAAGGGGGAAGTGACCAGGCCACAGATGCAAAAGGGGGGGGGGGAATGGTGAGTTAGCATCTGGGGAGAGCGAGAATTCCTGAGGTGGCACTGGGGTGCCCAAGTCAGCTCGCAAATTATAGGCTCGTAACCGCACCGCTACTTGGCGTGCCTTCTGACTCGCACCGTTTTTTTTTCCTAACCACGGGTTTATGGGTCTCGTAGGTCATGCGATCGTTAGAGCGTCGTTTAAGGACCTTAGGTGGTCGCCTTCAAACATATGTTAGCTCCAACTGCCCACAGCGGTGAGGAGATCACACATGGTAAGCATTTTCGCCGGCTACCTTTCCCACGCTTCTCCTCATGAAGGGAGGGGGGCTTGAATGTACCTATACTCTTCCAGGAGGCTTAATGTAGCCATTTCTCCACATCTACCTCCATTCTTAAGAAAATAACGGGAGGGGGGGGGGTCCAATCCGACGCTTACAATAATATACATGGGTAACTTACGGAACATTATATTATACAATAAATTCTAGTTCACTCGGGAATGCCTCGATAACGTTTCACCTGACCTTACATTAATTCCTATATTACTGTGCCAACTTAGGATTTTCTTACCTACCACTCGGGTTACTCGCCCCTACTTACTTACAATTCTACTGATTTACACTTAACTTTGCTATAATACAATAGTTGGGCTGCTCCTTAATCGTCGACAGGGTTCCGACTTAACGAGTCGGCCATACAATTGTTGGACCCTTTTATGTAGTGAATGGAGTACTGGTACTCCATCAAGAGTAAACTCCATCTCAGGAGTCTTCCATTCTTACACTTATTTTTACCTAAGTATGACAACGGTTTATGGTCGCATTCCAACTTGAACTTGCGCTCTATTAGATAATATTCGAATTTACCTATGGACCATATTATGGCCAAAGCTTCGATTTCGATAGTAGCGTAGGCTTTTTCTCTACTCAACAGTTTCCTACTGACATAAGCTATGAGATAGGCTGTTTCGTCATCTTCGTATTGAAGCAATACTCCGTTTAACCCGTCCCGACTAGCGTCCGTGCGAAGGCCGAAGATCCTGTTGGGATTTGGTAAGCGAAGAATGGGCGCAGTTACGAGTTTTCCTTTTAGAATTTCCAACTGAGTTATTGCATGGGGGTTCCACGTGACAGGGTCTGACGCTGTCTTTTTTAACAAATCATTCAGTGGGGCCGCAATGGAAGCGAAGTGTGGTACAAAACGCCTATAGAACGAGGCCGCTCCCATAAACGATCGGAGTTGTTTCTTTGTTTTCGGCCGGGGCATCTTGACTATGGCGTCCACTTTTTCTTGCTGGGTAGTCAAGTGTTTTTGTCCTATTTTGAATCCCAGGTAGTCAATGGATTCGTAGGCAAAATAACACTTGGTCGGCCCGGCGGTTAGACCTTGCTCCTTCAATTTCTCCAGCAATGAGCGTAGGGCGTGTAAGTGTGACTCCCATGTACGGGTAGCTACGTACACGTTGTCGAAGTAAAACGACACGTTGCTTAGTCCAGCGATAATTCGCCTCATCATCCTATTATAATTGCTACCGGCTGTAAGTAGTCCGAAGGGTAGCCTGGTAAACTGTAACAGACCTCTCTCGGTCGCAAAAGCCGTCAGTTTTTTGGACTCCTTAGCGAGAGGTATTTGATAGTACGCTTTACACAAATCCAATTCGGTGATGAATTTAGCGTCTTCAAATAAATGGAGATTTTGATCTATTAGTGGGATGGGCTCGGCGTCGAAAACGGTCACTGAATTCAATTTTCGGAAGTCCACGCACATCCGAAATGATTGATCAGGTTTCTTAACCATTACTATGGGGGAGCAATAATCGGACTCCGATGGCTCTAAAATTCCCAATTTTAGTAAATTCCGGACTTCCTTATTGAAGGCTTCTCGTAGGTGGATTGGTAAAGGATATGGTTTGCTTCGAACCACTGAATTAGTTTTTAGTTTTATTTCATGGATAAAATCCTTGGCACATCCAGGGTTTTCAGAAATGACTTCTGGGAATTCCATGAGCAAGTTCAACATTTCCGCTTTTTGTTGAATTTCTAAGTGGGGATTTATCTTTAAATCCACCCGAGGGTCTTCCGGGGTAGGTGAGAGCGAGGGAAGTTCGTATTCCTCGTCTTGTTCCACACACACGGTGTGTATGACTTGCAGGGGCGTACCCGGGTAAACGGCATCCATGGGTTCTGAGGTGAATTGGCGCCCTCTATCCGAAAGAATTTCTTTAGGCAGGCCTACTCGTGCGAAAATTGAAAATAATGCTTCCGCGCAGGAAATAGTGTCAATCTTTCCTAGGGCCACGGCATCTGGGAACCGGGTGGCACAATCCACTAGGGTGAGGATGTAGGAGTGTCCTCCACTTGAAGGGGGGTGAATTGGTCCCACCAAATCAATTGCCACTCGAAAGAATGGTTCGGTTATAACGGGCACCTTTTGTAAGGGAGCGGGAAGTACCCGTCCTCTGGAGGGATCCTTCTGACACACGTCGCATGATCGGCAATAGGCCACAATTTCGCTGGCGGCCTGGGGCCAATAAAAGTGTCGGAGTATCTGCTGCGCCGTTTTGTTGTGCCCAAAGTGTCCGGCTATCCTCCTCGCTGATAGTACGGTAGAGAAGTGAGTCTTCTACGATATACTGGATAGGCTTCTTTCCTTTCACTTGGAGAATTTCACCTTTAATAGCTTTCTCCCATAGAGGTTTAAGAGTGGGGCATTCCTTCTGAGCACTGGCGAAGGAAGTCAATTTGAACCCATTGTCTTCGAGGGTAATCCTCGGGGTCAACTTAGCAGGTTGTTCTTTCCTCTTGGCTTCTTGTGCCCGGGTGACTACTTGTTGGGCCACTTCTTGCTGGGGAATTAGGGGGTTTTGTCCGATTAGTACTGCGCAGAACTTAATCGGGGCTACTACCACGTCCGTCCAACCGGTGAAATATCTGCATTGTATATGACATCTCACGACGGGGAATCGATTGTCGCGTCCTAAAAAGTCGTGGACGATTGCGAATTTCTTATGGGCAGGGTTTACTGGGGGCAGCAACTTGTCGGATACCACTATGCACGTGCATCCGGTGTCTCTGACTAAAGTGGATACTCGGCACCCATTAACAGTGCCCTCTTCAAATTGTAGGCCGCCTGGCGAACTTTTGTTGAAAAGAAAGTTTACCTGTTGCTGGGGCCCTTCGGATGTTGGCGCGGGGACGTAGGACGAATCAGCTTGTCCTGCTGGGATCGCGGCAGTCAGGTTTTGCACCTGTTGTCTCGAGGTCTCCCTCAGTCGGGAGTTCTGTGGGCACTGGAAACTCAGGTGACCTATTATCCCGCAGGTATAACAAGTGACGGGCTTCCTGGGATACGTGCCGGTATTAGGGTATGATCCTTGTGGAATCCTAACTTCTTTTTGATTCTTTTCTCCTCCAAAATTTGGTTTATAAGTTCCTTTTGCTGCTGAGAACTTAAAGGGCTCTTCTGTAAATGCCTGGGTGGCGGCCCATTTTTCTTTGGGGAGGGAGCCTTCTCTTTCTTGTACTCCCTAGGATATAACCGATGATTTACCGCGTGGAGGTCAGCCTCGTCCAGGCACTCGTTGAAGGTAGAAGCTTTTCGGTCCTTAACGAATGCACGGATTTCCTGGGGTAGTGTACTTAGTAGCTGATCTCTAAGCATGAAGTCGACGACCGCAGCGACTTCGTTCTCTACCCTTTCTGACTCCATCCAAAACTGTAGGCTTCGACAAAGCTCAAAGCCAAAATGTTTGTACGTTTGTCCAGGTCTTATACGAGACTACCTGAACTTCATCCTATATTCTTCCGGGTTAAGGTTTGTAGCTGAGAGAAGTTCGGTTTTGAGAGTGGAATAGTCCACAGTCGCTTCTGAGGGTAAATATACGAATATCTCTCTCATCCTACGATTGAGTAGCGGTAACAGTCTGGCGACCCCATCTTCTTCGTCCTTGTACTCCGGGAGTTTCATGCTGGCCGCTGGTGACACTCCTGTTTTAGATGACACTGACTGCACCTCTAACTTGTCTTTACTAAGAGCTCTTTCGGGGGCCCTTATCTTCTCTCTTTCATCAGCTTCCATTTTCGTCTTTTCTGCTTCCATTTTCATCTTTTCTCTTTTTTCTTCTCTTTCGTTTCTCTTTTTCTCCTGAATAAACGAACTCAGATCGGTTCCTTCCAGTCCGAGGCTTTGACCTTGCTTCCGATAAAGGTCAAACAATGCCATCGCGCTTATGTCAGTCATCTACCTTGTTTTTAATCAAGCCTTACCTATTCCACCACCGAAACTTACCACTTGGCCTAACAATTACCTTTAGATGGTATCCCCCTCTAACTTTACCAATTTCCCACTCGTCAAATATTCTATTATTCCTGGTGTTCCTTTTATGTGTTAGCTCTTCCTTAAATAGACACTGCTGGGTTCTTTCTAATATGAAACCTCTAGACCTGACACCACTTTTATAATATGTCGTAGAATGACCCTTGGCTTTGATCACTCTACTCTTTGACACCCTTTTAGTCGCGGTATGCTTTAAGGGGCGTGAGTTACTTCTATGATGAAGTAGGCTTTGTTCTAAGAGTGCTATTTTTGTGGTTTAGTCCTTAAGGAAGAGCTATTTTTAAACACATAAGGATAAGAGGAAACACCAGAATCTACCAAAAATAAACATGTATTTTAAATTAAATATTACAAACCAACAGTAAAAACATTTCTATATTTGGCCTCAAATGACAAAAATATAAACAAGTAGGCTTCCGATAAACAAACCAATTGCCAATTAGTATTTTTATCACGACCCTATTTGTTTAGCCTAAAACATTAAATTGATGTACTGTCATCTACAAACACATATGACCTAGGTTCAAGAATAATGGTTTCTACTCTCCTTTAAAACCTGGGACGTACTAAACTTCTACTATCGTAATAGAGATATAAATGTTATTGTTAACTTACAGGTAGGTATTAGGGATTGCCGGATGTCGCTGGAGGACTTATCTCTCGCTTTGAAGTGTTGCTTCGTCGCTGCTTGAATTTTCGAGGAGGGATTGCTTGTCGCCTGTGCCGGGTGATGATTCTTCAACGTAATTAAAGAACGGGAGCTCGTTGGGGCAGGGTTCTTCTCTTCTCACTCTTTCGGTGCTTGAGATGTGAGATTCACTCGAGTGTGAGCGGCTTTGCTTTTCTTCAGTCGGGCTTCTTCGGTATGGCACCGATATAAAACTTGACTAATTAGGTTAATACGGCCCTGAAAGGGGGGGATCGATTTTCTCAATCTGATCCTATCGTTTCTCACGGAAATAGTCTTGTATGGCTGAAGGATCGATCTTTACGAACTAATCTTTCTTCTGGCGAATCGACTTCTAAAAATCTTCTTGTCTAGCCGATGGATCGATCTTCACGACCTAATCCTACTCTGGCGTATCGACTTCAGATAATCCTCTTCTCTTTCTTTGCGGGGCTTATATATAGGCGGATTGCCGCCCCATCTAAAGGGGGAAGTGACCAGGCCACAGATGCAAAAGGGGGGGGGGGGGCGAATGGTGAGTTAGCATCTGGGGAGAGCGAGAATTCCTGAGGTGGCACTGGGGTGCCCAAGTCAGCTCGCAAATTATAGGCTCGTAACCGCACCGCTACTTGGCGTGCCTTCTGACTCGCACCGTTTTTTTTTCCTAACCACGGGTTTATGGGTCTCATAGGTCATGCGATCGTTAGAGCGTCGTTTAAGGACCTTAGGTGGTCGCCTTCAAACATATGTTAGCTCCAACTGCCCACAGCGGCGAGGAGATCACACATGGTAAGCATTTTCGCCGGCTACCTTTCCCACGCTTCTCCTCATGAAGGGAGGGGGGCTTGAATGTACCTATACTCCTCCAGGAGGCTTAATGTAGCCATTTCTCCACAATATATATATATATATATATATATATATATATATATATATATATATATATATATATATATTAATCTTTCATGATCGCGAAAGAATGATGGAAATAAATCAAACAAACCGCAAGAAACAGAAAACGGGAAAATATCTCTTCGGAAATATTATTTCCTAATTCGCAAAAATTCTGTACAAGGGTGGGATTCGAACCGTGCACATAAAGGTAGCGAGAATCCACTTTGATCTCAATTAATTCATCTCTTAGGCCACTTGGCTACGACCCGAAAGATATATATATTTATATATATATATATATATATATATATATATATATATATATTGATATAGAATTTGGATTGCCTTTCTGAAATGTTATAATTGTCAACTTCCCCAATGAGACTAGAATCAGTGATGCGTCTTTCAATATAATATTGGCATTGCTAAAACTAATCATATGATCTGAATGTTGCTTGTGTACAAATAGAGGTGGTTAAAGCAAACCTTATCTAATATCTACACGATGTCCCTCTATCTGCTTAACAAAGTGACTTGATTCAATGAAACATGATTTTGGACAATATTTATAGGGAATCAGAATAACCACTGGCTTGACCCAATAAATGAATTGATTTCACTGTACAACAATGAAAGAAATACGGAAATGAGAATAACCTTTTCGGGAAGGATTTTTTGCGTAAATCACAAATATAACATCCTTCGCTTTCTGCCTCTATCCAGTTTCTCGTAAATTACTATCTTACTTACGTTAAATGGTTCCGTAGGGATTAAATCCAAACAGGATTGGGCTGAAACTGACAACTCTAAAAGTTATAAATGGATTTTGATATAATTTTAATAGGGTGTTCCTAAGGTCGACCTAACCTATGAAATTTATGAAAGTATATTCAATCTTTTTTCTAGTTTTATGGGTCCAAATCCGTGGCAACCGTTACGTAACGCATGATAATTTTGTAACTTACTATAAATGCTTTCTATTTTTACTTTTTATTTAATATTTGTTGTTGTTCCTATTTATATTATTTTTCTCATAACACAGTATTTTTTGTTTATAGGAGACAGAGCTAAAATGCCTAGAGAATGCAAAGATTCCCCAGACAGTTTCTGTTATATATGTGGATCAGTTATATTAAGCCACTATAAGAGACAGTGGACTAAACATGTGAAGAAACTTTATGAGCACTACCGCTGCATATAAAACTAGGCCTAATGAAGCAATTTACAAAATTACTGCAACATAACAAGCCATGTTTCCAGTACTTCAAAGCGATCTTCCCTAAAATAAATGATTTCAAGATTAAAGAAGGCATATTCGTAGGCCCTCAGATTAGTCATCTTTTAGCTGATGAGGACTTCGAGGCGACAATGGATGAAACTGATCTAGCAGTCGGGCATGCATTCAAATATGTATTCAAAGTACTTCTTTGAAACGACCAAATGGCACAGCGAGAGGGTATAGTAGAAAGCCTAATCAAGCGCTACCAAGATCTTGGATGCAACATGAGAATGCAGGAGATGTGAATAATGACACATGAAGAGAAGTTCCATCAAAATATAACGTCAATGGAAAACAGCTATAAGGGAAAATGGAACCCTGCTATGCTGGCTTACTTCTGCTGGAACCTGAAGCGTGACACACCCGAGACGTCCTACAAAAGAAGAAGTAAATATTAAAATGTAGGTTAATACATTATATTATGCTAACAAACATGCGGATGAATTATATATTCATGAATTAATTACAATGGACACATTTAATCTGACTTTGGGAGAGAAATACATTAATGGTATCGTGGAAATCGGTATCAATTGCAAAATTATTAAATCGGCAATTTACAAGAAAATTTTACGTGATGGGAAATCTTTGTAATCAAATTCGAATTGAGCAAAACTCAACTTCATAATAAAATACACATCAGATCTATGTTTTCTTTCTTGACATTGAAATTTGCTGTAGTGTTTTCAATTAAATCTGCCACATTTCAACCAAATTTTAATTAAATCTAGAAGATTTCGGCCAAATTTCACCTATTCATTCAATCAATTAATTTCCATTAATTCACCATTAAATATGTCAATTTCGATTAATCAATTATTTTTCACCGACGTTTTATTTACACTATCGAATTGCAATTAGGTCTATATTTTTATTTAATTTGCATTAAATAAATCAAATCCTCATTAAACCAATTAAATTCTTACCAAATTTCCTTTAAATCAAATTAATCCCCATTTAAATCCAACCAATTTTCTATTAAATCAGTCGATTTCAATTAAATCATTCAATATACAATCTAATTTGGATTAAAGTAATTATATTTTGATTAAATGATTCAAATTTAAACTAAATATACATTGTCAATCTAAATCTGATTGAACTAATCAAATTATGCTTAAATCCATTTCTCATTAGATAAATTATATCTAGATTTAATCCACCTAATTCCCATTAGAACAGTTGACTTTAATTAAAGCAATCTAATTCGGATTGAACTAACCATATTTTGATCGAATACACCAAATTTACGCAGAATTTCCTATTAACTAAGTCTAATTCGGAATACATCAATTAAATTTGAATCTAATTTCCATTAAAATAATGCAATTAGTATTGAATAAATAAAATTTTGATTAAATTATTAAAATTTCGATAAAAGTTTTTTTCCCATATGTCGACGATAATCTGCAGAAAAATGAAATATCTTCACATCTCGATTTATAGGTGGAACGGTTCATGGGGTTACCAATAAAGCTGTTCTCCAGGTTAACAATTTAGCGTTTCGCGGGGCAATCAATGGAGCGGTGAGTTAAGTGAACAGACTGACAATTTATATTTTACAGATATAGTTCTTCTTGGTTGCTTCAAGTCTAAGGGCCTTGCATCTCGCGTGGATGGGGATCTTTCTTGGAGGTTGGTGTAAAGGCTGGCACTTGGCGTGGAACGAGCGAGAGAGTTTGAATGACAATCATCCGCCTCTCTGGAGTCCCAGAATAAGTGCGCCACGTATGGCGCCAGGTTGCCAAGAGACGCCATCATTGGGTTGCCAGCGGTCACTGGCTGCGCAATTGGGATCAGCTCTATTTTGCCTTTGCAGCTTTCTTGTTTGATGCTGAATGATTTAGGTGAGGGATTCTAAAACTTTTTGCCATAAGCCAGAACCTCCCTCCCCCCTCTTTCCAAGAAAAACTCAAAGCATGGATCCCAAAACACGAAGAGACAACGATACATGGAAGCCAGTATTGTATTCAGACTTCTGTTCAGTGAATCAATGCAGATCTTCTTCTAATCTTGAGGTCTCTATGGCTTGAAAATTGGGTCGATTTATTTAATATATAAGGGCACGCTTAGATTAATCACTGATTACTTTGAGCATTTTCTACCACTGAAAATTAATTATGTTTGGATTTCTGAAATAAAGATTATGCGACAAAATTTTGAAAACGATGCTGTATTTTACAGATAACAAATAATATATTAAAATATTTTAATTTAATTGTGCCGTAAATTATGTACGATCTGTAGAAAGGTCTATCTTTCCAGTCTACCACATCTGTGATTCTAACGCATCTTGAAACCCTAAAATTCCCACAAAGAAGGAATTTCTTCCTAGTTGGGAACTCCTGATTAACAGCACAAGACTTGATAAAGATTGAGATATAATGGAGTTTTTTTTAATTAGTGACCTCCTATTTTCAATACCAAGTCCCTGTAAGAGTGTTCAAGAGTAGAGCGACGAGAACATGCGCTCTTTGCGAAGAATTGTTCATGGTTCATGCAAATCCCTCTTCCCCCGACTATATGCAGTTTAGGGCTTTGTAAATGGAGGCAAAAAAGCTTAAACTCCACTTTTCCTCACTATTTTGTGTGATTTTTATCTTGATCTAACAATGTTTAATGATTTTATTATTTTTGTTTCTTGTTTTATCACTTGTTACTTTTTGCTTGAAATTTTTGTCTCTTGTTATATTACCGTTTTTTGAGAGATTTTTTCTAGAATGCTTTTGCTTTTTATTTTTGTCTCTTGAATGATTACCATTTATTGAGTTATCTTTTGTTAGATTACGTTTTACTTTTGTTATTATGTTTATTGCTAGAATACTTTTAACTGCTTTTATTTCTCCTTGCCAGATTACTTTCACTTGAGTTATTTTTGCTTCTCACTAGATTACTTTTACTTGAATTTTCTTCTTATTGCCAGATTACTTGATTAAAGCTATTTTGCTAGTTGCTAGATAAATTTCCCTTCAGTTTATAAGTTTTTTTTGTTGTTTTTTTATGCTTCTTGGCAGATTATTTACCTTTTAAATTTTTGGGGGGCCAAATTAATTATATTTTAACTATTTTTCTTTCCTGTTTATTCCCTTTAATTAAATTCATTTCGCTTGATTTTTTTTTACCATAGTTATATTTTTTCTTCCTATATTACTATTTATTTTAGTTTTTTTTTTTTTAGTATTATTTAATTTTACTTGAGTTCATTTAGTTCCATACTACATATATTTTCATTGGAATTGCATTTAATCTTGCTAGATTACTTTTGTTGTTGTTTTTTGCTAGATTGCTTTTACTTGAATTATTTTTCTTCTTGTTAATTAATTTTGATTAGAGGATTTTTTTGCTCATTAAAGATTAATCTGAGCTATATTTGCTTCCTGATAGATTACTTTTAATTACGCTATTTTTGCTACTTACTATACTACTTTATATTATTTTTTTCTTTTTACTTTTTTATGAGTTATCTTTGCTTCTCGCTAGATTAATTTTACGTAAGATATTTTTCTTTCTAGATAGATTACCTTAACTTGATTTATTTTTGTTTCTAGCTAGATTACTCTTCACCCCATTAAGTTTTGCTTCTGAAGAGATCAATTTTACTTAAACTATTTTTGTTTCTAGCTAGATTACTCTTCATCCCATTTATTTTTGCTTCTGAATAGATAAATTTTACTTAAACTATTTTGCCTTCTTGCTAGATAAATTTTATTTGAAATATTTTGCTTCTTCGAGATTAGTTTTGTTGATTATTTTATACTTGGAAATAGATTTAATTTAGTTCTAGTTACTAGATTTCGTTTGTCTCCTTGTTTATTTCCTGGTAGTTCGTTGTATTCTTTGTTACCTGATGCATTTTCACTCTTTAATTTAAAATTTATATTTGTTTCATTATAGTTCTATGATTTATTGTCCCCTGTTTTATTTATGTTCCTCTCTTTTTTCTTTGTTTGCTTATCCTTCCCCTTATTTATTTAAGTTATCGTACCTTACGTACCTTACACCGGTTCTTATTTTTACCCTATGAACTAAATCAATTTAGGATAAAATTGCTTCAAAGACAAAAATAAACCCTCTTTCTTACATAACTGCGCGCCGAGTAGTCTCACCTTTTTCTTACTCTACTTAGAATAAGTTTTGCATATTTTTATTTACTCAACCACACTACTATACTAGTCCTCGAAAATGTTATGGAGGAGATGTCTCGTTAAGTTATGAATAATTATAAATTGAAACGTTAAACAAGATGGCAGTTTTTATTAACCAGTCCTCAATCATTCTTGCTCTAAAATATTTCCCTCGTTAAAACTCAGAAATATGAGGCAGAATTCTGTATAAGAAGCAACATCTTTGTTATTACATCTATTACAGGATCTCTGCAGTGCATAACTATAAGATTTATGACCTCCCTCTTGCGTTCTATTTCCTGCCAGCACGATTATTTGCATCAATCCATTCATGTTTTTTTTCTCTATTTTAGACGATAAATAAAATTGATATGATAATTTTATCTTCCCAGAATGGACAAGGAATAATGCCATATATTAAGTAGCATTATGCATAATAAGATAATTTATAAGACAATATGCAAAGTAGATATGGGTATTCAAATATATTTGATAGTAACTCTACTACGACTATCGACTAACATATTTTTGGTCAGTTTGATAAATAATCCCAATTTCATGTTTATTTGTAAAGAAACTCAATATAATTATAAAAAATAAATCCTCTCTCTGCGAGTCTCATGCATTTCCTTCCAAAGGATTTACTACGCAAGAGCGCAAGAAATGAAGAAAAGTGGTATGAATTAAAATGACAGTATGAAATAATAAATGAAATTTACACGTTTATGGCATCATATAATTGTAAAAATGCATCATTCATCAGCGACAATTCTCAGGCGTTTTCTATTACAGATTTCACGACCATGAAATGGGTAAGTTACGTATAAATTTAAAAAGAGATATATAGAAATGTTCTGTTATTTGCAAATGCGAATAAAACTCGCACAATTGTAATTTCAGCTTCCCTTGCTTCTATTTGGAGATTCAGACAATTGCAGTAATATTCTCTTAAACTGGAGGGCTTATGGATGTTTTGTTTGTATTTGAAGACGTCTCTAGAGAGAGTCAAATCTATTATTAAATCCACTATAACCCCGTTAACGTTCCTAGAGGAGGATATTTGCGTAAATCCGCTACATTGTTGTGGCAATAAATTCCAACAGATTTAAACGTCTCGCGTTATATTTTGGTTCTTTACTTACTGGATAATTGGACATTCACAGTATACTTTGTTCGTATCATCACTGAAGAAAAAGAATTAAGGAAGTAAACAAAAGGAATAGGGAAATGGGAGGAAAAACGAGTATCAACAAATACTGTTTAGAAAACGAGACAATAAATTTCAAACTGAAGAACGAATCTTGCTTAAATTCAATGTGCTGTCATTTGCTCTCTTTGATAATTTTCTTTCACTCTCCCTTTCTCTTATTTTTTTAAAAAGTCCTGTGTTTATCTTATGTGCTCATTCACGTCAAGTTTGTTTCATTTTTGTACTCTATGGATAGGTATTCTGCAATGCATTTCTTCTGTATCTTTCTTCCTTTAACAGGTTTTTGAAAGACTGAAATTATATATTGCGAAATGAACGCTGACACCCGCAGACCTTGTATTTACTCTTTATATATATATATATATATATATATATATATATATATATATATATATGCAAATTTTGTTGAAGACCATTGTGTATTTCGCCTTGATTAATTTCCTTTGCCAACTTTCTCTTCTTCTAAGAATCTTTTTTATTCCACCATCTACAAGATGGAATAAAAAAAGATAATTAGAAGAAGAGAAAGTTGCCAAAGGAAATTAATTCAGGCGAAATACACCATGGTCTTCAACAAAATTTGCATTCAAGAAAGACTGCTACCCAACTACACTAATATATATATATATATATATATATATATATATATATATATATATATATATATATATATATATATATTAGATAACCCAAAATTCAAATTTCCATTAACGAAAAAAAAGATTAGCAAACTAGTTTATCTTATCTTTGTGTTATGTATTCAATAGTGAACTGGGGTTCTTCCGACAAATAATTAGCATCAATATGAACTACCATCATCACCTAATCTATTCATCGAATACTTCGAAACGTCCCTACTCCTCAGCTCTATCAAACCAAACAACAAATATTGTATGGTATAGTTAGATAGATAACGTGGTTTCAATATGGCCATTCAACCACTTAGCCTCATTTGGTAATTTTATGAATGAGCTTAAACAACCTCCATTCTATTATATAATTCAAAGTAAAATATATAAATCACACTTTATACGTTCTTTTAATGCAACAAATTTAATAATTAACGAAATTCAACAAATTCTAATTCATATATTCACTTTTTCATGTCACGATGCTAAAATCTAAAAATCTATTGCAGTATGTATGTTTTTAAGAGATTTTTGAATAAGTGACCGATGTGTCTCACAAGATTTAAGTATACATGAGCTGTATTTTGGGAGATTTTAAATATCATTTTATTTTATTGATGAAAGCTTATCTAAACCTTGGTCAATATTCGTCCTCCCGTAAGGAAAAATTTAGATGCAAAATATAATTGTTTATCCCTTGCACATTTTTCCTTACTTAAAAGATTAATCTCGATTGTACATCCAAAATGACAATATTCAAATAACTTTCAACCATCAAGAAATCTTTCCCTTCCACCAAAGCACAAAAACAAGGTCTGCTGACCAAAAAGTCGCGTGCTCTCACTTATTCTGATTTATGACCTTACGACCTTCAAAACTTTCAATAATTCCCGGAATAACCTTCGGAGAACCTTTATAATTCTATCATTCGAAAGAAACTTAAACAACATAAGGGATTCAAATTTCGTTGGAATAGAGTGAAGGTGTGCTGCCCGGTCTCCTTTATCAATCTTTGTTTTCATCAACAAACAGTGATATTGCTTATCTATCGAATAAAAGTGAACACTAGTGTTTTTAAACTGCATTGAATACTAAAAATTATAAATCTACGTATGTAAGTTAATTTATTTGGACATATAAAGTGATATTACCGCATTACGTCGAAAATTCCCATGTTCTCACTGAGTCTGTTTGAAAGCCATTAGGCCTAAACTCAACTGAGTGATTAGAAGTGCAGCCCTGCCACGTCCATCTTGTTTAACTAATCTCTTCACTCTTTGAATTAATAAATTAAAACAATCACTCATCAATCAAAACCTAACAACCTTCAAAGTAAAAATTTTAACAATTAAGCATTACTGTTTCTCCCAGTAATTAAACAAACTCCCATAGTGCATAAACACTGTTGTCAGATTTCTCCATTCATCCCTAGAAAGAATGGCTCCTCCTACTCTCAGGAAGGCAGACAAAGAAAAAAATACTCCAATTACAAGAGGAACAACCGAATTAAACGAACCAGTTAATTTTAATGAACTGCAGACCCATATTTCCTCATCTACGCTATCAGTTGATGCCAAAGACATTATGAACGTTCTCTTTAAGTTTTTTGAATCATCTTTTGCCAAACAAGAACAAAAAATCATCTCTCTCGAAAAATCTAACGAAGAAATGAGATCAAAAATCGAAAAATTAGAAGAAAAGGTTGATTCTTCCGACGCTTATGAAAGACGAGATACGATTATATTCTCCGGCAATATACCTGAAGCTACCAATAATGAAAACTGCAGCAATATCATCCGCAAACTTATTAAAGATAACTGCCACATACAAATGCAAGAAGCTGACATCTCTGTTGCTCATCGTCTAGGTCCCAAACCAAAAGTACAAGGTCCCGACAAAAGAAACATAATTGTGAAGTTGCGCAGAAGTGATCTGAAGCGTGATATCTTCTCAGCATGCAAAGAATTCAAACCTTCATTCTTTGTAAACGAACAACTGACTCCAAATCGCAACAAAATCTTTTTCGTCCTCCGCCAAGCTAAAAAGAAATTCTCCACAAAGATCGCAGGCTGTACTACCAGAGATGGATTCATCAACGTCTTCCTGCCATCACCCTCTGGTCGCCGTGATCTACGTATAGTTATCAATACCCGAGCTGCCCTCCAAAAATTTCTGTCGGAACACCTCAATTCGACGCTTGCAGACTTTAATGGTGAAAATCTCTGGAACGATCAGTAATAATACATTCGGCGATATTACTGTTTTAGATGAAAAAAAACAAAAACAAACAAGCCATATTTTGACCTAGCATTCACTTACTTTTATTTCAATTGTATTACATACTTTATTCCTTTTTCTCTTATTAAAGTTATCATAAAAACAGTATTTTAACTGTTCATAGATATTTTATACGTAATTTCAATTTGTAACCTTTAATTTTTAAATTCCTTTATGTTTGAACAACTCGATCACTTCAATAATATCGATCCAGACATAAACCATTTTGATGAATTATATCCAAATTTTAAAGAAAATAACGTAAGAAACCAATACTACGATTGTGATAAATTTAACACTACATTTTCATTTGAAAAAACAGACTTGTCCATTTTAAATCTTAACATTCGATCTTTGCACGCAAACTTTGAGGAATTTTCAATATTTTTGTCAACACTTAATTATAAATTTTCCGTTTTGGCATTCACCGAGAGCTGGCTAACAAATAATAATAAACACCTTATCAGTGTCCCAAACTATAGCTCTTTTCATTCACTACGCGACGTAAACAAGATAGGGGGAGGTATAAGCGTGTATATATCTGACAGACTCAATACTAAAAAAGTTGATGAAATTAGTATTTCCTATAACTATATAGAAACTTTATTTATTGAAGTAAAATCAAATGGTAAAACGATAATCATTGGAACCGTATATAGGCCCCCTTCTGGTGACCCAAAGATGTTTATAGATAAGATTACTGAATTAATCAATTACTTCAATGTTACAAACTATGACGACATAATAATTACAGGAGATTTTAACTTCGATCTATTAAACTTTGAAAACCACGCATCAACTCAGTCCTTCCTCAATACTTTTTATTCTCATTCCTTACTTCCAATTATAACAAAACCGACAAGAATAACCCAAAACTCAGCAACACTAATTGACAATATTTTCAGAGTTCACCCCGAAAATTACTCTTCCGGTATTCTCCTTTGTGACATATCGGACCATCTTCCTATATTCATGATCCAAAAGTCTTTTTTCAACTCGAACAATATTCATCAAAACCGTACAATAACCTACCGCATAATTAACGAAAATACCTTATCAAACTTCTATAACTATGTTCTAAATCAGAATCTATATGAAATTTCCTATATAAATGACATCGATTCTGCTACCGAAGAGTTAATTTCAAGGCTAGACGATGCTTTTAAACTTAATTGTCCTCTAAAATCTAAAACCATGTCATATAAACACAAAACAAAACCTTGGATAACAAACGCAATTATAAATAACATCAAAAAACGTCAAAAATACTTTTCTCTTTATAAACTTAGTCAAATTCCAGAACATACATATAAAAATTTTCGGAATCAAGTTACTAACCAAATTAAAATAGCCAAGAAAAATTATTACCATGAACGATTTAATCAAACGAAAAACAATATAAAACAAACTTGGAAATTAATCAATTCTGTGATAAAACCTGAAATTACTAAAGGAACAAACCAAATTAAACAAATTATCATTGACGGTAAACCAGTTGATGACAATAAGAAAAAAGCGAATGAATTCAATAAATTTTTTGTCAACGTAGGTAAAAAAATCTCAGACTCCTGCAAAATAGTCGATAAATCTTTTCTTTCGTATTTTAATGAGATTAATGTACCAAATTCCTTGTTCTTTTCTCCTGTAAGCGTAGCCGATATAAAAAAAATCATTAGTTCACTAAAAAATAAAAAATCGGGTATTAATTCAATCTCCACTAAAATTTTAAAATACATCTCCGATATAGTTGCTCCAATTTTAGCATCAATAATCAATAAATCATTTACGCAGGGTATATTCCCATGTGTATTAAAAGTTGCTCGAGTAACACCGTTACCAAAGGCCGGAGACCTCACAAACGTCAGCAATTACCGCCCTATTTCATGTCTTACAATGTTCAGTAAAATATTTGAAAAGATAGCATTCAATAAACTTTATAAATTTCTGGAATCTAATTCACTGTTGTATAAACACCAATATGGTTTTAGACGTCAGAAATCAACGATTCACGCGATAATTAACCACCTTCAATATTTATATGATAACATTGAAAAGGGCCACATTGTATTCTCAATTTTTCTCGATTTTAAAAAAGCTTTCGATTGTGTCAACCATAATATTCTACTGTCAAAATTAGCTATGTACGGAATTAGAGGCAACTGTCAAAATTGGTTCAAATCATATTTAACTGAAAGAAAGCAATTTGTCTCCGTCAATGGTCATGACTCATCCCACCTTAATATTACAACTGGGGTCCCACAAGGCTCCGTGCTAGGGCCACTGTTATTTTTAATCTATATTAATGATATTGTTAAATCATCTTCTCTGTTTAAATTTATATTATTCGCGGATGATAGTGCCTTATCAACTCCCTTGCCATATGACAAACCGAGCAACATTGCATCTACAATAAATAAAGAACTCGAAAATGTCTTCAGGTGGCTAAATGTTAATAAACTATCAATAAATGTAGATAAAACCAAATATATTCTTTTCTCTTACAAAAAATCTATTGAATTGCCCCATATTAAAATGGGCGACGGAATAATTTATGAAACTACTCATATCAAATTCCTAGGCATGTTTATTGACAAAAATCTGAGTTTTAAACAACATATTACGCATATCTCAACAAAACTATCAAAATCGATTGGAATATTATATAAATTAAATAAGTTTCTTCCTAAATCTATTCTTCACTCTTTATATATGACAATGGTGCAACCTTACTTGACATACGGCATAGAGAGTTGGTATGGAAAATATCAAAATTATCTCAATAAATTAGTCATATTACAGAAAAAAGCAATTCGAGCCATCCATCAACTTGACTACAATGAGCACACTAATCGTTATTTTAAGGAATCCAGAATTCTAAAATTAAATGATCTCTTTGTTTTTCAAACATCCTTATTCCTTTACAAAACAATAAAGTGTTCCTATAATAGCTATATATTTAATATGTTACAAACAGCTGATAATATCCATAATCACCAAACCCGCAATAGAACAAAATTTATTTCACCCTTGTGTTCAAAATCAAAATCTCAATGTAGCTTTCTGTACAAATCTATCAAAATATGGAATGGCTTGGACGACAATATCAAATCCCAAACCAATTTAGCTCAATTCAAAAAAGCTCTTAAAAACAATATAATTTCGGCTTACTAAATTTCTATTCAGCTTTTGTTATTGTGTATTTATTTGTTGCCGTACAATGTTATACTGTGTACTACTACTTTGATTTATACATTATAAATATGTTATTATTTATATAAGACTGTTGACTATGTTAACTACATACCTCTTGAAAGAATCGCTGTAAATAAAATAGTTTTTAATTTATCTCTAAATTTCAATTATATAATTATTCGTTATTTGCAATCATTACAATGGTTAGGTTCTCAAATGAATATTAAGTTGTTTATATTTGTATAAACATGAAGGGATTTCTAGTCTTTATAATTTTATGCTTAGTCTTAAGTTTCTGCCCTAAAAGTCACTGACTTATTTTGGGCCCATAAATAATCCTGTATGTATAAGTACTTATAGTAACTTGGCATTAAGATCTAAAATGTAATATGTTTTTACTGTACATTGGATTAGTATGGAATAAATAAATAAATAAAAAATAAATAAAATAAATAAATAAATAAATAGTTATGACGTTATGGCGAAAACTAAAATGAATCCCGGGCTAACCTTGGGAGGACTTTGGCAATTATATTATTCGAAAGAGAATATAAAAGAACATAAGGGTTTTAAATTTCGTTAGAATAGGGGGAATACGAGTAGTTATGATGTTATTGCCAAAACAAAATAATTCCCGGGCTAACTATGGGAGGGCTTTAGGAATCATATCATCCGAGAGCGAATGTAAAACAACATAAGGATTTTAAATTTCGTTATTATCGGCCGAACAGTTATCAAGTTATTGCCAAATAATTCCCGGCTAACCTGGGAAGGACTTGGGCAAATATATCAATCGAAAAAGAATGTAAAACAACCTGATGGTCTCAAATTTCGTTAAAATCGGCTGAATATTTATGATGTTATTGCCAAAACAAAACAATTCCCGAGATAATTTTGGGTGGTGGTGGTGGTGGTATAAGTGGCGTAGGTGGTGCAGGTGTTGGTGGTGTAGGTGACGGTGCTGTAAGTGGTGGTGGTGTCGTAGGTGGTGGTGGTGTAGGTGGTGGTGGTATATGTGGTGGTGACGGTGTAGGAGGTGGCGGTGTTACAGGTGATGTATGTGCTGGTGTTGTAGGTGGTGTTAGTGTATGCGGTGGTGCAAGTGGTTGTAGTATAGGTGGTAGGGGTGGTGTAGGTGGTTGCAGGGTAGGTGGTGGAGGTGTAGGTGGTGGCTGTGTAGATAATGGTGGTGTAGCTGGTTAGGTGAGGGTGATGTAGGTAGTGATGGTGTAAGTGTTGTAGGTGTAGATTGTGGTAGTGTAAGCGGTGGTAGTGTATGTGGTGTAGGTGTTGGTGGCGCAGGTACTGTAGGTGACGTACGGGGTGTAAGTGTCGACGGTGTAGGTTTAGGTTGTGGTGATGTGTTTGGTGTTAGTGTAAGTGGCAGTGGTGTAGGTGGCGGTGGTGTAGGTAGTGTAAGTGGTTGCAGTGGTGTAGGTGGTGTAAGTGATGTATGTGGTGTTGGTGTTAATGCTATTGCTGTAGGTAGGTAGAGGTGGTGTAGGTGGTGTAGGTGGCGATGGTGTAGCTGGTGGTGGTGTATGCGGAGGTTGGGTAGGTGATGCAGGGGGGGAGCTGGCGGGAGTGGTGCAGGGGGTGGGGGTGCAGGCGGTGGTGGTGCAGGCGATGGTCGTTTAGGTGGTGGTGGTATAGGTTGTGTAGGTGGTGATAATTCGAAAGAAAATGTAAAACATCATGAAGGTTTCAAATTTCGTTAGAATCAGCCGAATAGTTACAATCTCATTACAAAAACAAAAAAAGCAAAACGGAGACCGATCGACATAGTGAGATGTAGAGTCGCTCGCGACTAGACTCGCAAGTGACTAAAAACATGCAGGTGTATATTTAATTTCGTGTAAATCCACTGACCGTCCTTTATGCTACCTTGGGGACGAGGAGAGGGCAATAGATAAGCACATATATGAACATAAAGGGATGGTTGGAGATCAAGCAATGCATCACTTACTTTTATTCATGTTAAAAACTCTAACAAATAGATTTATTTGGGGCACAAACAATTTACCATTGTATCAATTTCAAATAAAGGAAAATTAGTCAATCGTCATTAAGAAAGAAATTCCAATCTTTCAGAAGGGCAGTTCAAATGTGGCCCCAATATCCTAAACCTATACCGAAAAGATATTGTTAATGACCTCAAGCTAACGCCAACAGAATAATGCAGAGTCAAGGATTACTCGCCGGGTATTTTTAGGATTGAAGTTTTTGCCGGTTTCTTTCAGTTTACAGTTGTGATTGATAGTGAACTACATGGAACTAGTCCCGTGTATATAAACTTTACGTTCTAATGATTCAGTGTTTTATTTTCTACATATAATTTTTACGCTTAGATTAAAAATTTTGAGGACTAAGCTAAATCTGTCAAGCTTTTGTGACATTAACTCCCTTTCCACTTTCTCTCTTCCTTTGGCCCAAGGGCTTTAAAAGTTATGTGCTAAAAATTAATCGAACTTCCCCATTTTCCACACAGGTTGAGAGAAATTGCATCTTTGCAGCAACACTTTAATAACAATGATAATATATAAGCACTTTATAAAGAATTTAACAAGATTTTATAAATGAATTACACTATCGACCTGACGATACCACTGGCTTAAGAATCACGGCACAATAATGAATGGAGCCTGGATGAGGTTGTGCAGAAGCCTGAATATGGAAACCTAGTATAAATCGGTCGATACTTTAATGGGTATACGCGAGTATAGTTGGTCATTGTAATAATGAACAGGTGTAATGAATGTACATCAGAGAGTATCTAAAAGAGGTATGCTCTTGATTTTATAAGTCAAAGCCGGGAGGTGGAGTCAAAATCTCCATAAAGTTGATGGTTAGGGCTTGGTAACGTCAGGATACAAGATGCTGTTTGTGTGAATAGTTCCGACGAAAGTTTGTCGTTGTGTTAATCACGAAAGGTGGATTAAGAATTTTCTGTTGTTTCCTTATGGGGAAATTTAAGGGAATTTTTTATGATGTTTTATTAGGCACGCTTTGCAAGGGCTATCTGTTTCAGATATATACCAGGCAATGGCTTCGCCACTCACCCCTACGGGGTAAGCTTGCGCTTTGCTACTAAGATTAAAATTTAAAATCTAACAAACAGCCATGGTTAAATTTTTATAAATTTTCTGAACTTCGCCAATTATAATAATTTTAAAAATGAACTCTAAACTATTGTCCCTCTTTAAAAATATCACGTTGCTAAAATATAGTTATAGAAGATATATAAAAATAAATTTTCTGAATTTCACCATTTATACATAATTCTTTGGTTTTTTAAAAATTCACAAAATTTCGTTACTTATATTTATTTCTGAACTTTGATAAAAAACAAGTCATAACCAAACTAAGATGAAATTATTATTCAAATACTCAAAAAACTCCCCTTCTTAAATTATAGAGTTAGTGGAATCCGCCTTTCATTTTCCTGTGGGATATTTGGCGGATTCCAAGTACTTTCGAACTTGTTCAGTTCATTATCAAGGACTAATGAAAATTTTACAAAAGTGGTATATATATATATATATATATATATATATATATATATATATATATATATATATGTGTGTGTGTGTGTGTGTGTGTGTGTGTAAAACAGAAGAGCAATGCCTCGCACATGTACAACGAAAGGATCCAAAATAGAAAAATATTATCAAAGGCAGATGTGAAGTATAAAGACAAATAGATAAGGTCTACTTCCGGAAAGTTCCAACATGTGCGCAAAGAATGTAGACATTTATGTGACTAAACTAAGCACATACATATCCGATTGTGAAGACATAAAAATAAACAAGAGAGACATCTCGTAATTAAATTAATAAATCAAAGGGCTAAGATTTAAATTGGACAATTTCGTTATAAATAAGCCTTTTAATAACAGGGTCTAGTTTAAAGAGACCGTGGGATATATTAAAATTAGGCGAGGAATTAATGAATGAGAATTCAACAATATTTCTCTGAATAAATTCATTAGATTTTTAAATAAATTTAGCCGAATTCCAATTGATAGGGTGACTGTTTTCCAATAAATGGACAAAGAAAGAGCTGCTTCATTCCTCCCTCCTAATATTGTATTTATGTTGCGTCAAGCGTACACTTAATGATTTACCGGTTTGCCCAAAGTATTGCTTAGGACAAACTAAACCATCGACAAAATAATCCCCCGCCAATACTATTGTTATTATTATGACTAAAGGGTTCATACATGGTAGACTGATATTTGAATATAACAGAAATATTTAACTTATTCAAAGGGCGAGGAAACAAGGAAAAGGACTCAGACAACAGTGAAACAAGTGAGTTCTCAAAACTGTATGCGGGAGGGATTTCCGTTCTATAAAAGGATTCTTTTGCCAAATTTAGGCATCCTGCAAGAAAGTTATGAGGGTAGCAAAGATTAGTACCAATTCCAAAGATCTTAGAAATCTCAGGATCCAAGAATTCCGAGCTAGTGACCCGCAACCCCCGGAGAAACATGCATCTAAATACAGACCCTTTGACTTTATCATTATGACCTAAGTAAAAATGAATATAAGAACAAGCGATAGTAGGTTTACGATAGATGGAAAATTTAAATCCAGACAGAGTCCTATGAATAAGTAGATCTAAGAACGGGAGGACACCATTTTGTTCGATTTCACGGGTAAATTTAATAATGGGAATCAGAGAATTAAGTTCAGTAAGGAAACTATTAACATCCTTAGAAGAAGGTCACAAACAAATAATATCATCTACATATATATCAGAACCAAACAAGAGGAGAATTAATAATGGTGGGGGAGTAAGGTAGCTTCAAAAAATTCCATATATATGTTAGAAAGAACAGGGGATAAACAATTTCCCATAACCAAACCAAACTTTGGAGGTAATATTTACCATTAAAGAAAACTTACAGTTTTTAGTACACATTGAGATGAGTTCAATAAAAGTATTAACTGGCGAAGGAATATCAAAGTTACGCAATTAATACACTAAGGAAGGGGAAAAGGTCATTTACGGGTACTTTAGTAAAAAGAGAACAAACATCGAAACTAACATGGGAGAAGTGGAGTTTTTCAATAAGGTCCTAACTGTTTTTAATATGAGAATTAGAAATGGTACCATTTCTAATTTTATGTATTTTGATGTATTCACAATCGGGTATGTATGTACTTAATTTAGTCACATAAATGGCTACATCCTTTGCGCGCAGGTTGGAGTTTTCTGGAAGTAGACTTTATCTATTTGGTATATTAGTCTTCTATTTTGGGTCCTTTCGTTGTACATGGGCGGGGCATTGCTCTTCTGTTTCATATATATATATATATATATATATATATATATCACCTTTGTCAAATTTTCGTTATTACATAATAATGAACTGGACAAGTTCGAAAGTACTAGGAATCCGCTTTTCATTCTCATGTGGGATTTTTTGCATTCATTGTTCTACTCACGCGCTACTTTGTGAGTTTCTCATATATATATATATATATATATATATATATATATATATATTTATATATATATATATATATATATATATATATATATATATATATATATATATATATATATATATATATATATATATATATATATATATATATATATATATATATATATATATATATATATATATATATATATATATATATACCGATGAGGGAGTCGTTCTTTGGGAACCTTATTCGCAGGAGAAATATGAAGACAAATGTGATAGCTCCAAACATTTATTTTTTGGACGTTTCGGTCATTAACAAAGACCATCTTCAGCGGATTAAACTCTAATACGAATACAAGAAATTCTTAAGAATTAGATGACAAAATTGAAAAAATAGCACAAACAATTCAATATTAGTTACAATATGAAAAATAAGTAAAACTCAACAAGAGAGGTAACAGAAATGCAACCAGAAGGATAAGCAAGTAGTGGAATATAAGTTAATATATATATATATATATATATATATATATATATATATATATATATATATACATACGAGGGGCGGTAAATAAGTTTTGCGAATCGGTACGGCAAAACAGAGGAAGGGAGATGGCTGTTTGTGGGTGTGTTAGGATAAGTTATGACAAGTCAGGACCTGCAGCCGCACGCTCCTGCCTCGTCGATTTAAGAAGCAGTAGCTGATCACATATCGTCAGTCATAAATTTTTCAACAATGGAGAAGGTTGAGCACCACGCAGTGATCAAATTTTGACCAAGGAAGGCAAGAATGCAAAAGAGATCCATGAACGCATGGTTGCCGTGTACACCGACACCACCCCTTCCTATGCAACCATTGCTCGCTGGAATAGGGAGTTCCGCCATGGTCGTGAATCCCTTGAGGATGACCCCGGTCCCGGATGCCCGTCAGATGTGACCAACGAAGACAATGTGGCCCGTGTGGAGAGGATGATTCTCGAAAATCGACGGGTGAAGGTCGAAGAAATCGAGCGAGAACTTGGAATATCACATGGAAGTGTTATCAACATAATCAACAACAATTTGGCCATGACCAAGGTCTCTGCCCGTTAGGTCCCTAGAAACCTCACGCCCCATGATCGACTTCAACGTCGTCAAAGTCCACAAGGCCAAAGTTGCACAAGCTGCCCTGTGCAAGTGCGGATCCGAGGAGCTCAACCATTCCCCCTACAGTCCAGATGTGGCCCCTAGCGACTACTTTTTCTTCCGCCAGCTCAAGGCTGCACTGCGTGGATGCCGGTTTGGGGAAGAAGAAGATGTCCAGCTCACCGTCCAGGAGTGGATTGAACAGCAGTCGGGAGATTTCTGGTTTTCGGGAATTCGAAGCCTCAGGGACAAGCGGCGCAAGTGTATTGAAGTCGAGGGTAGTTATATTGAAAAATAATAAAACACTTTTCCTCATATCTCGTTTCCTTATATCCGAATTGCAAAACTTATTGACCTCAATATATATATATATATATATATATATATATATATATATATATATATATATATATATATATATATATATATATATATATATACATATATATATTGAGGTGACAAGTATTTGCCCACTTAAATTTTAATATTTCTGAAATATTTCCATTTTTGGTTTGGTTATAACCCTAACAGGAGACTCAGTAAATATATTTAACAGAATAAATACACATACGACATACTTTCTTTGTGGTTGTTGAAAGTGACGTCTGGCCGTTTTCCTTGCACCTAGCAGGGCAAAGGATTTTTATTATTTTGTGCTTTGTGCAGAGGAAGATAAGGTTTTCTAGGCGCTTGGTAACTAGTTTGTGACAACTATTTTTGTCATCACTTCTGTTTCCATTTTAACTGCCTAGAAAGCCTCATCCAGATTTTAGGCCTCTCCTATTTGTTATGGCCGCCTTCGATGAGACTCACCTGAAGGGTTAGCATTAATGACAGAGTAATTGATCAGTTTTATTTGTCCTCCTCCATTTTATAACATCTGAATAGTATTTGGATGTTCATATGTTTGTGGTGATTTCTCATGTTGAACATGAGTAATCATCTTTGGTTGATCTTGGTTGCCATTTACGTGGTGGTAAACACTAGCTTGAATACTTGTGTCGTAGAATAGGATCTCGATGATATACCATATATAACTATTCGTTGAGGAAATTATTCTAATATTTCGAGTGCGTGGTAATTTGATTGACCAAGGTTAGTTCAAAAAGGAGGGGGGGCTGGAGAGGATTATTTATCTTCAATATGCTTAAGAAGTGGAACGGTGCACAAGGATAAATAATATGGCTACCATTAATAAAATAGAGTTTTATTAATTAAACTATCAACAACACACAAAAAAATGTTTACATAAACGGGGAATGAAAAAGGGTCGTGGGAATATCTCAATAATCTGAGGATTAATATTTGGAGAGATTTAAAAAGGTAAACAACAAAAATTAAAGGGGTGAATGGTTTGCTAAACCATTTAAAGCACAAGGTTGCGTTGAAAAAAGGTTAAATGATTAAAGGTAAGGCTCAGCTTACGTAATTACAAAGTTGTTGTGCAGAGGAAGACGATGCGAAGGAATTTCGGTCCAACTGGCGATTTCCAGCAGAAGGGTTCTTCGGGGGGTTGTCCTTAACGAGGGGGGAGGACTGTCTTCGAGGAGTAAGAGCGAAGTGGGGCTCGGAAGTACTAGCGATCTTTGTGATAGCAAATCGAAGATGTTCTAGATGAACAATGGAGGTTATTGTTGAAACCAAGTGTTCTCTTGAAGAACGTTAAAAGGGGGGGAATTAAATTATCCGGACGTGATGTCTTGGGAACGTCAAACGTTTCTTGACGAACGGGCTTGAATAACAATGGCTGTTCTAACGTTGTTCTCTTACTGAACAACAGTGGGGGGGTGAGAACCGTTTCTTGTCAAACGGATTCAAAGAACAATGGCTGTTCTAACGTTGTTCTCTTGTTGAACAACAGGAGGGCCTTGTTGACTTGGCGTCTCGAAGGCCACGAATCTTGGCACTCAAAGGATATTGTCCTCTTCTGGACAATAAGGGGTTTTCTCGGCAGAGTTCCTAGGTGGAGAAGGGAGACCGGATCGGCTTGATGCCTCGCGAAGATAATCTGGATCTGCCTCAATTGGGAAAAGCTATGGTATAAATAGCCGGAGCTATCTCCATGGTGTAGGGGATAATTGAGTGGGGGACTTCGGGGGAATGTCCCGGTGGCGCCTGGAAAAATACCTTATCGGCCCATAAACCTAATTCAATCTGGCGAGATCAACGTATGGAGGCGAAACGGGGGAGTTAACCTCCTTGATTAAACATTGGCTATGATGGGAGATAACGCGCTTCTGCTTCCTCTCGAAGGCAGGATGCACGTGGGTAAGCATGTGGGTAAGCATGGTTAACATGTGATAGAGGCTGAAATAACGCGGCCTCAGACCGTTCTATCACAACGTGTGTTTGGTGTCCTAACTTAATTATCTCATTTACTATGATTTCCTCTTGGTTCTATTCTATCTCATTTTTTGATTTCGTCTTTATCGTTCTATTCAACCTAGATATATACTTTTCTAGACAAAATTCTATATAGATAATTTGCCATATAGAAGCTCGTAAGGGCGCTTCCAATGTGCAGGAATATCTTCCGTGGTAAAATTGATTTTCTGCTCGTTTTGACACCTTAGTAATAAATGTTTGCACTTGGTGTGGAAGTGACGACGTGTTCTTATATCTTTATTTACACAGCTTGTAAAATTTATTGGAAATTGCAGGTGTTCCTTTAAAAACTATCTAGAAAAAGTGGGATCTAATTTTTTAAAGTGAATATTAAACAATGTCTTTTTTATAGACAATCTTAGATATCAACTTCTGTCCTGTATTTAAGCGATAGGAATACTATGTATAGTATTTATCTAGCTATTTAGGCAAGAAACGGTTTGTTGTGTGTTTACGTTTTTAAAACCGGCTTACAACTGGCGTTGGTTACAAATGTATTCTAATTTAAAGTGTTTGACGTCAGTTCCGAACCTCAGATCGTTACAACTTATACCAATGTAGAACCAAACCGTGTGGCAATACGAGAACTAACCAAAGCTGAATATTATACAATTTTACTTGTATAGTATTTAGCTTCCAATTTTTTGTATGTGGTTTTGAAGGAAAGGGATTCATGTAGAATGTTCAGAAGCAATTGTACAGAACTGACATATGTGTAGTTGTTTCAAGTGGTAAAATTCGCAGATAAGTCACATTTAGAGAGCTCATTTATATTAAATTTAAATAGTACAGGTTGTAGTGGGTAATTTGTCGCCTATCTTCTTAATAAAATAAAATAACACTGATAATTCATTTGTAAAAAAATATATTTACTAAACTTATTGGTTAAAGACTTAAAAGATTCATTTTATTGACTCAAATGGCAGTCAAGCTCAACCACGGATCCCAGGCGGCGTCGGGATCTACTGTAGACCTCGATAGTGCCACTGTTTAACTGAGTGAAAACTTTAGTCATCCTGGACCTAAGGTCCACTTGGAGGTGCATGGGGACTTGTTGGTCTCTCTCTCTTTCTCTCTCTCTCTCTCTCTCTCTCTCTCTCTCTCTCTCTACTGCGCCATACACATAATAGTCCGTGGGGTGGCAACCTGGGGAGTTAGGAGGCCAGATATACTGAGTGATCTGGCCAAGAAAGGTTACTTTTGCTTTGGGTCAAGGTGAAGAGTCTTGCTTTCACACGTATGGCTTTCCAGGGGCCACTTCCTGGATCTAGGACAACTCAAACTCCTCCAGGCACTTGATGTAATTCTCCGGGCAGATAAATGGGGTCATGACGTGTCACTGGTTACTCACCACCCCAAACACCATGAAGTAGACAGGAAACCTGATTTTCTGTACTCTCTGTACATGTTGGGGAGAGGGGCACAGCAAACCAGCGGTTCTTTTGCGATTACACCACCCACTGGTCCTGGCAGAAGTTCTTGTCTGAGAAGAACCAAACCATGCGTGGCTTGAAGGGATGCTTCAGTTTGTTCACAAGCTTCGCGGGACGTTCATTCCACTTATTATTTATCTTCTGAAATAGAAGTTGGCTCTTTCTTATCTTATATGAGTAGTAGTGGATGTACTCATGTACTAACTGCCTGATGAAAGACTCAGACGCTCCCTCGTCCCTGGCTACGGACCTCATTGACTTGCTGGGATCGTTATCAATGCTGGTCTGTATCTCCGCCACAAATTAGCGGGTTTCCTTTCTCATCCTAAAGGTTAGAGCGATGTTTCTCAGTCGCCGTACCATTTTAATCACAGCCTGGCTTATCCAACTCTTTCTTGATCCTCTGCACCCTCCTCAGATTGACACCTAAGCCCTCGAAGATCTTCGTATTGTAATTCCCGGCATGAATACTGTTTCTTTCACAGACGATGCAAAATGACTCTACTGTGATAGGAAGAAGAGAAACCCGACGCCAGACAACACGAATGAGCGGAATTGATAATTGTCAACGGCGACAAATTACCCACCTCTCCCTTTAAATTCATTAATATCAAAATTCTGTGTTTCAGTTCCCTTATATTCTGAACATTTATTTCATTTAGGAAGGAAGAAAATATAATTAATAACTGTTAGAGCACCTTCGCATTCTCTCACCCTTCAGCAAAAGCTGAGAAAACGGAATTGTTCAAGAATAGCCATTTATAAACAAGCAGAAATACAGACTCAAGCCATTTACCATAGAACAAAATAGCCTGTAATTAAGTTGAAAATTGCAATTAATCGTGTCTTCAACAAGATTTCGCAATTTGAGTTTTAATTTCAAGGTCCTTTATATCACTCTTGTCATTTGAAGCAATGGTCAGTGGCATAGTGCCAGCAGCCCAAACTGTGCCAACAATGAAGAAAAATGACGTAGTTTTTTATCAACGAAGGCAGTTAGGATTAATTTAGCAAATAAATATTTCCTTTTATTAATATTATTTAATCGTCACATTGGTTACTGTTACTTTTTGAGATTTGTCACCGATGAATCCTACCGTAAACAAAATAGTGAATGGTTATAACTTTCGCTAAGAACAAATATTAAAAATAGTTCTTTTCTTCGTAAACGATGGATTGATATTCCATTTGAGCCACCGGTGGTCAAAATAAGAATGATATAGTACTTTTTGTGCAGCTCCGTGCAAAGTTTTCCCAGTGCCATCCGCCTTCACCCTCCAAAGAAGGGCAGATCCTTAAAGATAAAGGCCCTCCCCTTCCTTAAGGTAGCAGGTAGCCTGGTCTCAGTGCAACTCTGGCTATACACCTACTATATATTTAATTCCCATAACTTCAGCATTTTCTTTATGAAGCTCCTTTCAAAGACCTTCTCTGCGTTCGTTTTTTCTCAGAATAATTTGTACAGGTTTGCTTTAAAAAGGTTTTTGGATGAGTTCATCGTTTTATTGGCTACTTATTTATTTCTTTGAATTTAAAAATATTATTAAATATCAAAAATATTCTAAATATCACTGAATACTACTAGTATTTTCAGTCAGCTGTACTTTTTATCCTCAATCAATTTGCAAAAGTGAAGGGAATATGGAAGTAAAGAAAGAAATGAGCACATTTATTTTATCAAAGCTGACTTAATTAACCTACAAATGTTAAAAAAAAATACTTGAATGCCAGAGTAATTACATTCAGTGTGGAAGAAATGCCTTTCCAATGGTTTCCATATATATTTTATACTAATGGAATATCTCTCTGAATATACCGGTAGTAATCTGCAATCATGTTCACATCTCAACGCCCTCCTACCTCTCTTACATCACACGAAGATATTGATGGAATCGCTCTTCTTATTCGTCGTTATAATTACTTTTAGTAAAAATAAGAACTGCATAAATACATTTTTACTTACATATATGCGTTCACCAAGCGAATATAGATTTTTAATAATCTCTTCAACAACACGTTCATAGTTTGGAATAGTTAATTGACCAGAAATCAGGAAATGTTGGTTTGAAAGAAGACCTGACAATGGCTCTCATTTTCATCTATGTTTTTGTCGAATTTATCTTCCCTTATGAGCGCCTTGATTTGACCAGCATAAAATTTCTTGCTTTCATTTTGGCAACGCTGAGATGTAGAAATTTTTGCTTCATAAAAAATGAAACTTGGCTTTCTTTGTTGAGTACTTTAACAAATTTCTTCATCAGTCCAAGTGTTGTGTGTACTGATTGGAGTAGAATGTTCTCTGGTTGTAAAAAAGGGTGCATGAAGCATTGCATGAACTTGGTTCCAGGTCAAGATTTGCTGGCCATTTGGGTTGTTTACAGTTCTGATTCTCTGTTCCGCTGTCTCACAGACACAAGAAACAGGAGTGTTTGATGGAGGGAGCCACCTTGTAAACCCATCACAGAGTGTGTGATGTGTAAAAAGCAGATAGTTCAATAAATTCATTGGTTAGAGTGTTAATTATTATCATACTTACTTAATAAATATACAGTTATAAATAAACATTATTAAAAAATATACAAAATTGGCTTTAACTAAGTAAACATAACTTCAAGTGAGCACATATCATACATTTGTGATCCGTCAACTTCAGCGCAGTACTCAGATGCTTATGTTGTTGTAGCTTTCTCTAAGTCATACCCAGTGACTCAGATGAGCAGACACAACCATGTTACCATTGGTACTCTTTCAGGTTTTGATTTAGGAACCGATGAAAATCCGTTATTCTATAGTGCTATATTCGAAGTACAAAGCTGCAATGATAGCTTTAATATTGCTACAGTAAACTATAGAAGAGTTTTTATTAAATACTTATTAATCATGAAACTCTTCTTCACTGGAGTTCCGTAAGTACCATGTTGTTTTGGAGCTAACAAATGATTTTGACTGAGTAGTGAGCCGAGCAACTGTGCAGATTCTTTGTACAAACCTAACTCTCTCGTCAAATCTTTCAACTCAGCTTGAATCAAAGGTCGTCGCAGAGGGTAACCTTATGTAAACTGCTACGCCTGATACCTGGTGTAACGCGACATTGTCCCGGCCCGAGTACCCGTAAGGAATACCTGACGCAATAAGTTGACTTCAAGTCACTGGCCAGGCCAAGGAAGCTGGGGCGTTCCCAAGCTCCTTATATGTACCTCTCGTTTTCTAAGACTATCTCCTCTCCTCCCTTTCTTATTTCTTCCTTTCTCTAGTTTTAAATATCTTTCAGCTACCTCATGCCATGTCAGGAAAGAGGTTTTAGAACCTCTATAAACAGCACCCTTTAACGCCCCCAGGTTAAAAGAAACCAGGTTTTAGGAGCTCTGGGCGTTAGGGCGCGAATAATGGGAGGTGTGGTTTTGACCCAATAACCCTTCCCTAGTGTAATTGAATGACTACCCCCTGATAACGTTCTCAGATGTATAAAACTGTATTTCCTCTAGGGACGGGATTTATTACCGCGTTGTCTGCTATGCCATCTAAAAGTTTCGGGTCCCATTTTTGGGTCAGTCAACTGACAAAGACTCAGATCCTGGCCATCTTTTCGACCACTAATACGACTTCGTAAGAGATTACATTCTGTCACATCTGCCTTTCTCTCTTCTCATTTAGGACCTGCGGCCTATAAGGAAATATCGCCAGCTAGGGAACAACCAGCCGGTGTGAATGACGCACAGGTCGCGATCTCTACGCTTTAGCCCGCCTAGAGTTGAACCTCTTGCCCCCCTCCCCTCCACACGAGCGTGCTTGCTTCTTCTTGCCATTTTGCTTCATATTTGGTCTTTGTTTTGTTGTATTTGTTTTTGGATTTGGTTAGTTTTAATATTCTTTTGATTTGGTTTGGGAATTTTTAGAGTAGCCTTGGACTAGGGTGAGGTTTTAATTACGACGACTTATGCCTTTCAAGGTAGTCGGCAGATGGGATAAAAAAATGCAAATCGAAAAATCTGGAAAGGGATAGGCGGATCAGATTGGTGCCCATCCACTTCCTTTGTTTTCATATTGTTGTAAGTTACCCTTGTTTTCGGTATCGCTCAGTTACGAAAAGGAAAATACAATCATTAAAGGAAAAAAACGCCCCACCTTGATGTTGAAGTGGGCGAGGCACTCAACAACACATCTTTGACTGGTAAAGTGGATACCCTCTCACCAAACAAATGGTTAATGGGTTTCCGGTTTACGACTACTTAAGCAACCTTCGGGAAACTCCACTTCAAAAAAATTAGGCGCTCCACCATACTTCCTTTTGTGCCCTTGCAAACGCATTCTCAGGGAGGAGGGGCTTTCCCTCTCCTACGTCTCCGGCTAAGAGAGTTTCTAACTTCATCAGAATCGTCCCTCAGCGACTCCGTTCTGAACTTTGATGCTCCCTCCTCCAACTTCTTACTTTCTCAGAGGCAATTTAAAGACAAAAAAATAAGGATTGATCTCTCTCGAATGGATTAGCAGAACGACTTCTGTGACCCGGAAGACGATGAACAGAAGGGCCCTTCTCGGCTCTGCCCCCTATTTTATTCACGGTTAATGACTTTTCTTTAGTGCATCCTACCTGTTCCCCGGAACTTCCCGCTGGTAGTAGGCACGCCAGCCCCACCATACTGGTAGACCTAATACAGGCCATGGGCTTTTCGTGTCTCTGGTATGGTTTTTAGATACCATTGGAAGAAAAGTGGCTGAAAAGAGGCACATATTTTTACGTGTAAATTCGAATCAACCCGAAATCTGCACGAACTTTTCCAAGGTCTTACATGATAAAAGCGTTATCACCCAAGGGCTACTGTGTGAATTGTAGCTGACTACACCCTGATTCCTCAAAGTAATGTCACTCATATTTGTATGAGTAGGTCATGGTCGTCCAGACTACTGAACGAATCTCTGCTAGAGGAACAAGGAATTTGTCCTATCGCAGACGGCGCGAACTAGGTGTCATGCGCCTCTCACATCACAAAAAGATCCTCTGCTTATGGCCTTTCCAGGCCTACGAGTATGGTAGCAGCAGTGGGTTCTATCTCCAACAAGCGCCACTCTGCTAGAGCTAAAAGCAATACCGGCTCGAACCCTGCTTATGCTAAAGGTGAAGTAGACTCGTTAGGCTCACATGTGTCTAACCTGCAGACAAGGTTAGCTCTTTGGGGGCTGCATGGCAAATAAATGGGAGAGACGCAAAGAAAATATCAATTTGTGTGCCATTGCGCCGCGACTTTTAAGGTGGACCGTCCAATAAGTCGACAGCTTCAGGTCCTTCTTTGTTGTTTCAGGATCGAGCACATTAGCAGGAAGCAGCGACATTTGATGGGCCACTCACCTAAACTTTACTGTAAAACTGTTTGGTTCTCTAGACTGCCTAGTATATTCTCGTTGAATGTCCCATTCTGTGGAAGTTCCACGCGCGCTATTTATCCCTGTGCATGAACGAGCGTGGTCGCTACCTTTTGTCTCTTGTAGTCCCGACTGTGGTATTATAGTGATTTTGGAGATATTTACTTGTTTGAGTTGTTGGTGATTGCATGGTCGAGCACCTAAGGAGGCTGAATTCCCAACGGCACTTGAGCCTGCCGCCTTTGTAGTTGTCTTTTTTTTATGTTGCTTTTTTGTTTTTCTTTGTTTCTTGTTGTTTAGTTTTCTTTTTTTTATTTCTGGAATTTATTAAAATAACCTAAAGATAGGGTTATTTATTATTTAGAAGGTTTTGTCCTTGCTGACGGACACGAGAATAGACCTTTATAATAAAAATTAATAGCTCGAATTTGGGGTCGAGCTGTCTCAGCAGAACTTTCTTTTGTAGTAGAAGTTTCATCATATACCATTTCTTCATATAAATTAGATGACCATTTTCTCCTTCAGAAAAGTATCGAGATTGTAATTCCTGGATTATGAGACACTGTTTTTTGTACAAACTGTGCATCGGGTATGTCACTTGCTGCTTTTTCTCTTCTTTATATCTGGAATAAAACAACATAAAAAGTTAATAAACAATATAACAGCAAACTACTTTTTGAATAATAGATTGAGAGAACAAATAAAACAGACTATTATAGCTGGTAGATTCATAGTAACGTCAAATATTGCATATTATACTACTCACACACAAGTAACAGTCAGTAATGTGATCTTTCCTTCCTGCCAAACCATTGGAGCACCAAAAGGTAGACTGTTTTTTGTTGATCCAATGTCGTTTACCTTTAACATACCTTTTGCAACAAACAAGAGGTGCAAATGTTTTGTCTTGGTCCCTATGGTTGACACCAAAGTAGCCATGCTAGCTTCTCTTCACAAAAATTGTAATCAGTGACTGGCGATTTATCGTGTTTTTGACATACGAGTAGATATAGCAGAACCTATTAAGATCATTCTTGAACTTTTCGTTTATCCTCAAATCAATAAAATATAAGTGTGAGATAAATATACATACAAGACATTTTAAGAAGAATATGCTATCGCACAAACACTATTACATAAAATGCGTTTAGCTGCGCGCGGCAGCAACTCGCCATTGAGTATCCTACACCCACTCCCAATCTAACCAATCACAGACGTTCTATATATTACGCCATATCTTCATAACACAATACTTGAAAAATATCGGCAGAATAAAGTGCAGGTGAAAAAAAACTCCACCTCAGAAATGACGGAGCCTTGTGTTATTAAATCTCACAAGTGTACTCGAGGTCGCAATTTTGACCAGCTGTGCGCTGATTTAAATTGCTCTTGGAGGGATATGAGGAAATATATGCAAGATTGCGTTCTTCCCTACCTCTGAGTCAATTCCCTCAGGAAGATGTTCGTCTATATATCTTGCATATGTTTTCACTTCCTCTATCTTCACTAATTTCGTTAAAGCTCTGTCCTGACAAACATTATGTGGGGAATGCCATCGCTCGTTTTCCACCTTGGTGCTTACGGTTCTTTATATATTTTGTGTTTCGTCTTCGCCACTCCTTTTTAATTATTCCTTTTTAGTATTTATTCAGTAAAATCTCACGTTAGTTAAACGAATTTCCCGTCTTTATCTAAGTAAAAATCTTAGCAGGGCTTCTAGACCATATTAAAAAATAATCATAATTACAACAACGCCAGATCCTAGTGAAGAATGGGACTATGATAAAGCACCTTTGCCTTTTTAAGTTCTAATGTTTATGAAAGCTGAATCGCTATTTTGAGTGTACCAAATTGTTAACAAATTGTAAATGAATCTGAATATAAATTTTGATTGGTAAAGTAAAATAAAAGGGCGTATTAATTGTCTCAAGTACATAGAGATGATAAATTGTCTTTTTTATGACTTTTCTACCTTATATTTGACTTTGAAGAATAATTTTTTAAGTTAAGCTGTAATGTACATAGGCAGCCATGGAATGTGGTTGCCATAGCGATGGAAAGACACCTCGGCACTGCATCGGGCACGCCTAGGGGACGCTCCTGATCCATGAAAAAACTATAAAATCAATTGCAATCTGCACTTGACAATAGGCAGAATACCATAGCCCCCTCTTTTCACCTTAATGTGAGGTGCCATAAACTTACAGCTTCCCATAATATTGTTTTTTGAGGAAAAGGTATATTCGTTCATCAGAGATTACAAAACTATAGAAAGTGTTTTCAGGCAGCACGGGTTATCGATGAAGTGATATATTAAAAGCGGATGAAATAAGTGTGGACGCCAAGCCACTTAGCGGGAAGTCAAATTCTTCATTAAATCCTAGCTGTGGAGGAATTACTGATGGGAAACAGAGAATCACCATTCCACAGATAAGTAATGCCATGTACATTGACGTCAAACAAGTCCATCAAATCCTGCATGATAAATTAGGCCTCAGCGAGGTCTTCAGCACGCTAGGTCCCAAAATTGGTAGAGCAGAAGTTAAAACTTATCGATATTTCTCGGCAACTTCTCAATGATAAATAATGAATCTTCACTAAGAGCATTTATCAGGTATCAAGTGTATAATCAAAACACCTCTTACCAAATTATATCTCTTTATTCTAAGCCTATTTTATTATTTGGGAATAATTATCTATCTACCATGGTCTTTTAAGGGGAGCAAATACCGAAGAATAGGTTAAAATATCGGTAAACGTATATAAAAATCAAACAATTTCTTGAGGGATGGGATGAGTGAATCACCTGTTTAATAATTATTATTATTTCTCAAGATCCCTAAAATTACAGTAGGCACTTTTGAATATTTCCTTTGTATCACTTCATTTTAAATAGCAAAATAAGAATTTTTTCTCTATATATTTGCTTCTTAGTAGATATTATAATATTTTTGAGAAAGAACATTTAGTAAACCTGTGAATAGTAAAAATGGTAGAAAAAAACAGCACTCTTAATAACTCTACTCTCAAACAGTACTCACATAGCGCAATGGCGGTCGCTGAACCTAAATGAGTTGCCAGATATGACTAATTTTCGAAAAGTTGCCTCAAAGTAGTTTTCGTGTGATAATCGGGAGCTCTTCTTTGGTACTGTGAGTGTAATCGTCTTGGTACTGATGACAAATTCAAAATAAAAGCTCTTGGGGTCTTGTCCCTAAAGATGGGGTGAAACAACTAAATAAACATCTAAAAATTTCCGAGGACGTACAACTTCAGTCCTTATTCCGCTTTATTTAAAACTAAGTCAATCAGAGGAAAGAGATTTAGGTCAACCCAGGTCTCCAACTTATCAGGATCAATCATTTTCTGTTCTCATTTCAAACCCTTTGGGGGACTATTGCAGAAGTTAAATTCAGAATATTCTATTTTATCCTTCTATCCTCAGCTAAAAGAAAAGGGCCCCTTGACATCAACTTCTCTCATACTATGTATATCTTCCTTTTCATTCTCTTTCATCTCCTCCTTCATTGGCCTCCGACGTTCCTTCTCACTCCGGCCAAAGAAACTTGATGGGACCTAGGGGAGAAAGGCGGCGGGGAACCTAAAAGGCTCGACCCGGGGTCTCCTCCCCTCCAACCCCACCAGGAGAGAGAGGGTGGAGGACCTTCGGTCGATTTATCCATAACTTCCACAAAAAAAAAAAAACTCCTTTCATCTGCTGATATAACCATAATAATATACGCAATCCATGTTCAATCTATTAATTTCCTGTCCGTATCACAATTATAAATGGAATTATATTCACAAAACTATTTTGTACAAGATATAATAGAAAAGAATCAACTAATTAACTACATTTAAATGGAACAAAGAAAAATTGCGCTGTCCGGCGTGTCCGATTTTACTCCGCCTTCCTGTGAGAAACAGAGAGTGAAAAGGTGCTATTTTTTTACGAGTTATGGCCAATTAATTTTGACATTGGTGTAAAGCGTCCAGTTCCAATAAGATGGGCGATTAATGGTCAGCTCTGAGACTAAAAATATAGCTCCATACCTTTGATCGTTCACCAGTCAATTAAGAACAAACAGGTTCATTAGTGAATAGAGGATAAAGGAAAGATTAGGTGAAAGATATGTAAGAGATTAAGCATATTTTTATATTCCTGCATATTGGACGTATGGATGAATACATGATCTCAACAACTGTTTATTCTAGATAAGAAGGAGAAATAAGAGAAAGATTGTGGGTACATTAAATAGTATGAAATAACTTAGTAGTATCTGCCAACATAGTCACTCTGACACATTGTAAGGTCTCTTCCAATGCCTACAGTGGCAAACAGATTATAAGTACCACACTTTAAGGGGAAAAGAAAGGAGAAAAACTCGATCAGGGATGAAGTTCTTTATTTGTCGCTTCGCTCGTCTTGAGCTTCTCCAGATTGACAAGAAATGGACAAATAACATAAAAAGTGAAGACAAGAAATGGACATATAATGTTAGGACAAGAAATGCACTTAAAAAGTAGGGAGAATAGCAAGAAGTCAGGATGTAAAAGTGGTATGGCAAAAAATAAGAACAAATGTTTAGACAAAAGATGCCTTAATTAAATGGTAGCTCTGTCGTAAAACTGACATTGTGGAGTCAACAGTCAGATATTAAATTTTCTTTAGAAACTAAAAAAGGGATTTTTTTGAGTATTTGAATAATAATTTCATCTTAGTTTGGTTATGACTTATGTTTTTTTTACCAAAGTTATTTCTAATCATTCTTTTATAATATCAAAAAATAAAATGATGAAGTTCAGAAATAAATATAAGTATCGAAATTTTGTGAATTTTTTAAAACCCAAAGAATGACAAATGGTTAAGTTCAGAAAATTTATTTTTATATATCTTCTTCTATAACTATATTTTAGCAACGTGATATTTTGAAAGGGGGGAAATTTAGTTTAGAGTTCCTTTTTTAAATTATTATAATTGGCGAAGTTCAGAGGGAAGTGGCGAAGCCATTGCCTGGTATAACTATAAATCTAGACAAGTTGGTAGAATATATTCAACTATTTATTCTCTTTATTACATTTTTCAGCGGGATTTTTGATGTTTGAACTGATTCTATATGAAATTTTCGTGCCGAATTAAAATTAGCAATTCGCTTTTGAGGATCTGGTCTAATCTTTTTTCCTTCACTTTTTAAAATTTTTTTAGCTATTTTTCAACTTTCAATGTAGATTTTTATATAAATACTGAAATTACTCTTTGTTATTCCGAAAATTTAGATTTCTGTTTGAAAAGTTAGCAGAGGTATCAAAAGATTAGAGCTATTCATTATTTTAAAATATCACTCAGCATTAATATAAAATGCAAGAATACTCCAATAGGATTTGCTGCGTATGTGACAAAGTTGCGCTGTTTGGCTAACAATCGAACATCACACCATTTGTAAAATCCTGTTATTATGTCTATTTTGGCCTAAAGATAGTTATAAAGATAAAGATTTTGCTCCTCACATATGCTGCCAAACATCTGTCAAATACTTCAGACAATGAAGCAAGCAAAGCTTTAAGGCAATATTACCTTTTGGCATAGCGAAAGAAAGGACCATGTGATGAATTTATAAGGTAATTTCGTGCAATTTTTTGCTAATTTTCTAACACAGAGATACACAATTTTTGATCATTCGAAGCTTCTCCAAATTTTAAAGTTACGTGGCAAATATTAATGAAAATCATTTCCCAGCCAATATTTATAATGGCTTAATGAAGTCTTGTAGAAAAGTGAAAATTATGGTTGTCACTTGGTTACCAAATACAATGTAGGAGCTTCTATTGGTTTATAACTTAAAGAACAGTTACTATTTTCGCTAGACTCTAATGTATCCCTGTTTCCAAAAGTCATAAAACTAGTGCTCTCCTATTTTCTATTTAAACGGTTTAAATTACATTAAATTTCTATCTTTTGTTTAGGAAGTAAACAAGAAAAGCAAACACGGTGTTAAACACCCAGATATTCCCTTTGCCATAAAACCAATCCCCCATTGGCCAGTATTCCAGTTCCAGAATTACCCGAAAGCTTGGATCTAAATATAGTCAATGATAATAAAATAAACAATGGGGGGTAACTTTAAAACATTCACTTCATCATCCTCTAATTTCAATGAACCAAAAACATTACCACACAACTCAATTATCTCACAAGCGATTGAGGATTATCAAAAGAGTCGCGCCAGCTCCTTGGCTCTCGACTTAGAGAGAGCAATACATTGGCACCAGAAACAAGATATTTCTGGTACAGAAGTAGGGATGAAGAATTCAGGAAAAGTTTTCTCTTCTTTAAATTCATCTTTATTGTACTACTATGAGATTAATGGTTTTATCAAATCTTTAGTATTTGTGTATCAACCATTTGAATTGAGACTATTTATAGACGCATCAACTAGAAGTCTCAGAGATGTGTTCTTAAATAATAGTAACAATCTTGACGCTGTTCCAGTTTGACATTCCATCCAATTGTTTAAATTTTATAATAACATGAATGTACTACTTCTTCCCATTAAAGACAACTACATAATATCAGTTTTCGTTTCGTCGTAGGTAGCCGGGCAGACGCCAAGCATTTTGAACAGTATGAATGGCCAGCTCGAAAATCTTTTACATTTGGATTCTAAAATATCGTTGCCAACCCATTGATTGATCATAGGAAAATTCTGCTCCTACCACTGCATATAAAGCTAAGTCTTATGAAAAATCTGGTGAAGGCTATGAATAAAGAGAAACCATAGTTTCTTTACATCCAGAAGAAGTTTCCACCTATGATTGATGCAAAATTGAATGCAGGTATTTTTTGATGGTCCCCGAATTAGAAACTTAATGAAAAATCTTGAGTATGATGAGACTAGGAAGGAAATAGAAAAGAAAGCTTGGAATAATTTTAAATTGAGTGTTAGTAACTTTCCCGGAAAGAAACGAATTCTCGAGTATGCTGCCATCGTTAGTAGTCTCTTGGGAAGCTTCAAGCTCGTATGTCCTTTAAATTGCATTTTTTTTAGCTCTCACTTGGCAGGTTTTTCATCAGGATATCCGAACGATGGAAGAGAGATAACAAGGTCGCTAGGACATCAGCATGATGGCCGATTACTATTCGTATTTAAAAATAGACCTGAAGCTAGACATGAGGGCAAACCAATTAAGTCGTCTTTTCTCTTCAATTAATAGACCAATGTAGGGATTTGTCATTTTCTAAGGTTCTACTGAAATTTTATTTTTGTACTCAAATTCAGTTTAGTTTTGTAGCTTCTGGTCTAGTTGTAACTCCTTGTATCTACCTGTTAATACCATGGACTACAGAGAACATAATAATAGGTATTACCCATATCGTCAATAGAAGGAAAAATATACCTGATATATTAAATCTATTACCAGTTTCATGCTTAGCGAGATTAATATAAATATATATATAAATATATATATATATATATATATATATATATATATATATATATATATATAGAGAGAGAGAGAGAGAGAGAGAGAGAGAGAGAGAGAGAGAAATTCAGTAGAAAAACATCCCACAACAAAACTTTTATTTTTAAATGCAGGCTTGTGTTTTTTTATTAATTTTATATATATTTTATCATTTCGATTCTTTTGTATTCTTATTTTATTTATTTTGGTATTAATTTCTATTACTTTTATATTAAGATTTTTTTTATCTTTTATTATTTTAGCCACTTGTAAACAAGGAGATTAATTCTCACTCTAAAAAGATTAAGCTACTCTGTTTAAATTTATATTATTGGCGGATGATACCACCTTATCAACTCTCTTGCCATATGACAAACTGAGTAACATTGCATCTACAATAAATAAAGAACTCGAAAATGTCTTTAGGTGGCTTAATGTTAATAAACTATCAATAAATGTAGATAAAACCAAATATATTCTTTTCTCTTACAAAAAATCTATTGAATTGTCCCATATTAAAATGGGCGACGGAATAATCTATGGAACTACTCATATCAAATTCCTAGGCATCTTTATTGACAAAAATCTGAGTTCTAAACAACATATTACGCATATCTCAACAAAACTATCAAAATCGATTGGAATATTATATAAATTAAATAAGTTTCTTCCTAAATCTATTCTCCACTCTTTATATATGACAATGGTGCAACCTTACTTGACATATGGCATAGAGAGTTGGTATGGAAAATATCAAAATTATCTCAATAAATTAGTCATATTACATAAAAAAGCAATTCGAGTCATCCATCAACTTGATTGACTACAAAGAGCACACTAATCGATATTTTAAAGAATCCAGAATTCTAAAATTAAATGATCTCTTTGTTTTTCAAACATTCTTATTCCTTTACAAAACAATAAAGTGTTCCTATAATAACTATATATTTAATATGTTACAAACAGCTGATAATACCCATAATCAACAAACTCGCAATAGAACAAAATTTATTTCACCCTTGTATTCAAAATCAAAAGCACAATGTAGCTTTCTGTACAAATCTATCAAAATATGGAATGGCATGGACGACAATATCAAATCCCAAACCAATTTAGCTCAATTCAAAAAAGATCTTAAAAACAATATAATTTCGGCTTACTAAATTTCTATTCAGTTTTTGTTATTGTGTATTTATTTGTTACCGTACACTATTATACTGTGTACTATTACTTTGATTTATACATTATAAATAAGTTATTATTTATATCAGACTGTTGACTATGTTAACTACAGATCTTTTGAAATAATCGCTGGAAATTAAATATTTTTTTAATTTATCTCTAAATTTAAATAATATAATTATTCTTTATTTGCAATCTTTACAATGGTTAGGTTCTCAAATGTATACTAAGTTGTTTATATTTACATAAACATGAAGGGATTTTATTCTTGATAATTTTATGCTTAGTCTTAAGTTTTAAGTTTCTGCCCTAAAAGTCACTGACTTATTTTGGGCCCATAACTAATCTTTGTATGTATATACATATATACGAGTATGTATAAGTACTTATTGTAACTTGTCATTAAGATTTAAAATGTAATATGTTTATACTTTACATTGGATTAATATGGAATAAATAAATAAATAAAATAAATAAATCCAGTGGTGAGCATTAACGCGTTAATCGTTAATAACGGAGCTATCTTTGAATACGTTACTCCAGGTTTTTTTTTAAGTTAACGGATTATCGTTAACTTCCAATCAAAGTTTCCTTAATTCCGTTAATCCCTCATTTGTTTTCAGTCACAGGTCATTTTAGATCAGAAATGTTTTAAATCATCATTTAAGTAGTCAAATCGATAGTGACATAGTGACTCTAAGCCAACATATCATTGGACGGTGGATTGAGCAGAGACTTAGAGTCATGGCATCTCTATCAAGTACGTCGCAAGAGTCTATCCCTTTGTCTCAGTAAGTGGGACTGAAGTCAGCCTAGGACAAATTGAATCAGGAAACTACCCCAGATATTGAGGCTGAGGCTGATAATTACTCTGAGCTGGCTAAGAACTCCTGAACGCATCTGGACATCTGTGTGTCCTACAAAGAAACAGAAGACAACAATTATATTTTTCAATGTAATGTCTGCCTGCTTAAGCAACTTTAGGTTAGGCCCCACAAGAGCAGCAACACCAACATCAACTACCACTTCCTGAAAAAAGTTGAGGAGACACTCAAGGCAGAATCGTGGCGTGTAAAGGGATTTCTCTAGATTAAAGCTGTCCAGTGAGGTGTCTATTCCACCTACTGCCAGGAAGCTAGTCAAGATCCTCGTCTTGAGGAGAAGAATCATTGAGTCATACGGCGAGAGGAACTAACAATTAATATGGTAATTTACTATTTAATAAATTGAATATCTACCTACTAGCATGCAGTATATAGTATGTGACTCGTTAGTCAACAATTAATAGTAAAATCAAATAATAAAAAACTTAATTTATGCTTTGCCTGTTTTCACACTAAGCCAATCCTACTTAGTTTAAATTCTACTTAAATTCTAATCACAATAGAAAATTATTTTTTTTGTTATATTTTCAATATTCTAAGCGAGGTCTAATGGGTGGTAACAACTGCAGACTGGCAAGAAAGGGTAATTATGGATGACAGGCCATTGGTTGGACAGCTACATCAGACAGAGCGTGACGTGCTGGTCTTTGTGATGTCTAGAAGAGGCTGCCAGGAGCTCTAAAAGAGGCTTATCGCCCCAAAGACACCAGGGTGAAAAGCATGCATGTTGCTATCGTGTGCCTTAATAAGATCTTTAAGGATAAAAAGGATCGGCTAATGGTTCATCGGGGCCTTACGGTCTTTATCGAGCAAAATATAAACTTTATGAATGATTACGAGTATGTATAGCTAATGTAGCCTGTTTCAACCATTCTTGACATGATTCAGTGCAAAAAAATGCCAACTTGGGATTGCTCCTACCCCTATATATATACACCACTGTCATCAGTCTCCGCGAAGTCAAGAACAGACACCTGCAAGACCGCGGGCCTCAGATGGGAGCCATGGTAAAATGCAGCAGGAAGTGGATTTATCCCATTATGGAAAATGATGATTACATTCACGCTGCTGTTACCATCCTAGGTATGAAAATAAAAAAATTCAAATTAAAAAAGCAAAAGGTATATATATTTATTAAATTACTATAATACTGAGTAAAATCCATATATACGCATTATTAAAAATCCCTACACAATATTACATATATACAGATTGTTAAATATCGTTTTTAAAAGTCGCCTTTGTAAATCCTGAAATTTCTTGAGCGTCCTCATAAATTCAAGTATACTTTCGCTCCTTATCCTTTCATGGGGCGTCAAGATGATCTTGCAAACATAGGGTTAGATGTGGGGGGGGAGGTCGATAACCATTTTAAGATGATCAATTATCTTATTTTCAAGTATATGTCGATGTTCCCATTCTCTACCTTGGTAAAGGAGAACGACTTGGACAAATAGGGTACAAATTCTCCTTAAACATCAATGAAGGTAGTAATTTCTTCACCAAATAGTAAGAGAATATTCAGAGGTTAGTAAGTTGGAGACCCTGTCAATATTTTGACAGTTTGTCAAAAAGAATGAGGCTCATGTTCTAAGTCGAGTCTTTCAATGATGTTATCCTAAATTTCATTATGATCCTCATTGATAATTCTAAGTCGTCTATTCAGTTCTCTAGTCACTCATCTCATTAACAATAACAATTGATACATGTCTGTATTTATCTTGCCATTCTTGCATTGATGTGGCACAATCGATAAGTTTGTCAGTAATCTTACAGAACCTTTTCTTTGTTTTCTACATGTCGTGGTATGACATTACATTATATCAATACCATATTATATATATGAGGGAGGGACCAATAACTTGAAAGTGAACCGACAAAAGGGACGGAAAACCACGAGTTTAGATGGGCTGAGTAGCGTGAGAGAGTGCAACGAGGTCAGGTAAATTATGGACAATGGCAAAGCTCAAGGTTCTTTAAAGAGACATGTATAAAAATAGAATTTTATTTACACAAAAATAATGAGAGAATTGATGGGTAAAATTACCTCAGAGAATTAACGGGCAAAATCACATCAGTAAATGAAAGGGGGAATTGTAGTTATAAATCAAGCTATGAAGTTAGATCTTAAGGTATTCCCGGAGGAGACTATTCAAATGGGGGAGGGGATTAACTCAATTGGGTTACTAAGAGGGGGAGAGGGGTTGGCTTACGGATGTCTTCTGCACTTAAGGTGAGGCCGCTCGGACTTCAAAGCGGGAGGTTGGAGTGATGACGGTTCTCCAAAAGCAAGGGGAGGGGCGTGGGGTAACTTCTGGTCCAGGGGAGAGTATTTTGGCTACCCGAAATGAGTTGGGCTTCGACAGGAGTTGATGAAAGAAGTCGGGAAAATCACTCGGGGCGATCGTTCAGTGGAATTACCTCCTTGATGGGGCTAATTCCAAATACACAAAATAGTCCAGCTGTCACTTTGCTTTGTTGCTAGCACTTGACTTGGAACCATAGGGAAATCTTCAGTGTTCTGGGCGAGACTTCTCAACTCTGTGTCTCTTCCGTGGAGTCGAGCGTTATTTATGCCTGAGGCTCTTCCCGGAGTTGGGGGTTAGCTGGAAACAGCTCTACTCTCGAAGGGCCTCGAATCTTCTTGCAGAGCTATTTTAGCCTGCATAAAGGTGAATCGTTGGGGATTCGATTCGAGGCTACCGCTTGTGGAAGGTGGGGGGGAAGGGGGTGTAGGCTTATCACTTTAGGCCTAGCCAGGCCTTCTGCTGCACATGGGAGTTCCTTTCTGCTAAAGATCTTGCACGTGGGGATTCCCTCACACTACAACATAGCTCCTTCTAGTGGGTTCGGTTCATAAGTGCTAATGAGGATTATATACATATAGTTCCCAGTCCGCTCGAGCATAAATACTTAAGTCTTCCTTTTTATGGCTGAAGTCTGGATAGAACTGTTGAAGATACGTAAAAAAAATGGCGGTTGTTGTGGAAAAAATGCCACTGGCTCGATAGAGTAGTTGTACGGAAAGAACAATGTCTGGATTAGTAGCCATCAGATTACTATAGTAGGAAGGAAATTCGATGCGAATTCTGAAAGTTGATACCATGATCAGGTTAATTTGTAAGTTTCAGTTATTCTGTTAGATGCTGTATAGCCAGAGGTCCTGCAGCGCGCACTGAGATCTCCCATAGAAAATGACTGACCTTGTGAGCCAAAAGATTGTATAAAGTTATGGACTGGCAAATAATTACGCCTGATTGGCAGATAACCCGCAGTAACCACCAAAGGGTCAATAGAAGTTCCAATTTCAACTGCTATATATGACTTATCCTAGGTTAGGAAAAACTTAAATACAAAATTTTACCGACTGTTAAGGCAGCGCCATATGACCGCTTACAGCTATAATTAATGGAAATTATAGTAGTGCTGTAGGTAAACTAGTCCATTGTGAATTGTTTTATAAAATCACCAATTTTGGCACAGAAATAGACCAATATATTATGAACAAACGTGAATGTAAAGCTATCAACTAACTGCTCCCTGGTGGCCCTGGTGGCCATTTTCCAAAATAGCCGCCAGCAGACACCCAAATGACACACAGAAGTGAGATCAAGTTTGCTGCTGAAGGTTTTAGTGAATTTTTATTGAATCAAGACATGCCAGATAGATCTTCGTCACATTTCGGGAGATACTGCTGATATTATTATCATATTTAGGCTAATTAAATATGAAATGGTGACGAGGAAACCCATGGTCAGGCATCAGATACTGACATCAGAATCTTCATCTTGAAATTGCGAGTTCAGTTCTTAAAGCACTCCCCGTCGCAAGGACACGATGGTGTGCATTCCAGCCGGATATTTTGGCACTTGCACTTATTGATGTAGCCTTCCTGGTATTTGCAGGGGGCAAGCTGCTGGCAGACCTTGGATGCCTCGAGAAGCGTTGTCCATAGAGGTTCAGACATGCAGCTGGTTTGATCTAACCCCAATCGTTTTGTAATGCCAATGTTGGTGCAGGGACCAGGTCCAGACCAAAAACATGTCTTCACTGGTATATTGCTCATCAGAGGTGCTGATTCGGGGCTGCACATTTCGCTGGAATCTGCTGGACATTGGTCTTCTTTTCAAGCAGTTTGAGGCGCTCCTTGTCGATATCAGTTGCCGTACTTGTTCTGTCGTAAAGGAAGCTGACGAACCTCTCAGTAATATGCATGGCATCTTCATCAATATGATGCGGTGCAATGGATAGGTCAGTGAGTGTCTGGGTCAGCTGAGTTAGAAATGGAGACACTGGCCATCTAGTCTTCTTGACATGTCTGGCGAAGCAGGTTAGTGTGTCTCAGCGCATCAAAGCATGAAGCATCAGTATTGCCTATGCTTTCTCAGTGCCCAGAGCCCAAGCTATCTTATGGACTGCCAAGGACTAGGAAGTCTTGCCTGTGCCGAAGGACACCCACATTTATGCCTGTTTCTACAAGATGCATGCCAGAGCAACTGCCAGGACAACAGCATCAGTGTCAACTGTACGGATGAGGATCTTCATGTGGCCATTGTAAGCAGGGTGAGTGCCGTGCAACATTATGAGGCTGTCGGCTTCTCTGTGGTTGCAAAGATCAAGAACTGCAGTACTTATGAGGGTGGCCTGCTCAAGAAATCATATCCTTCAGTGTTCCTTGTCTGTAAGCTGGAAAGACTTGTGTAGGACGCCAGAAATAAGTTTAACAGCTCTATCTTGTTATCTTCGATTCTAAGGAAACTGGCCTCGTTCCCGGGGATCGTTGCACCACCCATCACTCCTCTTCTCACCCCCTTTCTTCCCTTGGCTCTTGATGTACCCTTCAATGAGTCTTTATTGTAGCAGTCCCAAACCAGTTCCAGTCACGTGGCTTGATGGAGTTTTTCCAGTATGTACATAGGGCACAAAGACTTGCTGTGCATACTTGCGGAAGTTTTTTGCTGTACCTGGCTTCAGCATCGGGATAATTACTGCTACATCTAGCACAATTCAGCTGGATGAAGGAACCTCAGACTTGCGCAGACTGAGGTCTTGTAGACAAGCGAGAAGATCACTCTTAACACTCAACCGGATGCCACCTTAATCTAACCGTGTAGAGTATAGGCCTGGTTTTCATATTGGAAGAATTTCTCTAGATTCCCATCCCGATTCTGACACCAGATACACAGATTGGAGATTAGGCCCAAGTCATTCTTGAGGGATTTGATCTGTTGCCTGCTCCTTCCCGGAAGTTTCGAAGCAGGCTGACCTAAAGTTTTCATCTTGTTTCTGTGGATGGAATCATTTATTGGTTTCGTTCTTTCCACCAGGAGTTGTCTGACAAGGTTGAAAACTGCAGCTGTCCCACTTCGTGTGCATGATGCAGGACGCCTACAGCTACAGTTGGCGCGATCTCTTTGGCATTGAGTACCACCAAATCTTAATTTTCCTCTTCAAATGGATTCCCGAAGTCTTCCATCACGTTGACCATTACCTGTACATGTTTGAGGAAAACAGTCAGCACACTTGCTGACTGGCCATCGTGCCTTATGTCTTGTTGTTTTTTCGCTGGGTGAGTTTCATCCTAGGACTCTTCGATGAGCCTTGCAACCTCTGGTCCTGTCAACATTCACAGTCATAGATCACTGGAGTTGTCAGTCAGACACACTGCACCTCAGTCTCCTTTGAAGGCAGCATGATTCTACTCGTGGCCTGATCAACGGTGATAGCGGAAAATGGTTTGTTCGTGTTCTGGACGACGAAATTCTCAGCTCAAAATTTCTTGGCTATTTTAAAGTGTGCCATCGGCAGTCCCACCGTGTCTCACAGATGCAAAGAAATCCATCGCTCGTAGTTGGTGTGACCCAAGGCATGGAACCACACTTACTTCTCTCAGGTCATCTACCTATATCACAAACGACAAATGGCGCAGCGGGCGAACGTACCCCTGGACCGTTACCTCCAGTTGCAGGAGAGTTGACTAGTACTGTAACTGGAGGCAGGTCTCTGCTTTTCTAGCACTAATCGTCAAACTCCAGCTGCCCATTTCGGGCGTCAGCCATCTGGTCAGTGTAGTTGTCTTAGGCGTGCTGCTTCAGGTTAAATTGGGCTGTTGTTGTCACTTGATGTGCCCTCAAGTTTCGACTGATATGGAATGCCTTCAGTAGGTAAGCCGCTGTCCAGGCACTGGTGATCTCTGCCTGAACCAGAGATTGCACCCATCCGCTCCCTTGCAACCAGTCACCAATATTCTTCAGTGCTGCCATCTCGATCTGAAGACTACCGTATAGGACGACAAACTTCTCTTCACCATACTCCTGTCGCCATTTCTACTGGATTCGTTTTTCCAAAGCAAGCAACGGCTGATTGAATGTGATCACCGGAGTCTAGCCATAGTTGAGATATACTAATGCATTCCTGACCACATCCACAGAGTGCCTGACATAGCCACTGGGTGAGCTGACATAGGGACATATGTCCCTATTAGCTGACATGCCTTGCTGGCTTAAGTGGAATGCAGCCCATAAAGTTTCTCCCCTAGAGAAGTTTCTTGCAGGGTGCCTTCGGTGTGTTGTAGCCAGAGATTTTCTCTTTCAGTATGTTCTTGAGGCCACTGTTCCTGATCAGGAGTGTCACGCTGGTAGCCAGGGTGTTATTGATGCTGCCGCTGACGGATGGGACAGCTATATAGTACTGAGGCAAACGTTAGACTGTTTTGAGGCTTCTTTCGTTCAACCTTCCAAGGTTGATGATGCCGCGGTAAATGTTGGTCCCACGGAATGCGAAGTGTTGCATGAGGAAAATAGCAGTCCCATAGAATGCCTGTTTTTCTGTAGTGGAACTTGGGTTGTGGTCGATATTGTCTAACGCGGCAGTCAAAACGACTTTGTTTCTCATCTTCGGATGTCAGACTACTTGTTCCTGGTGGTAGAGGAAGCAGGCACTCTTCCGTAGCTGTGTGGAAAGGGAAAGGATCCAGGGATAGGATATAGAAATTTCTATGTGTGCCAGCCTGTCGACAAGCTCCGTCTTGCCCGTCTGTGCATGTAGCTTGAGGCTGATGGAGACGGTAACTGGCATCCCCTGTATGGTGGTGTGCCTGACTGAGTGAGGAATACTGCCTGTGGCGGACCGTCGGTGCTTCAAACTGTTGAACTTGAGGAGCCGAGCGATGGTCAGTGGCGCTCGTGTTGTACTTTCCCTCTGGTGCTTGATAATGGGACCTTCCAAAATCATATCGACCAAGGCAAGCAGGATGGCTGGCTCAGAGTCTTGTTGGCATCCTGCAGGAAACCCATTGAATACCTTGGAATCTTCGATGATATGGTGTCTCACAATTTGGGTAGCACGTGCTAAGTGGACAACATCAAGGTCTCTGTCCAGTTCACAAGCCTTTGCAAGGCATCGCTGAGGTATTCGTTGAATGCAAGCAGGACTTTGCGCACCTGGTGCTGTGCATACATGTTAGGAAAGTAACCAAACAATCTTTGCTTAGGATAGGTCGTATGCACCCTGCCGTCATGATTGACTCCCAAGTTTTTCATCCTTAACACTTACAATTGCGCCAGTTCAGCAAGTTTGAATACCAGAGCCATCTCGCCATCCATTAGATCTTCTTCAATAAATAAAACCAACTCTGCAAATATAGTCCTTCTATTGCGTGTTCGTCGTCTTCACCTTTGCCCGCCATATCCTTAACCTTTCGTTCGCGATTATACAATTCCACTAGACAATTTCTGTGGTATTTGACCTCCTGTGCAACCATGTTCCCAGTGTTCATTTACGTCAGCGGTCCATGTCGCCCAGAATCAGTGCGCACGACCTGACACGCGAGTACTGTTTAAATGTCGTAGTTTCATGAATACGAGAATTTCCAGGAGCTTCTCCGCAGAAGACGAATTTCACTTCTTTGTGTTTCATCTCAATACCTGATTATCGCGACCGATATTAAGTTCGCTTGCAGGCAGCGAATTTCTCTTTTTCATCGTCAACGCCTATTTTCAGGTGCCTCAGCTCTGTTGAACTTGGTCTTGTTATACCTCAGCCTGCAGGTCTTGTAGTATCGCGCATTGTTAGCGCTCAATGCTGCTTCAACGCACTTGCCTTCACCTAATCGGCTCAACAGAAAAGATTTGTGGAGCAATCTAAGCTCAGTGAGCCTTCGCATATGTCCAGTGAGAATTCTGTAGCTGCCTAACCTGTCTTGGCGCATTCAGGGATTGACTTTTAAGTGATTTTGGTATGAAGCATAATGACCAGTCTCTCTCTGTTGCTGGATAGGCTGAGGTAGTCTGAACTACTTGAGCTTCTGCACCACGAGGCTCGAGGAGTTTGGAGCTCTTTGACATTGTTCTGGAAATGGAAAATGACAAAGTTGTATGAAATGAGAACTCAGAATGCAAGTGAATTAAGACATGTTCAACTGAGTTGGAACATTTCAAATAATGTTTGCCATACTTGTTATGCTAATCTATGAATTAATCAATAAATCGATAATAAGATTTTTAAGTGCTACCTTACATTAGCAACAACATGCAACATAATGTTTGCACAACATTGCAGATTCAAAACAATCATTTTTCCCGGCACAGTTACTGAGACTTCTCATTCACCTAGGGATAAGCCTTCCTAGGCAGGCACATGGTGGCCATTTTAGAAATTAATTGCCACGGCCGCCAGGAGGCCGTTGGCTATGGCCCTACATCCAGATTTGTTCATAATATATTGGTCTACCTCTGTGCTAAAATTGGTGCTTTTATCAAAAAAGGCGCAATAGGTTTAAATATCTTAGTTAAACCATGAATATTTTACAGTTCAATTATCTCTTTAGTCCATATCCTATGTTTAGAAATTGAGATTATATGAAGGTTAAGTTTTGGGAAGATATGTTTCACTTTCCATCCCTCGACGTTAACATAGAATCGCAAGTCAACTGGGAGAGTAATCAATTAGAGTAAATATAGTTTAAGTTTAAACGTTATTTGATGTTGTAAAGTCATAAAAGGCTGACTAGGATATTTCTTCTTTCTTTTATCGGCTGTTAATTGGCTTTGTTGCGCAGGGAGTATTTATTATCTACCCTTTTAATATTTGGGAGTAATTCCGATTGAGCGATAATAATAAATCATTGGGCGCCATGTTAATTAATTCTTGAGGGGGTATATTCAATTGCAGATTCAGAGGCTTAAAATTCGAATCACCCTTTAAAATTACCAAATATTAGTCCTATAATGAGTTCATTTATTTGGTTTTATTGAATATACATAGATGTGCTATGGATGTCTATGGAGATTCATTTTATATTTTATTAATGTGGAGCTCCTATTTTTCTAGTGGACTCGAATCAGAAACTTCATCGTTGAAAGCAACCATAGCAAAGAAATCTTATGCTGAAAACGAATCCTTCGTAGGCTTCCTTTTAGTAGAAGTAGAAGAGGTTCGGAGGAGGTGACATGACTTTATTTGTCAGACTGGAACTGCATTTTAAAAAAAATTGGGGCATCAAGGATGGGTTTCAGGGAGGCACACATCTGTTATTCCATTCTTTTTAGTAAACTATTCAGTTTTATTTTTTAAAAAATTGGTTGGGTTAGGTTTACTATAAAATGTATAGTAAGAGCCTATCAGTATTTTATTTTGATTTTTCATTCTTTATGGGTAGGTAGGTCTTGGGCCTTTCATTTTCTTTTAGGGAAACTTTTGAAACATGGGGATACGTGTCTTTTATTTTCCTTTCTTCTTCGTGTATTTTTAAAGTTCTTGTTTCTTTAAAGTTAATCACTTCTCTGTACGGTTATTGTACGATGCTTGCCTTTACAATTGAGACATCATTTGATTGTGTCCTTTCTATTTCTCTAAGAATGAATCTTCACTGCATTCAAAGTAGAAGTCCTTGGTCTATGGATAGGTTGTAGTCCTACGTCTTTTCATTTTATAACACTAAGAAGGAATATGAATGTCAATATATACCTCTCTCTCAATTTCATCTTAACAAACTCTTACGTTTCCCTGAATAAAATTTTGATAATAGACGACTCATTTTAAAATAATATATAATATAATAATTGGCATTACTTTACCCTACTCGAGGCACGTCAAAAATACCTTTTTTATATATTCTAAAGAATGAGAACACGCCCATGGATACAATCCTCGGCATATGTTCCGATTTGTCAAAACATGAGGCGTGAGCTTTTAAGACTAAGTTAATATATTTCATTCCTGTCACAGTTCTTACAAAATTGAGGATTCTAACGTCTACTTCCGACTGACAAATAGAAACATAGCCATGTAACGTTAAGTTCACTGTGAACGATTTAAAAAACTGTTTCCCCTGTCAGTCTTTTATTTCTCCGGAAGAATTCAAAGAGAAACTCTCCTAGTTTCCCTCATAGTGAGGAAGACCTCTATGGTTGGGGTAGCTTTAGTGTTGGGCATAATCTAAGTGAAATATCCTATTTTAAAGAAGATATAAAAAGGGAAAGAGGAGGCTTTCTTTTGTAACTGTGTGTTTCTTGTCTTATAAGTCTTGGTCGACCACACCAGTATAGCTCTTTAGGCCTAATAACTCCTCCCCACCATTTTGATCCTTTTCTTCTCCAGCTGTAAAGCGAAGTTCGATTTTACGGTCTATTAGAATGCTTTAGCCTTGTCAGGTAACTCAGCTAGAAGAATAGCTGCAAACTAGATGTAAAAATGGATTGTCCAAGTCCAAGTGCGGCGTAGTAATTGATTGCTAATGAGTTAATAGCATTCACCCGCATTTATGAGAAGAAATTAAAGGAAATCAAAAGAATATAAAAGAAACATACAGATCGACCAAGCTCCCACAACCCGACCCTGACAGGATAGAGGATCAGCGAGGGCTAGGTACTCTCCTTTAGTCCCACCCATTTGAACGCCATCGAAAATCTATGGGACTACTTCAAACAACGTGGTAAACGTCAGGGGAGGCGCCCAAGCAATCTGGTCGCAGTGTACAATTCTTAGATGTAAGAGAGGCTGAACATCGATGTCTCCTACATCCAGAACTTGTATCCACTCTATGCCACGTCGAATCGGAGCTGTTTTAGTTATTGTCAATCCTCTACTTGGCATTCGTGTATTATACCTTATTTTTCACTTTCTACGTAGATGTCAAAAATTTTATTCCTGTAAACTAGTATGATTTTAAATTTTTTCTTACGTGTACTTATTTTCCATTTATTTTCTTAAATATTTATTAGTCTTATTTCCTATGCCCTCATTCTTTCACGCATTGGTCCATTTCTATAGAGACAGACGACTAATCGAGTTCTATTTCTTGCAGGGATTTGCATACTCTATCAAACATTGCTTGTGCAACTTGGCGGCTGAACTACTCGTGTAGTGCCAACAAGGAAAAATGGAGAGTTAAACAGTCATAAAAAAGGAAAAGATAGGAGACAAAGCCGCCTGGTTTAAATACCCCTCAGAAATCTGAGCTCGTCGCTGATTAGTCCATCTTGTATTTTTAATATTGTGATTAGTGAGATGTTGCACGGCGTTTACTCAGCGTAATGGAGACAGGAGCAAGGAGAATTGGCAAAGACTACCTCCCTCCTCCTTCTGCAGGTTGCATGTGCAACCGAGATTGCCACTACCTAGTTGATGGAATGTTCTGCATTTCGCAGGTGCTCCGTAAGCATGCCTCTGAATCATACCACGCGAATATCCTGTACATATGTACGCATCTAACCCGATTTATGTACACTGTGTGCTTTGCTCTTCCCTTGCCATTTTGAAGTTCAAGACAAGTGAAACTTTCAATAAAAGAACTCATACAGTTCTGGCTTTTCTCTTATTTTCTCATCTCAATTCGTTGTCAAACTATTTGGAATTACCACAAATGAATGTGTTTCTTATTTGGTAGGATAAACTTATGTTCTGTTCTAAAACTTAAGAATTTACTCTTTCACTTAACCTATCATTCCATCCTTCTAGCCTTAAATGTTAATGTTATATGACGGTTCAAAAACATGCACATTTTTATTCGTCGCTCTGTATATATATATATTAAATTCATACACACAAATGGAATTGTCTAGTTAATTATTATGCATATATAGACTCTCATTCTTGTTCCAGTTGGTTGCTGAAATATGAACTTTGTTATAACTTTCAAAGTTATTTGGAAGTTTTAAAAACTGGAATTCGTTCCCTTTGCAATTGTCATCTCTCCGATCAAAACAAATCCATCACACAGAGCCCCAATACTGTGGTTACGATGAAAACCACTGGACTATCTCGATGCTTGATTATCTCGATATTTGTCGACTGTGTTCATTTTCTCTGGAATTAGTGGATGATAATAGCAACAGTACGAACAATAAATCGAGTATGTATTATTAGTAGTAGAGTAACATTAGTAGCAGTAAAGATTCGAAAGTTTATTTTCTTCTATGAGGAGAAAAGTAGAAACATAAATCAATTAAATAAACAAAAAAGTACAATTTTCTAAATGATCAGAATGTCAAAGACAGAAATTATATTTGTCCTTTACCTTATAAATTATTTTAATTATCAAATATAACGGTTCAAAATTTTCCAATTCCCTTGAAATCAAAATCCATTTAAACTTTAATAATTGAGTTCCAATACTAAATCTTAAATCAATGAGAGCTTATTTCCTTAATAAGTCTTAAGCAAGATTTAATCCGCCTCATTCCATATTTCGATGTTTCCTCTACGTCTGGATGGAAAATCCTTCATCAAAGCAAATTAAATGTTGAATTTAGGTTGAAATTCAATTTTCAAGTTTAAATTAGCAAGTCGCTAATAGTTACATATTTATTTTCTTTTATAGTTCACATGATGTGTGTATCAGTGTATACTGGTGATATCGGTTAACAGGACACATCGCCTTACATAGAGCCAAAGCACGGGATACGGACAGAATGAATGGGGAGAATCGATCGATAGGGTTTGAATTTGAAGCCGCAAGATCATTAGTGAGGGTGGGGGGAAATAGTAAATCATTCAAGGAATGACTCTAATTGTTTAAGAAGGGCTGTTAACTATAGTTTAATTATTATAAGAACAAAAAAGAGAAACTCCTTGAAAGTTGTGAAATGAGGAAATTAGTTAATTAGGGAAGTGAAAATAGATGTAGGAAACCCGTGGAATTAGGGATCAGGAGAATTTGGGAAAGCTGTGTGCTACTACGGTACCCTATTTCTTCCTCAATATATATTCATAATTTTCTATGTAATCTTAATTCTCTAGACCCTTCTATTAAATTTACACTTGAAATTGAGGAAAATGGGACTCTTCCTTTTCTTGACCTTTTAATACATAGGACGCCGTCAGGTTTTATATTCTCTGTTTATCGCAAACCGTTTAACTCCCGTTCATATATTCATTTTTATTCTTATTATAATGTTAAAATTAAACGGTCTGTAATCACTTCTATGTTTCTGCGTGCATTACACCCTGTTAGTCCGGAATTTTTGGATAAGGAACTGTCCAATATCTTTGAAATAGATAAAAAACTTTGTTACTTCGTCAATTTTTGAAAACTTCATTAAACTTTACTAAGAGACCTTTTTATACAACTGATAACACACCGGTTTTCAATTACAAAAATTGTCTTATCTTGCCATACTTCGAACCATTTTTGTATCTCACCCGTATTTTTAAGCAACTTAATATCTCTCTAAATTTTAGATATGAATCCACTTTATATAAAATGTTAATCCACAATAATACAAGGAAAAAAGGTGTAGTATGTATATTCTATAGAATGTTTTATTTGTAATTTACCTTACTTCGGGCAAACTGGTAAATCTTTGTCTACTAGAATTTACCAACATAAGTATAATATTAGATGAGGTGAAATAAACAGTGCTTGATTTTTACATTTATCTGAAAATAACCACCCCATTGACTGGAATTCTGCAAAATTCCTTTATCATTACGCTGATTTCACAAAAAGAAATATTGTCGAAAGTTTTTTAATTGGCATCTTACCCAATATGAACATTTCCCCTGGTTATTTAAACTCGACTCGGTTTTTAAAAAAACTTGTACTAAATAAAATAACTTCATAATGCAGCTTGGTGTCACTCTTTATTAGTGTAATATCATTCACATTTCTCTCCCACCAAGTGTCTTTGTTGTGCCTGTGGATTAAGTCTTAGCCCTAAATGTTTTCGCTTTAATGATAATCCTTTAAAATGGTTTGTTTTTTGTTTTTATCATCCAACCATATTCCATTCATATATATGGCGTTTTTGTGTGTATATTGTTTTAGGGATGCACATCTCTGTTATTAGTTACCTATTGTGCTTTTTCCTGGTATTTTTCTGTCTCGTTTTTATGTTTTTTCCATTGATCTGTACTATGTGATCGGCGTTCCCTACGTATCTTTGTACCCTATATAGGGCTGTCTTCTCTATTTTCATGCTATTCCTTGAAAATGAACTTGCAACTATATTTAGAAAGTGCTTGGAATCATCTTTTCATTTTCCTGTGGGTTAATTTTCATATTATTGCTTTCCTCATGTGCCACTTTGTGAGTTTTATGATTATATATATATATATATATATATATATATATATATATATATATATATATATATATATATATATATATATATATATATATATATATATATATATATATATATATATATATATATATATATATATATATATATATATATATATATATATATATATATATTCAAGACTGCGAAAGAATGATCAAATAAATCCAGCATACTGCAAGAAACAGAAAAACAGGGTAATCTTTTTCTGGTCAGAAAAGTTATTTCCTAATTCGTAAAATTCCGTAATGGGTTGGGATCCGAACCGAGGACACTGAGGTAACGAGGAACCGATGTGATCTCAATTAAACCGAGCATTAGACCCCTCGGCTACGAGGAAGACAAAGGCACGCTTCGCAATGTCAATCGGGAGTTTGAAAGAGAGAAATTAATTTGGAATTCAAAGGACAAACACGCAGAAAATATACAATATATATCTTCCATGAGCGCGAAATAATGATGAAGTAAATCCAGCATACCGCAAGAAACAGAAAAACAGGCTAATTTTTTCTTCGAAAGAAAGTTATTTTCCAATTAGGAAAATAAAGAACCTTGTATCACTAGTGGTTTCTCTTATTCCCCCGCTCAATATATGTATATAAAGTGTTCATGCTAAATTTGACGATTTGCATAAGAGGAAAAACACCGTGATATCTCAGCCAAAAATAAATATATTTTCAAAGATCAAAAATATCACCTAGTTTACGGCTGGGAGATAACAGTCTTCCCCATTTAAACGCCCTCAGTTTTTACCACGGCCTCAAGACTGCTCCGAATTTATCGCATCTTTCTTTTGTTTTTCCCTCGGAATATCAATTTAGACTGAAACAGAAGATAATTATTAAAGCATTTTCAGTTTAATGCTATATACTCATTAATTATACATTCTCTTAAAATTTATAAAGGATAATATCCATAATAATATTTTGTATACTATCTGTTAGCCTTTGTTATCGCATAAATACGATTTTTCATAGAAAAATCGTTAATTCTGTGACATACCCGAGTAATGCTTCTGTTAGCTGAAATTTGTTTTACCATCTTCCTTTATATTTGAATTAAGATATCACGGTGTTTTTCCTCTTATGCAAATCGTCAAAATTAGCATGATCACTTTGAATTGTTTCAAGGCCATAGAGGTGTTAGTTTGTTGTAATTCAAACGCTTTGTGATAGTCTTAACTTTCTGGCACAAAGCCCCATCCTACATAAATTTAAAGTCCCCCATATCTCATATACCTTGCTTTAGTGCCCATATGCGTAAATGAATCAATAACTTTAATTCCAGTACTGATTTATATTGATGTTCTCATAACGCTATCTCTCATGTACAACTGCTATGTGGCATACATACATGTCATTCTATACCATTTTTGTGAACAATTTTGCGAACATTTTATCGAACAATTAGAGTTGGGCGATTTTAATCAATCATAATCCAACATTCATTTTGAAACCTCAAATCTCAGTCGGATTTGTTATCATTTATTAGTTTTCCCTTTGTTAAACCTAAACATCTTACCATTTATCAATGCTTTTAAGTCCATCAAAATTGTTTTTAAATTACAGTGTTTGTTTCTTTGCCATTACCGGTCTTAACCCTTTTTTCTTTGCTTCAGAGCCGTGTTGGCTCCCCTTCATAACACAAATGACGTTGGACGGTTCGGATACTATCTCTAAATCTACTTTGCTGTAATCGCATTTGTAACGTATTTTTCTGCATTTTTTATTTTTTAGCTTTTCTTACCACAATACCCATTATGCTCATTTTATTGTAATTTAAATATTTTATACCTTTGCTCAATAGCACAATAATTCTTTTATTTGTGGAGGGCGGGGAGCATGTATTCACCATTCACCATTTATAAAATTTTGTCTCAGTCTTGAAAGCACAGACTCCTTTATTCTCATTTCTGATTCCATAGCCTGAGACGCCTTGTTAAAACAAATTCTTTAATTCTGTTTGCTTTGAAGTGTTATATGAATATTCTTATCTTCTTTAGATATCAAAATACGACACCTTCCCTTTACTTTATTTTCCAGACAACTTAATTTGTCTACATCTTTAGTCGCGTGTGACTCTATATCTCACTATGTCGGTCGGTCAATCGGTCCCTGTTTTGCTTTTTTTTGTTTTGGTAATAACATTGTACCTATTTTGCCGAGTCTAAAGAAATTTAAAGCACTCGTGTTGTTTTACATTCTCTTTTGAATAATATATTTGTCAAGGTTCTAACTAGGTTAGCCCAAGAATTATTTTGTTTTGGCCATAAGATCCTAACTATTCGGCCAATTCTAACGAAATTTTAAGCCCTTATGTTGTTTTACATTCCCCTTTGAATTATATATTTGCCAAGGTCTTTCCAAGGTTAGTCCGGGAATTATTGAAAGCTTTGAAGATCGTAAGGGTCATAAATCCTATAAAGCGATAGCACGCGTCTTTTGGTCAGCAGACTTTGTTTTAATAACGTGGCAGAAGTCAACAGAAGTGAATAGCCACAGCGGCCTATCAGAGGTCATCAGAATCAATAAATGAGCCTCTGCAGGAAGCTCCGATCAATTCCAATGAACTGCATCCACTGGATTGCATCCAGAATACTGTTTCAAAGGCAAAACTCATCAAGGCTCGTTGAAAACTAAATTATGCAGCTATAATATAAATATAAGGATATTAAAATATGTACATTTTTACCCAACACAAGACTCGAAAACGCCCATAATCTTCCCTCATCCTTACACTCATCTAACCAGGAGTCTATGATATCAGTGGTGAAAAAATATTTTCGCAAATCCAACTTAGACCTGTTTTTCTAAATAACAAGTGTTGACTACCTATTTCTACTATTACCCATCAAATCAAAGAACTTGCAAACAACCAATATATAATTATATATATATATATATATATATATATATATGATTGTGAAACCAATGCATAGGAGCCAAAAGTTTAATTTACGAGACTAGTTTCAGTATGTAGTTTATCATAAATTACATACTGAGTCTAGTCTCGTAAATTAACCTCATGGTTCCAAACAGTGGTTTCACTATCATATCCCCTAACTCGCCATTGAGTTCTTTTACAAATATATATATATATATATATATATATATATATATATATATATATATATATATATATATATATATACATATACATATATATATCCCAAATATTTTTTTAAAATGTCCAATCATATTCTCTCACACAACCTTTCAAAGGAGAACATATTTACTAGCTTCAGTCTATCTATATATTCGAGGTGCCTCAGCCAAGATATTATCTTTGTTGCTATCCTTTGCACTGATTCCAGCAGGTTGATATCATGACTAAAATATGGGGAACGATGCCTGTATACAGTGTTCCAGTTGTAGCTTAGCCATACGAGTTTAGAAACCTCCTTACTTTTGTAATAAACATTTCTCTTAATGAACCACGGCATTCTTTTCACCTTTTTTTTGCCTAGATACACTGTAACCTGGATTACCTATTTATTATTTCTCCTGAGTCTTTATAATACTCTATTGTGCTTTGTCAATGCCCCATCCATTTCCTTGCCAAATTCCCTATTAATTTTACATTTCTAGAAATTAAAATTCATTTGCCATTTATGTGCCAAAGATACTAATTTATTTAAATTTATCGCCAAGGTGCTAAATAATTAAGATACGATAAACCCTCGTTAGTCTTACAATCATAAGCAAAGTAAATGGCCAAAAGTTGCGCCAAAATATGAGGCAAACACTTCAAGCAAAGGCAAGAGTTTCATTAAAAGTTTTCAATGCGCAAACTTTATTTTTAAAAAATATATATTTTATGAAACGAAAACGAATTTTTTATTATTTTTTTCTGTAAGAGAACTTAAACAATAATTTTATCATAAATTATAGTGAAAAAAATTAATGAATATATTTTGTTACCCTGACAATATACAAAATACGTGCAAAGTGTTAGTTTGCAAAGCCTTTAAGCTACATCTGTACTCTATATAAGGACATTTAGCGCAGTCAAATACTCTTTGAATCATTTAATATCATTCGAGTTTTATTTATTTTACTTTATTTTGCATTAATCTGAAGAAAATTAAATCATAGGCAAACATATAGACTGTATATTTAGGTTAATAACGTCACGTTTTATGCTGTATATTTAATGAGTCTAATTCGGTATCTGGTTTACCATAATAGCTTCAGTTGAATCTAGTCTTCACTTGTTTACAGACTTGACTTATATACTAGCTTCAGTTGTATATTTGTTTCACTTGTATACTAACTTCAGTTATACACATGCTTCAGTCTTATAATTCATTCGGTTTGTGCGGTTAGTGTAAACCAATAAATGACACCGCCCGTTGCTTAAGGCACCCTGAGGAACACTAGTCATCAGAAGGAAAGAGCAAGTTTTAATTATCCGTTTCTAGCGGGTCAAAAAAAAACTGGTGAAAATAGACGCCTAAAATCATACTTTGACTTCCCGCTGTTTTGCAGAAAACGGAGGAATTATAATCTCACAATTTCTTTGGATATCGATGATAAACACTTTTTAACAGTTGGAAAAAATATCCGTTTTCTTCCAAACAGCGAATCAAAGTATTAAGACGCTATTTTCGATCAGGTTTGGAGGAGGGGGGGGGGCGGCATTAGAAACGGATGATTGAAGTGGATCTTCACTGTATTTGAGAAGTGTCCCTCAGGGTCCCTTAAACAGCGGCCGGCGTCATTTATGGTTTTACACAAACCGCACCTTATTTTTACAATGAGTTGTATACTGGATTGAGATTTATTTGGTTCAGTTGTATAATAACTTCTGTTGTGTACTAGATACAGTATTCTTGTTTCTTTTGCACAATAGCGTCAGTTGTATACTACCTTAAGTTCTATAGCAGCTTCAGTTGTATTATGCTAGCTTCAGTTGTATATTTGGTTTAGCTGTATAGTACTAGCTTCAGTGGCATAATAGTTTTACTTGTATATTCGCTTCACTTGGTACTAGCTTCATTAGTATACTTAGTTCAGTTTGATATTAGTTGTATACTTGGTTCAGAGGTTCCTTGATTCTGTTGTTTATCAGCATGAGTGAAAGCTAGCTTCAGTTGTAAAATATCTTTAGGTGTTGACTTTGTTCAATGTATTACTCGTTTCAGTTGCATACTTTGTTTAGTTCTATACTAGCTCCAGATGGATCCTTGGTTCACGAGTATACTAACTTTACTTGCATTGTTTATTCCGTTGTAACTAGATACAGTTATATACTTGTTTAAGTGATATGCTAGCTTCAGTTGTATACTAGCATCAGTTAAATACTAGCTTTAATATATACTAGATTCAATTCTATACTATATTCAGCTGTATATTTGGTTCATTTGTATAGTTGGCTTAGTTTACACTAGACTCAGTAGTATATTAGCTACAATTCTATATTATTTTAAGTTGTATAATTGGTTCTCTTGTATACCAGCTTCATTTGTATTCTAGCTTAAGCTACATACTTGTTTCAGTTATATATTATCTTCTCTTGTATACTAGCTTCTTTTGTACACTATCTACAGTTGTATAAGAGCTTCATTTGTATACTAACTTTAGTAATATACTTGCTTCAGTTGTATACTGACTTCAGTTGTACATATACTGGCTTCAGTTGCATACTGGCTTCAATTGGATACTATCTTCAGTTGTATACTTGTCTCAGTTGTATCCTCTCTACAGTTGTATATTAGATTTAGTTACATAATTGGTTCATTTTTATGCTAACTTCTTTTGTATCCTAGCTTCAGCTCTTCGTGGATCATCTACGTTCTCGTAGTGAAGAAGCTTGAGGCTCCCAATGACCCTGACAGCAATGCCGTCGCAAGCATTAACATCTGGTAGGGCCAGCCGTCGAGGTAAGGTCGACCATGACGGCCCAGATTAAGAACTCTCCATATACACACCACAAGAGCTGGAAGGTGGCTATGGCGGATGAAGATAGTACAAATTCAATGACAGTGAAAACGGGCGATTGCTGCAAAAAGGTTATCTAGCTCCAGTTGCTTTGGCTTCTATCACTAAAATCCGCTGGCTGATTGGCGAAGGAACTTGTGCTTCTTTGAGGCCAAGAACAAGTACACGTTATACAAACACACGTATAGTTAAGTGTGATCGTTCTGAGTTTATGCAAGTTCTTCAATCCTCCCGCTGATCAGCGGACGACGACGGGGGCAGGCAAGTAATGGCTAGAAGATCCTAGTCAAGAACCGGCCTGGTGGCAGTATATTCGATTCAGTCGCTAAACATTTGAGCTAAAGGCAGGAGAGTTACGCGACAGCAGTATTTATACCTGAAAATTCGTATATATGATCGACTCTGTTCTGATAGAATTGAAAGTGGGTAGGACAAGTGCCGTAAAAATTGTCTACCTCATCATCTTCCGTCTGGAAAACATTCAGAGGGATCACTACCACCAAAAAACAGAGAGAAACTGAACGATAAAGTTTGACACTTGGAACATAAGAACCCTGATGGATTAGCAGATTTCGGATGGGCCTGAAATTCAATCTGCATTCGAGGTTCGAGAACTCCAAAAGTTCAATTTTGAAAAATTGTCGCTCTGAGTGAAACCAGAAAAGCAGGAGAAAGGCAACTATAGAAAGAACAATGGTAGTACACATATTTCTGAAAAGTATTTGAGCTTAAAAAAACAATTATTCAAGGCGTAAGATTTTACCATCTATAACACCATGCACCAAAAGTTAACAGAACTATCACTAGGAATCAAAAAGTGCGTCATGACTCTCCGAAGCAACGCATTAAAGATTAATTCCATTTGCCACCATCATTAGTGCATATATATCAACTGTAGACACTGAAGAAAATATCTATGTCCAACTCGGCATCTTACTTTCTAACATCTCCCAACGAAGATATAATCATCCTGTTATGAAACCATAGATTCTGGATAGGAACAGTCAGCAAGCAAGGATTAGGCAAGTTCAACACCAATGGGATGCCTTTAGTGACCAATTGTACAAAACACTTTATAAACACACAAACACCCTATTACCACAAACGAATAGGCACAAAGTCTCCTGGAAACACTCACCCGTGAGATCCCGTAACCGCCAAGATGGCCTAACGAAAAGAGCAGTCAGGGACGCAGATAAATGTTCGACGGACCATGGTCTACTCTCATCCATCATGAGAATGAAGCTTCGACCCAAAATGAAAAATTGAAACCGAGCAGCATAAAAAACTCAATCCTGACAAAATACCTCCAAAAAACCCGATTGTGTACGGAAATTTCAGCATAAACGTAAAGAACAACTTTTTCAGCAAACTCCATAACCATCCGTTGAAAAACACTCAAACAAAATGAAAGCTATAATCATCACCAATTTTCAAGAAACAATCTTGTTCAAGACAAAAAACATCAAGAGTAGTTTGACGACAACACAAGAAACTTCAACAACCTATAGATGAAAAACGGCAGACTTTCGTCAACTTTCAAAACGACCAACAATCAATAAAAGGAAGCCTTATCAAGAACGCGAGGCTTTTGTGCCTAAAATTGCTCAAACATTGAAAAAACAACGGTGTAGATAAAAAGACAATGCAATCCAAAACTAGATGGTACCAATGAGATCCTAGTGTTTTCAGTGCAAGTAAAGCTGGTTTAGGTCTTCCATCTACGGTCAAGCACTCCTCAAAAGCAAGAATTGCTCTACAATTCTTAATTCAGAACCAAACCTTGTTATGTAACAACAATCTAATCAGTAATATCCAGGACAGAATTTTTTTGTAACTATGAGCGAACTGATTACACTGGAGAATGTTAAAAACCCACTAAAACATTGAAGGACAACAAAGCAGCAGGGTTATAAGGAATACCGGCAGAGCCATACAAAGTAGGAAGCAACCTGTTGTATTACCAGCTGCACCTATTTCTTATCAAAATCTGGATGAAAGAGGATCTAATTACAATATAATATTCAACCGAGCTTACTGTCGGAACAATTGTACAATTTTCCTGTTAGTTACTGAGAGCCAGATCCTCGCCTGCATCAAGTACAATCTACCCAAGCCTCTTGTTGAGAAGATTTTTCCAGACACGCAATTTGCTTTTAGGCCTTCGCTTAGAACTACCGATCTAATATTTATAATGATAAAATTATGATAGAAACGTAGTGAATTGTTTCAATCCCTGTACATGGCATTTATCGACATCACCAAAGCGTTTGAATCTGCAGCAAAAGAACTCCTATGGGATGTACTCGCAACCCATGAATGTCCTTAAAAATACATTAAAATCCTTATGCTTTCCATGATGGGACGATTACAACAGGCCTATTTAAAAACACAAGCTGTGAACCATTTAAAGTGTGATAAATGGTCAAACAATGTTGGGTGATTGTTTCTACACTCTTTGCCGCCAGGAAGCAAAATAGTCTATAGAAGAGACAAAACTCTTCAACCTCACCCGACTGAAATACAAAAGCAAACATCTCTCACCTCCTTGACCGAGTATTAATATGCTGATGACAAGTGTGTTGCATCTTTCTCCATATACAACCTGCAACAGATCATGAACGCCTTCAATCCACTATACATAAAATTTAGACTCAACATCCATTCCAAAAAGTACCCAGATCGTTTAACAACCGTCACCACCTGAATCTGATCAAACATAACCATCAATCCAACTTGGATAAACAACCTTGGAACGTGTGGATAATTTCTGGTATCTTGGAAGTTACCTCTCCTAAGGCGTTGATTTGAACGATGAAATCCAACATCTTCTGAAGTGCGCTGGAACGGCTTTTAGACGTCTCCGTACGAGCGTCTTCCAAGGTCGTGGCATTCAAACCTCATCAAAGTGTTGGTGTATAAAACATAAGTTTGGAAAGCAAAACCAAGAGGCATCGAAACTACTCTCATTAATAACCAACTAGGGTAAACTGGGCATGTTGTTCGAATGTAAGGACACATACGGAAGCGGTTCTTATCTCACAGAGTAAGGGATAGCAAACGGAGAAGAGATGTCAGAAGAAAATATTTTAAGTCACACTGAAAGCAAATATGAAAAATTGTAACATCGATATTGAGAACTGGGACACAGATGCTAATAACAAGAAACTCTAGAGATCTTTCACCAGAGGAGGAATAAGATGTTTTTAACTCAATATATCTGATGAGTTTGAAGAAAGGAGGAACCTGAGGAAAGAATGGCAACAAGAACCAAAAGCTAACTTGAAATCTGAAAAGACCTGCCTAATTTGGGAAAGAACATTTCTGGTCAGAATCGAGCTCATTAGTCGACTCCGAATGCATTCATGGCGTCACAAGAACGAAGACCATCTCTCTCAATCTCGAGGAATATTCACGACCATACTAGCTTTAGTTGTATACTAACTAGCTCTATTTGATTACTAGCCTCAGCTGTATACTTGCTCCAGTTATATACTAGGCTAAGATGGATACTTGCTTCAGTTGTATACTAAATTCAGTTATATACTAGCTTCAGTTGTATATTAGGAATAAACACAATAACATTAACTAGAAAGTAGGCAAATATGGATCAGTGAAGCTAATCAATGGGTGATATTTTGGGGGTGTTTTACGTCCTTTAGGGTGATGCTCTAGGGATCATCTTAGCCTAATGAATAAAACACTGGATTTCTACCATGGGTGTCGTGTTTGAACGCCTAAAAATATTGCTGTAGAGAGCTCTTGCCAATCACGCGGTGTTGAAATATGCGCATACGCGCAGGCAGTTTCGTCTTCATACGTCATTGCGTACACGGCCAATTTACAACACTACTGTTTTTCGCTTTATTACTTTGCACACACATAACGGATCACTCTTTCGTCTCTCGGAATCTGCTCGAGTTTTCCAGTCCATACTCACCTGACGTAGAGCGGGTGGCTCTCGCTTGAGCCACAAAGTTGCAAACGTTTGATGGCTGGTGGAGAATACATAGTACTACGGTTCCTTCACCACCACTTATGTCCTCATGGATTTGGCCTGATTTATATCCTTTTATTATTTGTATCGTTTATTATCTTATGCACCATTCGGTTCATTAGGGTTTTCCTTTCCTTTTTCGTTCTTCTTTATCTACTAAATGAAAATTCCCTCGTTGAATAAACACCTTTTCCTATCTTTACTTGAAAGTCCTTATTTAGAATATTTTTCTTCAAAGGATCCTGTCGATTCTTCTCATCGTTAATTTATGCACCGCAGTCAGTCTTTGATTTGAAATTCACACACCCTCACAATTTCTCATACCTGGCCTTGTCTATCATAATGCGGGTTTAACATATGTTGTGGGAGAAAGAGAATTTCATAACTCATTTATGTCACATCTTCTATTACCCTATTTTTTGCTCTAACAAAGGCGAAAACATTGCAACAAAAGCTAGATCTTATTATCGAAACAATTAGAACGAAGGATAGATCTAATTATCTAACTCATTGGAACAAAAGATAGATATTATTATCAAACCCATTGAAACAATAGATATAATATACTATCGAATCCATTGAAACAATAGATCGATCACATTATTTAACTCTTAGGATCGACCCCTATGCTAGAAGAGATAGACCTTATTGCTGAATCATTTGCAGAAAAAGCTACAACTTATTATTGAACCTATTGCAACAAAAGCTAGATCTTATTATTGAACCCATTGCAACAAAAGATAGATCACAGTATCTAAGATATTGCAACAAAAGGTTGATCTTATTATCGAACCTATTGCAAAAAAAGTTATATCACATTATCGAACCCATTCAAACATAAGCTAGATCGTATTATCGAACCCATTGTAATAAAAGATAGATCTTATTACCGAAGCCATTAGAAGAAAAGATAGATCTTATTATCGAAAGCATTGCAACAAAAGCTAAATCATATTATCGAAATCATTGAAACAAAGGTAAATCATATTGTCGAACCCATTGCAACAAAAGTTATATTTTATTATCGAACCCATTAGAACAAAAGATAGATCTTATTATCGAACCCAGTAAAACAAAAGCTATATCTTGTTATCGAACCCAGTGAAACAAAATATTGATATTATTATCGAACCAATTTTAGCAGAATTTAGATCTACTTATCCAACCAATTCAAACTCATTGTAACTACAGATAGATCCTTACTATAGAACCCATTGGAACTAAAGATAGATCTTATTTTTGAACCCATTGGAAGCAAATAAAAATATTATCGAACCCATTAGAACAAAAGATAAATCTTATTACCGAACCCATTGTAATAAAAGATAGATGTTACCATCGAATTTGATCGTGCAGCATTTATCAAATTTGTGATTCCTGGGAATCATATTGGAGCAAGTTCTAACAATTGAGCAAAAATTAGGGTAATAAATATACGACGTAGATAAATGTTACGCGTGCAGGAAAAGTCTTTCTACCACAACAGATACAAAACACGCAATATGATATAATCCAGGCCATGTGTGGGAAAAGGTGAAAGTGCGTGAGATTTCTATATAAATGTGTAAGGTGTGGAGGCCATTAGTGTAGGTACCGAGCATAAGTTATCGCTATTCTTTTAAATAGGCCACAATGGAGGAATGGTAGGCTACTAGAAAGTGGAAGCTTAAAGCTGCTATACTTGAAATATATCTAGACGAATGGCACACTCTCCCGGCTCCAAGATGTTGTACCCTGCTACGGGGTGTGAGGTGTAACATGGTCCAGTGTACTGCCACTGACATCTAGAGGATTGCGCCCCCCCCCCCCAACGCAAATGCTTGCGAGTCTTTTACGGAACAAAACCGACAGCGAATTAGGCGTTCGAAGCTATCGCGAGGCTAAGGCAAAGCTAAAGTTAGGCTACGCCGTTCGAGGCTCGTAGCGTGAGTACAACCTATGTAGGTTAGGTTAGGGTAGGTTAGGAGGTTAAGTTATGTTAGGAGATTTTTAGGTTCGCGTATGTTATGTTAGATTAGGTTAAGTTAGGAGGTTTTTAGGTTAGCTAAGGCTAGGAGATTAAGTTAGGTTATGTTATTTTATGAGGTTAAGTTAGTTTAGGTTAGGCGAAAGATGCCTTCATTGTTTTCCGCTTTAAATTTAATTTTAAAAACTGATTTAAAATAAAATCCTTCACATGTTTTTCATTAAACGACGAAGCCATGAAAATAAACTTAGGCCACGCTTAGGCCATTTTTTCCCTAAATTACATTTAATGGGAGACATTTTTAGAGAATTAGATTACGTTAACATTATGTTAGTGTAATATCCTGCGAATATCAAATAACTTAACTTCTCTTAATTCTACGTTAATATATTAATTGCCCAAACCTTTTTTTTTAATATACCTCGCGCATTTCTCCCGCGGATGGGGTGGAGCATGGCCAGAGACACTTTCACTCCGCCATTCGCACACATTATCCGCTGCTTAACTAAAATGACCCACATACTACATTTTCCCATTACCTGCGTTTGTGTGTCACCCTACACAGCTCGTCCTCTCCTAACCATTCGTCTCTATTCATTCCTATCCATAGCACGCCTTTCTGCCTCCTAGATACTCAGGCCCCGTCCAGCAACGACATCTTTCCCACACTCCATCCACCCCCTTCTCGGACGCTCACGCTGTCTCCTTCCTATCACTCGAGATCTATACACTATATTTACTTTCATCCTCCATTCTCTCTAAGTGACCATACCATTCCATCACACTTCTATCATCTCTTTCAAGCAAACTCACTATACTTCCACATCGCTATCGCATTCTTTTGTTTCTCACCGTGTCAATCAGCCTCACACCACAAATACTACTCAGACATTTCATTTCCATAACTTCAACCTTTCTCCTTTCATTCGCACTCGACGACCATGTTTCTCATTCATAAAGAGCAGTGAGAACCACCACTCCCTCATACAATCCCATCTGCGCCTGCCTGCTCATTCGCTTCCCTTTCGTGAGACTCCTTATCGCATCAATATTTCATTTTCATCCCTTCCATCAGTTGCCAGATCCACACCCAGATACTTAAAACACTGCACTTTTTCCAGCTTCCTCCAATTTAGACTCACTTGCAGCTCACTCATTCATTCCCTATTGCACCACATTACTTTGCCTTTGCCTTCATTCACACTGAGCTTCCTTCTGTCACATACAATCCCAAATGCATCGACGAGTCCCTGTAGTTTCTCTTTTGAGTCAGCCACCAGCAAATGTTCTAGCTCTTACATCTCTCCATTTTCACTCACTAATGCTGCACCCCTTACTCCCACTCTTGCTTTCACCTCTCCCACCACGCCATACTTTTTCGAATTAAACAGCCAGGGTGACATCTCGCATCCCTGCCTCAGTCAGGTTTTTACAATGAACCAGTCACCTTCCTTTCTCTCGACCCCCATACACGTTTTACAGTCATCATAAAAGCTTTCGATAGCTCTTATTAGTGTGAATCTAATCCCAAGCATTCTCAACACATTCCACATCCCCTTTCGGTCCACTCTGTCATACGCTATCTCCAGATCCATTAATTCCATATACACACTTTTATTCTTTGTCAGGTACTTCTCACATATATTCTTTATGGTAAAAATCTGATCCACACAACCTCTCCATTCCTAAACCCCCCTCGTTTCTCTCAAATCAGACTTTCCGTGCACCTCCTAACTCTTCCACTCAAGACTCGTCCATATACCTTTCCATGCACACTCAAGACACTTATACCCCTATAACTACCACATTCAGTTCTTTCACCCTTTCTCTCGTAAATAGGAACAATATATGCATTACTCCAATCTTCCGGCACACACTCAAACTTTAATAATGATATATAAATTTGTATTAAAATACTCTAAAACCTGCCGCTAAATTTCAAATAACCGAACAAACACAAACAGATGAATGCATTAAAAAGAGGCGTAAACCACTTCAATCATTTAGAAAGAGAAGTCAAAATCCTACCTATTAATAATGTAGTATTCAAATTCAGTGAATATATATATTCATAAAATTTACACTTTTCTTGTTACTGTTCACAATTCAATAGGAAGTAAACTATTTTTCTACTCTAAGTTGGAAGTTTCTCCATCAATACTTAACACTTAAGCCCAGAAAAGTTCTACCTAATAACGAACAATTTGTACACTAATCGTCGCTTCTGAGTTCATTAACGTGCTAAAACACACTTTTATAAGTCGATAAAGGGAAAAAAAAGAACATAAACTGCATATATAAAAAAGAAATTGTAGTAAAATTTAATTGATGTACCTCTATCTTTTGATTATTTAGTCAATTCTCAAGTTAAGCTTCTCTTATTAACGAATTACAGCAAAGTCACTCAAAGATTATTATATAAACCTGTTAAATTAGCACTTAATACCCAGCCATAAAAAGAACGAGTTTTACCTTTATTTTAAGAAAATTAGAGTTAAAAGTTTGAAACCAGGGATCAAGTAATGATAATTATTCTTCCCTTTTCTTTTGAGACTATCTTTATTTGGTTATTGTGATGAGGGATCATCTTTACTTGGTAAAACTAATAAAGTTTGACGTCTTAGGTTAAAATTATATCGATAAAACGCGTGTATCAGAGGTTGTAACCATATTTAACCTTTCTAAAGTGACTGATTGAATTATTTATCTCATATCGTGAAATTGGTTCAAACTTGGTTGGCCTAAATTAGGAATTCTGCAGATTGATCAGATATGTTTAAGCCATATACACCAAGCATCTATGGGGATTTGGCAGTGTTGATTCCTCTACCTCTCAATCGATGGGTTATAAAGAGATTGTTGACTGACGTAGGGTAGCGAAAGACCTGCCAATAATCAAGAAGGTTGGCCATCTAGTAACAACCATATGCGTCTAGGAACAATGAGAAGTCTATTCAGAGATCGAAAATGACCTTAGCTATACAGATTATACCGTGAATCATGAATTGATATTAAATAATTAAATGAAAGTTGTTAACCAATCGATATTAAATGATTTATTTGAATTATTTAAATAAATGAGAATATTCCTTGAATCTTTATCCTAATGTCAGATTGAATCACTTTACATTCTGGGAGAGATTTTCTTTGCTTGGTCATTTTAGAGAAGGATTATCTTTTGCTGTGTCACCTGGAAGGGATTCCATTTTCTCTTGTGACCTGGGACACATTATCTCTCCTCGTGTGACCTGGTAGAGATTTTCTTTACTAGTGTGATCTTAGCGGGATTAGGATTATGTTTCGTTGTGTCACCTGGAAGGGATTCCATTTCATCTTGTGACCTGGCACACATTATCTTTCCTTGTGTGACCTGGTAGGGATTTTCTTTAGTAGTGTGATTTTAGAGGGATTAGGATTATCTTTCTTTGTGTCACCTGGAGGGATTCCATTTCCTCTTTGACCTGGGACATATTATCTTTCCTCGCGTGAACTGGTAGCGATTTTCTTTAGTAGTGTGATCTTATAGGGATTAGGATTATCTCTCTCTGTGTCACCGGGAGGGAATTCCATTTCCTCTTGTGACCTGGCACGCATTATCTTTTCTCGTGTGAACTGGTAGGGATTTTCTGTTCTATTGTGATCTTGGAGGGATTAGCATTATCATTCGTTGTGTCACCTGGAAGGGATTCCATTTCCTCTTGTGACCTGGGACACATTATCTTTCCTCGCGTGAACTAGTAGGGATTTTCTTCACTAGTCTGATATCAGAGGTATCAGTATTATCATTCGCTGTGTCACCTGGAAGGGATTCCATTTCCTTTTGTGACCTGGGACCCATTATCTTTCCTTGTGTCATTTTAGGGATTTTCTACATTAGTGTGATTTTAGAGGGATTAGAATTATCTTTCTCTGTGTCACCTTGGAGGGATTCTATTTCCTCTTGAGACTTGGCACACATTATTTTTCCTCGTGTGACCTGGTAGGGATTTTCTTTAGTAGTGTGATCTTATAGGGATTAGGATTATCTCTCTCTGTGTCACCGGGAGGGAATTCCATTTCCTCCTGTGACCTGGGACACATTATCTTTCCTCGTGTGAACTGGTAGGGATTTTCTTTTCTAGTGTGATTTTATAGGGATTAGGATTATCATTCGTTGTGTCACCTGGAAGAGATTCCATTTCCTCTTGAGACCTGGCACACATTATTTTTCCTCGTGTGACCTGATAGTGATTTTCTTTACTAGTGTGATCTTAGAGGAATTAGAAATATCTTTCGTTGTGTCACCTTGAAGAGATTTCATTTCCTCTTGTGACCTGGGACACATTATCTTTTCTCGCGTGAACTGGTAGCGATTTTTTTTAGTAGTGTGATCTTAGAGGAATTAGGATTATCTTTCTCTGTGTCACCTGGAAGGGATTCCATTTCCTCTTGTGACCTGGCACACATTATCTTTCCTCGGGTGAACTTGTAGGGATTTTCTTTACTAGTGTGATCTTAGAGGGACTAGGATTATCATTCGCTGTGTCACCTGGAAGGGATTCCATTACTTCTTGTGACCTGGGACACATTATCTTTCTTCGTGTGACCTGGTAGGGATTTTCTTTACTAGTGTGATCTTAGAGGAATTAGGATTATGTTTCATTGTGTCACCTGGCAGGGATCCCATTTCCTCTTGTGACATGGGACGCATTATCTTTCTTCGTGTGACCTGGTAAGGATTTTCTTTAGTAGTGTGATTTTAGAGGGATTAGGATTATCTTTCTTTGTGTCACCTGGAGGGATTCCATTTCCTCTTTGACCTGGGACATATTATCTTTCCTCGCGTGAACTGGTAGCGATTTTCTTTAGTAGTGTGATCTTATAGGGATTAGGATTATCTCTCTCTGTGTCACCGGGAGGGAATTCCATTTCCTCTTGTGACCTGGCACGCATTATCTTTTCTCGTGTGAACTGGTAGGGATTTTCTGTTCTAGTGTGATCTTGGAGGGATTAGCATTATCATTCGTTGTGTCACCTGGAAGGGATTCCATTTCCTCTTGTGACCTGGGACACATTATCTTTCCTCGCGTGAACTAGTAGGGATTTTCTTCACTAGTCTGATATCAGAGGTATCAGTATTATCATTCGCTGTGTCACCTGGAAGGGATTCCATTTCCTTTTGTGACCTGGGACCCATTATCTTTCCTTGTGTCATTTTAGGGATTTTCTACATTAGTGTGATTTTAGAGGGATTAGAATTATCTTTCTCTGTGTCACCTTGGAGGGATTCTATTTCCTCTTGAGACTTGGCACACATTATTTTTCCTCGTGTGACCTGGTAGGGATTTTCTTTAGTAGTGTGATCTTATAGGGATTAGGATTATCTCTCTCTGTGTCACCGGGAGGGAATTCCATTTCCTCTTGTGACCTGGGACACATTATCTTTCCTCGTGTGAACTGGTAGGGATTTTCTTTTCTAGTGTGATTTTATAGGGATTAGGATTATCATTCGTTGTGTCACCTGGAAGAGATTCCATTTCCTCTTGAGACCTGGCACACATTATTTTTCCTCGTGTGACCTGATAGTGATTTTCTTTACTAGTGTGATCTTAGAGGAATTAGAAATATCTTTCGTTGTGTCACCTTGAAGAGATTTCATTTCCTCTTGTGACCTGGGACACATTATCTTTTCTCGCGTGAACTGGTAGCGATTTTTTTTAGTAGTGTGATCTTAGAGGAATTAGGATTATCTTTCTCTGTGTCACCTGGAAGGGATTCCATTTCCTCTTGTGACCTGGCACACATTATCTTTCCTCGGGTGAACTTGTAGGGATTTTTTTTACTAGTGTGATCTTAGAGGGACTAGGATTATCATTCGCTGTGTCACCTGGAAGGGATTCCATTACTTCTTGTGACCTGGGACACATTATCTTTCTTCGTGTGACCTGGTAGGGATTTTCTTTACTAGTGTGATCTTAGAGGAATTAGGATTATGTTTCATTGTGTCACCTGGCAGGGATCCCATTTCCTCTTGTGACATGGGACGCATTATCTTTCTTCGTGTGACCTGGTAAGGATTTTCTTTACCACTGTGTTCATAGAGGGATTGGGGTTATCTTTCGTTGTATCACCTGGCAGGGATTCAATTTCCTCTTGTGACATGGGATGCATCATCTTTCGTTGTGTCACTTGGAAGGGATTCCATTTCCTTTTATGACCCGGGACACATTATCTTTCCTCGTCTCACCTAGTGTGGATTTTCTACATTAGTGTGATCTTAGAGGGATTAGGATTATCTTTCGTTGTGTCACCTGGAAGGGATTTCATTTCCTCTTGTGACCTGGGACACATTATCTTTCCTTTTGTGACCTGGTAGGGGTTTTCTTTACTAGTGTGTTCATAGAGGGATTAGCATTATCTTTCGTTGTGTCACCTGGAAGGAATTCCATTTCCTCTTCTGATCTGGGACACATCATCTTTCTTCGTGTGACCTGGTAGGGATTTCTTTTCTAGTGTGTTCTTAGAGGGATTAGGATTATCATTCGTTGTGTCACCTGGAAGGGATTCGATTTCCTCTTGTTACCAGGGAGACATTATCTTTCCCCGTGTGTCTTGGTAGCGATTTTTTTACTAGTTTGACCTTAGAGGGATTACTTTCACTTAAATCTAATTGTCTGTATTAGAAGAGCGGCTCTATAAATCCACCCATTTGTCTATAGGAGCTTAATACGAAGGTCTTCAATTCAGCGGAGTGGGAAATCGGCCTCCAATGAACGAAGGCTTCTGTTCCCGAAATTATTAACTTCCATGACAGCAAAGAAAATAAAACAAAGAGACTGAAATCCGATATAATGTTAAAAAAAAATAAAGAGGTCATAATGAAAATATAAAGTGTTTAAAACTTATAATTAGAGGAGAAAGTGACGGATAATTGCTAAAGGAATCAAGGTCCTTCTCTTAAATTCAAAGCGACAACCATCGAGGCCTTCTACCATACGAAGTTTGTGCAAGGAGAGATTTGTTAATAAAGTTTTGAAGTTGGAGGAAGTGAAAATGCGTGGAATAAATAGCCGTAGATCCTCTTGTGGGCTTTGGTGCTGCGAGCGAAAATATAGGGCGTTTTGACCTGCAGGCCACAGGATCCTTCAGATGTCAGCCGCAGCATATTTGCCTACGCTACACCTGACTCTTCCTTGAGGTTGAGATAAGCAAAAGAGAAGGGTACTAGAATGGGGGAAAGGGTAAGGACGAATGGAGGCGTATTAACCCCTAACCGGAGCCAAGAGTGAAGTGGTAAACGCCCTCCCTTTCCAGTCCCCATTAAGGATGAGTGTACGAAAACAGATCAGTTTGTGGGTCTTAACAAGGGCGTTCATCGCTTATTCCCTATCGTTAGCTCTGTTTCATGTTTTATCTAAATGGTTAACGACTTACCTCATCCCCTTTTTAGGATGCAGCTCTGATTCCCTTAAATGTAATAGTTCTACCCTAATAGGAAGACTTAATTCCATCTTTAACCCTTTAAACTTCAGTCTTCTTAGCTGCGATGTCTGTTCTCGTTTTACTAAAGGTAAGTTCGATGACCTATTTAAATTTCTTAAAGATAAATTGTGTAACATTGAATTACCTGTGGCCCCTAATTTATTCTTAGAACTTATCTCATCTTGTACTAAAGAAGGTACTTTGTCAATGGCAAATTCTTTCGCCAAATATTTTGGTCTAACTATGGAATTTTTCGAAACGGTTTACCTTCCCTCTATTGTTGATTTCCTTATTATTTGGTTTTGTTATATTGATGAAAATATAAACCTTTTTTTAACAAACTTAACGAACTTGTACTTATTAAATTGACTCTTGAACTAGAATAGAATTTCACCCTTCTTTTCGTAGATTTATTAATACAGCAAACTCCTTCTGCCTAACGTAAGTCAACTAAGTAAGTCCTTCTGTCTATCTTAAGCCAACTAATTCTTCCTCGTATGTATATTCACTTTTACTCCTCTCATCATATTAAGGTTAAAAAGCCTGTTTTTATCCCTATGTTTCTTCGTGCGCTTCGCGTCATTAGTCTTGAATTCTTTCACACTGAAATTTCTGAACTTTTGACATGACACAATCTTTGTTCTCTCTCTATTTCCTTGATAAATGGCTTGAGTTAGCTAAAAAGTCTTTTTACTCTTTCGCACCTCACCTTACTTTTAATAACAAGAATACTCTCGTACTTCCTTTTAATCTAGCTTTAGCTACTCTCCATCATATTTTAAAATCATTCGGCATTTCTATTATATTTAACTATAAAAATAATCTTCATGTATAAATTTTTAGTGCAGAATGCTCCTTCCACCATTGACAATGTATATTGTGTAAAAATATATAGGTTGTTCTAAGTTAGCAATCTGTTAAATGTTTGCTAAAATGATTATCTCAACACAAATATAATCTACGACGTGGAGAGGAGAGGAGTTCTTTTTATATACATGTCACAACTTAACCATAACATCAATTAGAATTCAGCCAAAATAATTTTCATGCTAATGATACTATCACGCGAAATGTTATTCAATCGACATTCATCAGTAAATTCCATAATTTCAATTTAAGTCCTTACTTGTATAAACTCGATGGCTATATTATAAATTGCATTCACGCAACATTGCCCAACTTTTACTGTAATTATATATATATATATATATATATATATATATATATATATATATATATATATATATATATATATATATATATATATATATATATATATATATATATATATATATATATATATGTGTATGTGTGTTTTCCTTGGGTTTTGCCTCCTTTACCGATGAGGCAGCTCATTGCTGTACGTGAGCAGCGAAGAATGAAATTGATTTTCATTTTTTGGTACTTTCATAGGTCAAAGTCGAAGTATCATGTTCCTATAGCAGAAAAGGTGAAGTACTCGCTCGGAACTGGTGCGTTGGGTGTTAAGTTTGCGGCCCATCTCTTTAATGAGAAGAGCCTCCAGAATCTTTAGGCAGCGAAGGTCAGGGTTTCTTCTGAGTATGGTAGTGTTTACAACCAGAGTTACTCTTGTAATTTGTGCGTTATGCTTTTCTTTGTAGTGTGTTTTTATTCCCATTTCTTGCAAATGCATCATTAGGCACCGGTTGATGGTAATAGTGGTCATACCTATATATTGATTATTTGGATGAGGTTTGCAGTCCTCATGGGAGCATTGGAATTTGTATACCGCATTTTTAGCCTTCAAGATCGATTGCTTTTGGCAGAGGTTGTTTTTCATTAATAAGTTGCTTACTTTTGTGTTTTTATAATAACTTCATAGGGATAACTTGTTAGTTTCTTTGATAGTGTTACTGTTTATGATATCATGTAGTATTCTTTCGTCTGTTTTGTAAGATCCGTCATTTGGTTCTTGTAGTAAAGTGGTATTAGTTTATCTTCTCTCTTCCCTCCTTTACCTCAAACTTGGAGTTGAGAATTTTCTTCTGTAATTTGTCGAATTCTCTGTTTGAGTATCATTTTTGATCTGTTTTGATCTTCGAAATTCTTCATCAAGTGTGGTCCACGTTGAGCAGTTCTTGATCGTTCTTCTAATATATGAGCTCATTATCGATTTTTTATAGTTCTCGGTGCACTCACTTTTGGCGTTAAGGGACCGACCGAAGTCTGTTCCTTTTCGATAGACGGTGGTGATATATTTTCCGTCGCTGTTTTGATTTTTGTATATGAATTAAGTGTAAGTGGCCGTATTCCCTTTTTGGACGTAGCCTCAACAATAACAAAGACTTCCGTTTGAAGATGCCTTAAGAAAGGCGAAATTTCACGGCAAAAACTCAAATTAGTTGTAAAAAATAAAATAGATCTTCCTCAACTGATCTTTAATATCCAACCAAAATAAAATTGATAAAATTAAAATACAACCTGGCCTTTAACAAAACATGTATAGCTGAGAAAAGCTGCTCCTAACATACACCGATATATATATATATATATATATATATATATATATATATATATATATATATATATATATATATATATATATATATGTGGGTGTGTGTGTGTGTTATTGAAAGTAACTGCTAACTTATTATTAATTGTTTTCTATTCGAGTCTCTCGATTTGTCTTATATTCCGCTTTAGGTCTTGGCTTAACTCGTGGATTAGTTCCCCCAAATTCATTAGAAAGTAGTGAAGCACGAGGGCAGAAGTCAGGTTCACTAAGCAAAGTGAAATTCTTTATTAGCCTGACGCGTTTGGATATATACAAATATCATTTTCAAAGGTTAAACAGTTGTGACTAGAGAATGAGATATAGAGCTTTATATATGTGATTAGTTATTTTAACATTCATACGAACATATTTATACGAAATTGAATTTCTTTACACACGTGAAGGTACATGCAAATAATGGTTGAGACTCTATAACGGCCAAAGGATTATAAGGGAGAGGGGTTATTATTAGGGGCAGGTGGACAGGAGGAAAGCAAGATGAATTGTGCATTTGCTTGAATATTTAATTTTGGATGTTTTTCCTTTATGTATATGGCCTCTAATATAAGCAACTCTCTTCGGTTTGGAGCGTGTGCTAAGATTTCGCGGTTCTCTTCAAGTGACTTTGGGTCCAGTTGTTTTACATATTTTTCCAACGTATGTGTCCTAGGGGAAGCTTTGCTTAAGTGATAGGTCATTCTTCGTGTTAGCTTTGTTTCGGTTAGTCCGATATATGAATGAGGTTAGAGTTCAAAATTTCCCATTTTACAAGTATATTCATATATCAGGTGAATTCTCTGCTTGGGTGTTAGTTGAAGTCCTAGGTTATTTCTCATTATGAGATTGGAGGTGCGATTACTATTGTCGTATAATGCCCCTTTTTGATCACTCCACTTTTGACACCACTTTTTTCGTGGTATGCTTTGTGGTACGTGATGTACTTCTTTGATGAACTAGGCTTTGATCTAAGAGTGCTAATTCGGTTGTTTTATTCTTAAGAAAGAGCCACTTCAACACGTAAGGATAAGATGAAACTCACAGGAATTATCCTAAAATAAACATTTATTTTAAATGTAACACTTAACAATGACAAACAAACAGATATCACATTTCTATCCTTGTCCTAATGCTAAACTCAACTATTCCGGTTGGCATCTAGACCTATTACAATGTCTACGATGACAAAAATATACTAATAGGAAACACGTAAACACACTAATTGCCGATTAGTATTTTTATCTCGACCCATTTTGATTAGCGTTAAACATTAAACTAAAGTACTCTCGTCTACTAGCAAATATGACCGAGGTTCACGAACCCTGGTTTCTACTTCCCTTAAAACGTGAGACGTACTAAATTCATACTATCGCAATATGAATAGAAATGTTTTTTCTAACTTACATGACAGGAAGGATTAGTGATGCCAGATGTTGCTGGAAGACTTATCTCTCGCTTTGGAGTGTTGCCGTGGCCGATGATTGAATTTCGTAGAGGTGGTATGGCGGGAGAGAGATGAGGCGATGTTACTTCTTATTGCAAACTTTCCTCTAGTTAAATTAAGAAGACGGAGAGAGTTACGGTGCTTTTCGCTCCAAGAGTCCTCTTCTGAATGATCTTGACGCCTCTTGGTGTCTGATTCTTCAACGTAGAGTGTCCACCTAGCTTTTGGGGTATTCGGTGAGATTTTTACCGTAATTAAAGAACGGAACCTCGTTGCGGCTGGGTTCTTCTCCTCTCGCTCTTACGGAGCTTGAGATGTGAGAGTAACTCGAGTGTGAGCGGGTTTACTTTTCTCCAGTCAGACTTCTTCTAAGTCGGTAAAGGATTCTTCGGTATGGCACCGATACAAAGCTTAACTATTTATGTTAATTCGGCCCGGGAAGGGGGGTTTGATTTTCTCAATTTGATCCTATCGTTTCTCACGGAAATCTTCTTGTATGGCTGAAGGATCGATCTTCACGAACTGAACCTTCTTCTTTCTTATCGAATTCTAATCTTTCTTGTCTGGCTGAAGGATCGATCTTCACGAACTGAACCTTCTTCTTTCTTATCGAATTCTAATCTTTCTTGTCTGACTGAAGGATCGATCTTCACGATCTGATCCTTCTTCTTTCTTATCAAATTCTAATCCTCTCTTTCTTCCCGGGGATTATTTATAGGCGGATCACCACCCCATCTAAGGGGAAAGGGGCGAGACCACAGAGGAAAGCGCGAATGGTAAGTTCGCATCTGGTGAGAGCAAGAAGTGCAGAGGTTAGCACTGAGGTGCCCAAGTCGGCTTGCTAATTAGAGAGACTCTCAACCATCACACTCCTTGGCGTGCCTTTTGACTAGCACTGCTTTTTTTTGTGACATAACCACGGCTTTATGGGTCTCGTAGGTAATTGGATGGTTATAGCGTCGTTTAAGGGCCTTATGTGGTCGCCTTAAAACAGATGTTAGCTCCAACTCCCAAAGCGGCGGGGAGATCAAACAGGATAGGCAGTTACTGTTATTCGCCAGCTACCGTTCCCACAATTCTCCTCATGGAGCTCGCTTCTCCAGCTTTCTCACAAGGGGGGAGAGGGACTTTAAAGTACATGTCCTCCTGGCCCTCCGGGATGCTTAATGTAGCCATTTCTCTACAACTATATATATATATATATATATATATGTAGAAATTTGGACATCCTTCGGAAACCTAGATTTTAGTATGTACATAGGTTAAAGCCAGAACCAGTATTCGGAAGATATATGATTTGGAACATTTAGAACATTAGCAGAGCGTCGCTTACTTATCTCCTCTATATGCTATTCTTGTAAACTAATTCTTTCTGTATTCCATGAGAATGAACTGAAAAAAGTTCGAAAGTATTTGGAATCTGCTTTAAATTTTTCCCGTAGTATTTTTTCTATGTGATGGATAATGAGCCTTTTAATTATGAGCAGGTAAGAAGATCTTAATTATACAATAATCATACTAACTGAGTTGCTTCGACTAAATATATATGCTTATTTTCTAGAGGGGGTAGCCTAGATTAATTGTTTTCCACCAAAAAGGCGGAGCTACCGAAAGCTCTGTAAGTCACATTACTTGCATATGCCAAGTTTTATCAATATAACAGGATACGCTTGTCGCAGCTTTGTGATCCAATTCCTTTTGGTCAACAGGTAAGTTTACCCAGGTGCTTCGTAGACTTCCGTCTTTAGATAAATCTATTCTGAGACGCAAAATTTTTGTTTATGCGTTGTCTTATTGACAAAGGTGTTTCTGACCTTTTGCGCGTTCGTACATTATGTGTCCCGCGCTCACTTCCAACGGTTGCTTGCCTTTTATATATATATACGTTAATAAATATATTTACATTCTTTATTTTTGTATTCAAATTCACAGATGCAAATTAATCTATAACATTCTAATTTCCTTATTCCAATTTCAGCCATATTATTTTATATGTGTGGAGTATGCTGGGATTTAATAAGACCACCGCGCATCCATTTTGTGGAGTTTTTCGCTGGGCCTATAGAATCATACAATTTGGTGTCAGTAGCCTACCTATTACATAATCCGATAACTATATATATATTTGTTTTTATAGTTTACGTAATATGAATAATTATTCTAATATTTAAATTAATGCAGGTTTATTAAAAAGTTAGGATTTTGAGAATAAGAAAAATCATTCATTCGCTGAAACCAGAGTGGCGCTCTGTTCCTCGTTTTGAAGGAGGTGAGTTTCAGTCCCTGGCGCTTTGATATTCAATCAAAAGGATTAATTCATGACATATATGGGTTAAATAAATTATTTTATGTAATTATATTCTATTTCATAATATTTTTTATTAAAATAAGTGTTTGAATCTTTTTCAATTCAAGAAATGGTTTTTGCCAAAGAAATACTTGTAACTAGTGTTGCATTGCACCAAAGTGTTCTGAAATGAAAGGAGATAGTTACTAGGAGTATTAGATCAAGAAACACCATCTCTACGATCGTTAAAACCTTTAAAACAAACTAGTTACCCTCCTGTAAAAAAGTCTTCTGTAGGCCCAAGAGCTTTAAATTAAGCCAAGATCATGTATTTGTAAGGTCTCAAAGATCAAGGATCAAGTAACTTGCCTACAGTGCCATTTGCTCACGGTTCGAAAGAGGTAAGTGTGAACGCTTCGGCGCGCGCAGTCAGCCGGAAACTTTTCGACAAAGGTCTCAAGTCATGAAGGGCTACGAAGAAGCCTCACCCCACCAAGAAGAACCTCACGGATAGTTTACACCTTTGTAGGAACTATTGGGACAAAGTGTTATGAAGACTGGGGCAAAATGATATTATCTGATCAATCTCTCTTTCGCTTGTTTGAAGATTCTGGAAAATATCTTGTTAAGATGAGAAAAAGAGATTGGTTTTTCGAGTCCTGTCTCGCGCCCAAAGTAAAGCATCCGGACACTCTCCATGTTTGCGTCTGTTTTTCATCTAAGAAAACTGGAGCACTAACAATTTTGTCTAAAAACACTGGCATAAACTCGAAATGGTCCAAAAATGTGCTTAATCATTACATTTTCCATGCAGTTCAGAACCGATTTGAGGATGATTACTGTGCTTTTCAGGATGATGGCGCACATTGTCACAGAGAAAAAGCAAAAGTTGTTTGCTATAAATAACATCAAACATTTGGACCTTGGCCCGGACATTCTCTAGATTTGAAGCCAATGGAGAATTCGCGGGCGATAATCAAAGTGGCAGTTCATAAACAAAATTCATCCAATTATGAGCTTTTGCGAGAGTTTATCGCGCAAAAATGTAGCGTGTCAAAACGAATTGAAGCAGCCCTCAAGGACGAGAGACATCATTGTAAATATTGACTGCGCGAATCAATTGAATGTAGTCATTAATAAAATGTGTTTGGGTTCTGAATATTTGTATATTTCACCTTCAAATTATGATCAAACAAAATAAAAAATGCAACGTTTGAGTAGTTCTATCACTTTTCATATATAAACATTATAGTAGTCTCAAAACTTTTAGTCATGAAGGTATACATAACCCATCTGAAATACGGAAAGATGACACAAGCGATTTCATCGTTTTATAAAACCAAACATGGATCATACATAAATTAAGAAAGAAGGAATAGAGAGATAGCAAACGGAATAAAATAATATAAACACTTTTACTCGTTAAAAAAAGTGAAATAATAGGTGCGGTTCGAATATATGCCATCGAGCGCTCTTCGCTTTTCAGGCCATTACACTAATCACTTTGAAATCATCTTTCCTTATTCACTATGGGTTAATGAACCCATATATATATATATATATATATATATATATATATATATATATATATATATATATATATATATATATATATATATATATATATATATATATATATATATATAGTATATATACTAGACGACATATGTATATACTATATATACTAGCATAGGTATTCGACGTTGCGCGGGATAAAAAAAAGACCTGTCGCAAACAAACACAGATTCATCTATTTTAAAATCTCTACTTTCAATCAAATATCAGTATTTTTATTCTCGCCTATCAACTCACACATGGAACTCACAATAGACACGGTGGACAGGGGTAACGAAATAGCAATTAAGTAGAATAGTTAACATACTAAACATCCTGGTTCAGATTTCAGATTAAGCCTTAGATTCCATGACTACCTAAATCTACGTTTTTGTTCTTACTCTACTTCTTCACACTCTTATCCTGAAACCTACCTCTTCTCCTCCCTATTACTCCTATTAACAGTATCCACACTGCCCGGATTCTACTGAGGCTCTAGACTATGCGGGTGCGGATGACTACAAAAGAGCATTGAGACCCCCCCACCTTCCCCTCGCCTTGGCCACTCGTAAGATGGCCAACGGGGAAGGGGGAAGGTTCGGACGGTTCATCGTTTCTGACTTTCATTTTCATTTCATTTAAGATGTATGTAGAGAATAAGCCTAGTGATAACTCTAAAGTGGAACATATTTATATCTAAATATCCATAAGCATTAATAATTATCAATTAATTATTAGTTTGCATTTTGACAGCAAGGTTAGCAAATATGAGTAGCCTATACTACTGCCCCTAATGAGGACCTAGGTTGTCCTTCAAGGTTGCTCTAAGCGTATTGACCTTCTATAGCGGTCATATATATATCTCTCAATATATATATATATATATATATATATATATATATATATATATATATATATATATATATATATATATATAATGATGGGTGTCTGACAACAAATAGAGAAACTGAATAAAATAACTACAAGTGGTACAAGGTTCTTTATTCCTGACGTTTCCCTCCTCTGGAACTTCTGCAGTGACGGGACCGATAAGGAAAGTGCTTGGGCTAGACACACACCAAATGGACTAGGTATAAGTAGATGACACGATCATGGTTGTCTCACAACGCTTCAACCATGAGAGGTTGCTTAGCAGGATCAATGCGCATCACCCAGCAATCAAATTTAACGCGGAGGAATAGGGAGACGACGCCACTTTTCCATTCCTAGATGTCGAATTACATATGACTGTAAAAGATTTACAATTCACCGTCTACAGTAAGCCAACACATCAAGGTGAATTTGTTCAGTACATGTCGGCCCAAATGGACATCGTTATTGGGTTCTTCCTGCGCGCACGGAGGTTTTGATGCCAAGAGTTCGTGAAACAGGAGGAGAAGTACATACAAGACTCCTTCCAAATCTTGTGGTACCCTGTTGCTTTTATCAGGATGGCAGGGGGCTAGGATGTTAACATCGTAAGCGTGCTGCAGCATCAGGAAAAGTGAGACCTAACACAAAGTTTATCTCAGCTCCTACTAGCCCTCTCTCCATCGCAGTGGAAAGAAGGCTCGTATCATCCACTAGAGTCGCCCTTTAAGCTTTTTGAAGCCGCGTTCATAGCCACGTCCGAAGTAGGAGCTTGTCAACTAAAGACACTCGGCCTTGAGGTGAACAACGCTACCCTCTACCATCAAGAGGCAGCAAACTGCAGTGTTATCTGCCACAAAGAGGAGAGCTGGATTTGGGAACACTCGGCCGAAGAACTCAAAAAAGAAATTGAAAACCAACGCACATGGGCAAAAGTCCGGGCAGTGATCAAATTCTGTGACCCCACCCATGTATTCAAAGTAACTTTCACCTCGACGGAAATGGCACGAAAGGCCACTACAGACGGACTCCTGGTCTTCACCATGGGGATCCCAGGAGAAAAAATTGAACAGGAAAAATTCCCCAGCATACGAATATACTTTGTATGGTACAAACTTGAAGAACACATATTCACAAATTGCAACAAAAAATAAAAACTGTGATGCAGTGAATCCGCAACCTAGGGACACCGATTTGACGAGTGCAAAAGCACCCATTAGCAGTAACTCAACGTCAAGGGCGAGCACAGGAAAATGGCTCTGAACTGTCTAAAAAGAAAATAAATTATATAAATGAAAGATGAAGAATCCAAGAAGGCGAAGCAAAGCATATACGCAAACGCCGCGAAGAAAAGTTAGAAGATGCAACAATTGAGGGCATTTCTGGCAGAAGGAAAAATCTCCAGTGATTTGAGCGCCCACATACTCATTTACATCACACATGCGAATGTAGCTACTGCATTTAAGCCTGATTGCTACAACATGGCGATTAACCCTCTGTTGAAGGCGAATAACCTTCCAACAGTGGTTGTGATGGACAACCTTGAATGCTGCAGAGGATTCAAGGATTCAATAATCAAGAACAAGACCATTAGAGAATCCGGAATTGAGACATCGGTAGAAGCGCCCTTTCGAAAGAATTCTAAGAGTAAGAAGATGTAGAAGAAGAGCGTACTAGCTCAGAGAGCGACGAAGGCCAATGCACTCGCATTAGGGCGGCTAAAGATAAGTCAAAACCTCCAAGTCCACCCCTGAAAAGTGAGAAGCAGGGACACTCAAGAGATTGTCCACGAGGCGAAAAACGAAGAAAAACAAGAGAAAACACCAGCAGATGAAACAACATCATGCAAAGAAGAGTACTGAGGATAATGGAAATTATATCAATTGTTGGACGACGAAAAGGACTATTTACGGAAATATATTAAGAAAAATGGATACAGATATCATCTTGATTTCGGAGCATGGGATCGATATGCGTAGTAAATAAATAAAGATTTGTAATTATAACGTGTTGCTCATGAAGTATTCATAAAAGCAATACGATGGCGCTGCCATTACGATAAAAAGGGATAAAATACGAACAAATCAGGTACCTTAAGGAATCCTATCTCGCGATAGAGGTCAAACTCGACATATGAAAGATAAAAATAGCCACCATTTCTCAGCCTCCAAGGAGTGGCTTTTTACCCTTACATTTCCCCACTGATCTATTTGACAAGAAGACCCCACCAATTTAAATGACAGACCTGAATTACAGGTGTCAGGCGTCTCACTATAGAACTTCAAATGTGATCGGAAGGCGTCTCGATACTTTGAGAAGAGAGGAACATCATCCAGCGGATTGGCTGCAACTTTCCCACCTATTTCAGAGCAGGAGGTGCCACAAAACCAGAAATATCTCTTGCCAATCGTCAGCAGCTGTTAAACTTCTATATGAAACCAGTCCATGTGTCATGTAATGATCATAAGAACCATATACAAGTCCCAGCCGTAATTAAAAAAAACGTCAAAAGGGCAAACTGGGCAGGGTATGCACAACTCCTCGAAAACTATCATCCTCCCACTTTAGATGAGGCATTAGAGGACCATCTCAACATATACATAGATGGAATGAATATATGAATCATGTGTACCTTTCCCCGAAACTATTGTACGAGATTAACATCAGAAACGCATCAATAGGCTCGATACAAAGAAGTAAAGAGATCAAAGAAGAACTCAACTAGTTGATCCTCGAACAACAATGGAGACGTTGGAACGAGCGATCGAAACGATGCGATCAGGATGCATTTCCCAAAATATTGGGCAAAAAATCAGACGTCTTAAATGATCAACTGGAAGAGGGAAGAAAATGGGAAAAATAAAACGAAGACGGCAAGATCGAAATGGAAACAGAAAATATAGAAGCAATATTCCGAAGTTATTTGGAAAACATATTCAGTATACTGATGAGGAGAATGAAAAATATGACAGAGTTTGAACACAAAATCATAGACTCCCTGAACACACAAATCTATAGGACGCACCGGCACCACCAGGTAGATGGACAGTGTGATGGGGGCGCAGAAATAGCTGAGGAAGAACTAAGCACATTGCTCTACTCATTCTGTCAGAAAGTCGTAGGAAAATCAGGGCTAACAAAGTTAAATTTTGAAAAGACACCAGCTGCTATCATCGAAGGAATGAGAAGAATTTTTAATATTTGTCTAAATACAGAATACTTCCCTGATGCTTTTAAGATCTCTAAGATGAACTTCTTAGCCAAGCACGGGAAGGATCTAGCGAAGACGGAGAGCTACCGACCACTTTCATTCTTGGAATTTGGCGGGACGCTTTACGAGCAAATCCTCAGGGGAAGACTGGTAATGACAAATGTCATTACGTAAAAGCTTGTCCAGGTGAAAAAGAAGTGAAGTTCCGTTGAAATTTTATGTCTGGATGTATCAAAATCATTTGATAAGGTTTGGCAAACGGCAATGTAATTTAAGATCTTGCGACTAGAACTAAGTGCAAACTTAGAAAGAACTTTTTGTGATAATGTCATGGAGAAGGTGGTGTATATAAGTTTGGGAAGCATGGGCGGACCCAATTTCATGCTATTGCAGGCCTCCCGCAAGGGAGCTGTCTTTCCTCCACTCTGTACTCTAAATTGACTGCAGATGTCCCAGCCCCTGGCATCCTCACTTGCCTCAACATTCAATTTGACGATGATTTCAACAAGATAATCTAGTTTCCATAGCGGAAAGTGCCTATGCAAGCTCGTTTGACAGCGGCCTAAATCTAAAGATTAATAATCTATGAAACCAAATGGAAGATAAGAATGAACCAAGAAAAATTCAAGGTAGTCCAGATGGGAAGGAGACTACTATCAGATGTCAGGGTAGGGGATAAGCGCTATCTCTACACCACTGAGTGCAATGTAGTCAGAATGAAAAGCACGTGCCTGATCGAATTTTGAAAGCTCTATTCATATTCATAAACCTCCGAGAGAGCAAAAAATAAGATAATATACAATGAGTTTGTAAAATCTATACTGCTCTACCCCACTTCCGCCCTCTCTTGTGCCTCGAGGACACACAAAGTACACTACAAGTCGTGTAGAATGATCGTACCTACGAGTAATTACGGGTATACGCAGGCGAGAAAAAAACGACCAGAAGAGCTGAACAAGGAGGTGGAGCTAATTTCCGGTAACACAGTCATTGAAGAAGGGATTAAAAATATGCAGGATATGGCTAGTCAGGAAATGGACGAAGAAATCATCGAAATGATTAACCAGAACAGAAGAGCCAGAAGCCATCCAAGATTCCTAAGTTCCGCTAACAGAGACGAATTGTCATTCTACGAATAATGTAATGTATAAAAAAAAACCCGGGAAGAGAAAACTATTACCGTTTAATGTAATTAACAAACACTAAAAAATTACCGGAATGGGTCTCAAAAAAATCACTAATTCTAACCAAAGAGGAAGGAAAGCGAAAACAGAAGACAACTTAAACAAAAAAACGACATACACCACAGAATACATGAAATAAAAAATACTAACTATCACTGTAGGGGAATGGTCACTTCACCATCCCCCCCCCCCCGTTTACTCTTGGTGCAGTCACAAGGTGGTTACCGCAAAGACATCCGTCGAAGGCATCGGCGGGTTCAGTGCTTAACCGCAGTGTGGCACAACTCGGTGCCATGAAAGACCCTAAAGGTCAAAATGTAAGATCTCCCCCTGGAGAGGGAGATCCAGTTTCACGCCGAATGAGAAATTGGAGACGGGTTTCTCCCAATCTCGAAGGCTAACGAGGAGCCGATGTTTGACATCATGGGAAAAACCGTTGGCCAAAAGAACTCTCCTGGGGCCGTCCTCAAGCCCCTTCCCCCCTTTAACTCCCCCAGTGGGGTGATGAGGTATAAATGAGGAACTCTGAGGGAAATTGAGGTAGTATACGTCAGTCTCTAGGTGACGAAGTCTTCGGATCAAACCGAACTACCGAGACTGGAGAGGTAGTGTACTTGGCTCGCCAGACCAAGAAGTACCCTGCAAGAGAGGCAGGGCTACCTACCTTAATGGGCTAAGAAGAAGCTCATCCTCGAGCTAAGTCCCTGGTTATCAAACCAAACGATAAGTTAACTTTGGTAAGTTCAACTTACTCTCGCCAGAGAGACTCCTCATATCCTGATGCACCTTAAACACCAGGGGTATTCCTCGTCCTTAAGGAATTAAGAAAAGAAAAAGGAAAAGGCTCCCTCCTCGAGCCCGTTACTTGGTAGCCACACCGAACCCTTAGTTAACTTGGTGAGGAACCAATTTCAACTTGTTCTCGTCAGAGAAATCCCCCTCCGTTATACTTGCCCTTGAGGAAGACTGGAACTAAAAAGAAGATCATCCTCGAGCTAGTTCTGGGTTACCAAACCGAACGTTAAGTAATTTATTCTCGCCAGAGAAACCTCCCTCCGTTATCGTTGCCCTTGAAGAAGATCCTCCCTTAGTTCAGTTCTCGTCCATGAGGAAATAAGTAACGAAGGAGAAAAGCTCCTCTTCGAGCTCGTTACTCGGTGGCCACACCGAACTTTAAGTAACTTATTCTCGCCAGAGAAACCCCTCTCCGTTATCCTCGCCCTTGAAAAAGACCCTCCCCGAGTTCAGTCCTCGTCCATAATGAAATAAGTAACGAAGGAGAAAAGCTCCTCCTCGAGCTCGTTACTCGGTGGTCACACCGCACTCCAAGTTAACTTGATTTAAGAACTAAGTTCGACTCACTCTCGCCAGAGAGACCACGACTGCCTAGGTGTTGCATAAAGTACCGTATTGGTTCTCGTCCTTGAAGAACCCCCCCACCCCCGGAAGAACGTGTGGACCCCCCAGCTGCCACCCTCACCAAAACAACCGTGTGATCTCGCTCATCTACATCTGGCCGGTGGCACGCGTCGAGAGTAAATAACATTTCTGAGGCCCTTTAAACTCCACATGAGTCCGTAAGCCTAATTCTTATATTATTGTTGTGTGTAGAGAAAACGTTAACCAATTTTGGTGGGTAAACTAATTTAATTAATTCTTGTTTATAATAATATTTAGAGTATTGCTGTAGTTAATGTCTAAATGTTATGTATTCATTTGATAAAGGTAACATATAAGTTTATTTGGGGATTAATGTTCGTTTCTCTTATATATCCTTACGTGTTTCAGAACGGCTCTGTTCTTTGAGATATTCAGATATCAATATATATTAGACACACTTAGCACTCTTAGAGATAGAACAAAAAGGAGGGGAATTCTACAACAATCACAATAATTATAAAGCAATAAAATCATAAAACAACAAATGCTCACGACATATTCAAAAAACACTAATTTTATAAGACAAAAGGCTTGAACGACGTATAAAAATAATAACAATGAAAGATATGCACGAACATTAAATTAATGAAAGCGGTAAGACTGATCACCAGGTGCCTGGAATCACTTCGAAATCTCCTGCCTTTTCTTTCACTTTTCAACACTTTTATTTCGTTCTATCTATACCACACATTCTTCGCCCCCCCCCCTCCATACACGCACACACACTTTTATTTCTTGACTAATGGACTTATTTTGATTTATTTCAAATATCCTTACACCTGTACAGAAAGCATTTTTAAAAAGAGTGGTATGGTTGAAGAAATAATACTATAAAGAAAAGAGAATTAGGTTCCCTTGGCTGATTGGAGAGAACTTCTGTTTGGAGGAACGAACAAATAAGTCAAATTGGTATTACTTTCTTCTTTCACACGTTTTCGACTGAACTTTTGTCTTCCACGTTGCTTTTTACCAGCTAGCCCCTCATAAATCGATGACCAGCAGAGTCTTAGATACAATTGGAAAGTTAGGTGTAGTGAAGCCCTGCTGAAGACCCTATTAGAAGGCCTGAAAATGGAAACTCAGTTCGACTACGAGCCTGAAAACAAATGTGAACTGCTGCTAAGGCTATAAATATTTCAGTAGGATGATCTAGGAGTGTGCAAAACTAATAGGTAGGAAAGATAGAAATAGGCCTAAATAGGGAAAGCTTCCTACTAGAAGAAAAAGTAATAATAATCGGGGACACGGATTTTTGCAGAGAGAAAGGCATACAATAGAGGGGAAGAAAAATTCTTAGCAGCACCTTGGCTCTCCAGGAAGAAAATGGAGATGGAGTGCAAAAGAGTAAAACTCCGTGGTTACAGGGGAAACCCTGAAGTCGTATAGATGCAAAGGGGTACAAAATTTGTACGGTAAAATGAAGGTAGCGCTAGTAAAATTAATAGACAACACAGCATGATACATAGCAATATGGCATCAAGAAAGTCATGCTGAAAAATTGGTTTCGAATGAAGGAATCGAGAGCCTTAAAAAAAAACAAGAATAAACTCAGCCATTCCTCCACAAACTATCGCAAACAGAAGCGTAATTTGCAAGAAAGTTAACATGTGGGTTGCATCACATTTAGCGGAAGACCTGAAGCAGGAGATTGAAAAAAGCAATCAGAACATAAAAGTCCATCAAAAAATTAAATTGGGGCAAAACACCCACGTTTGCAAGGTGGTGTATAGTAACAATGACATGGCAAACAGGATAGCCACAAAATGGTTAATCGCATTTAATATCAGAATCCGAACTAAAAATATCGACAAAAAATGTTAATAAATATGCATATGTGCTACAACTGTTACGCCTTCGAAAGTCACACTACGAAAAAGTGCACGGTGAAGGTAAACAAAGTCTGCCGACTAAAAAGTCGCGTGCTCTCCCTCACTTTATAGATTATTATTGCATATCATAGTATAGCATAACACAAATTTGCATAATATAGCACAGCATAGTATAACATAACATAGTATAACATAGCATATTATATTATAGCATAGCATAGCATAGAATAGTATAGCATAGTATAGTCTAGCCTAGCCTAAAATAGCATAGTATAACCACATACTTTAGCATAGCATAGTAGAGAATAGCCTAGCATAGCGTAGTATTGTCTAGCCTTACATACTACTCGTATATGCTCTCCTAGCATAGCATTTTATAGCCTAAATTAGCATAGTATAGCCTAACCTATAATAGCCTAACATAGTATAGCCTATTGTAGTCTTGCATAGAGGAATATAGCATATTATAGCCTAGTCTAGTCTAGCAGAGTATCGGCCGAATAGTTATGATGTTATTGCCAAAACAAATTAATTCCCGAGCTAACATTGGGCAGATTTTGTCAATTATATCATTCAAAAGAGAATGTAAAATAGCATAAGAGTTTCAAATTTGGCTAGAATTGGCCGAATATTTATGATGTTATTGCTAAAACGAAATAATTCCCGGGTTAACTTTGGAAGGACTTTGGGAGTTATAGCATTTGAAAGAGAGTGTAAAACAACATAAGGTTTTCAAATTTCGTTAGAATCGACCGAATAGTTATGATGTTATTAAAAAAACAAAAAAGGCAAAACGGAGCCCGACCGATATAGTGAGATGTAGAGTCGCTCGCGACTAGACTCGCACGCGACTAAATATGCTCAGAATGCTCTGGCGAATATGGATGGAGGGAGTGTAACTCCACCACCAAAAGATATCTAAATTGTCAAAGATTAACATCGTGCCCTAGTGATAAGCTACCCTAGAGGAAAAGAAATGTTAGAGAGGAAAGAACGATAAAAAATGCAAGTAAAACAAAGGTCGTAAAATGCTACTTATGCAGGAGTGGCAAAAGCAACAATAAATGAGATAAAGGAAGCGAAAGAAAACATAATACCGCAAGAAGTAGGGTAGTACCTCCTATTGTGCATATTATATACACACTTTGCCATCATAGTCAAACCTAGAACATTCTCTAACACGCTGAATCAATAAAATAATTGGTTAAAAAGGAATCACGGAAATGAAGTTTACAGAATATCCAGTCATCCGATATTTTACGTATGCGCATACTTAAAAATAAAGAAAACGTATTTCAATTGTAAATCCAACCGAAAGAAAAAGAATCAGAAAATACTAATAATCAAGAAAAGAATCATTAGAAAACCAAGAAAATGATCAAGAATCCGATGAAGAGCATCAGCAAACAAATTTAAACCTTAGCAAAACAGAAAGGATGGAGTGCGAAGCGAGAATTCTCCGTTTGGAGATCTCTCGCGAGCGAATCCATGGCCCTACTACGGAAATTAAAGAACAACGATATGGTCCAAGCACTTAGTGAAAATACGTGCAAATGGTCTTATAAGGCAGAACAAAATGAAGAATATAGTTGAAAAACTATTGAAGGAAGGAAGAGTTAGAGTTTATCCAGGCGATGCGATAACTCGCTCAAATGGAACATACGAACAAATAAACAGAGGAAAATTTAACTTTTCCTACCGCACTGTCGAAACTATGGAAACAGCAGAGATAAGAAGGAGAACCAATAGACAAAGTCCACAATAAAGAAAAATAAAATTATGATCCAATAAAGCAAATCTTGCTGAAGTTAAATACGGAAAATTGGGAAGAGAAAGATATAAAAAAATAAGTATTCTTCAAATAAATACGAATGTCTGGATTTGCAAAGAAAGATCAATTGGAAATAAATCAGAAATATTAATCCAGATATTGTACTCAAACACGGACCATGGAATTATACTGTCATATCGAAAACACAAACGGAGAATGAAATGACGTGGCAGCTATTATCAAAATAGGCTTCAAATACACCGAAATTCCAATTGTAGATGAAGCATACATAGCCATTAAAATGGAAATAAAGATTACTCCATTAATAATAGCAAACAGCTACCAAGACCCAAGGAGAATTTTTTTTACATGGACATAACTTCCTTAAGATATTTAGACAAGGTTATCCAACAATATTCATGAGAGACCTAAATGCAAGATGCCATGCAAATGCATACCGGACAAAAAATAATGCTGGCAGAAATCTGGAGATGATGTTAGAAAGAAATATCTTAAAAAGAGTGGGACCAGACCACCCAACTTGTATTACAGAAACACCGCTATTTAAACAGACATAGTAAAAGGCAGTTGTAATATGCAATTCAATTTTCATTGGAAGCGGTATCAATTGCGAGTGATGACCATGTAGGAACATTGCTTCAAATGAACTCAAATCCGATACAGTTAACGGATGCTCTGGTGGCAGCAGACACAAAATAGGTACTAAAAACAAGTTACCAAATTAAACAACAGCACAAGTGGACCACCGAGATGATAAATAAAAAAAAACAAATTAAACGGGCATACAATTCAATTCGGCTAGGAAAACCTAGCCAGGAAAAATATAACAATTAACAATTTAAGCAGAAATAATCTACCATAGAGAGGAACAACATGAAAAAAGTTGGGATAAACTCTTTAGGAAGATAGACTTGAACAAAACACTAAAATAAAATTAGAGAGAAATCAACAGAACATTTCAACAATAAAAATTAAACTTTAAGACGAGAGCGATAACGTAATCCAAGAAGAGCTCATGCTAGCTGAGTGGATACGTCGTTGATTTCCCAACGTCGCGATACCGAGTTCGATCCCAAAGCCCGGCATGAGCGGACACAAACGTTAACGCTCGTAGAGACCTGGCTACCGACTGGTGGACGCGATGTGCTCACCCTTGTATTCGGGTGGGTAGCTCTTACACATCTCACCACACACATAGCCAATTACAACACTGCTTCATTTTCCTTTCTCCTTTTCACAGCACAACACACACACTCTCTCTGTTCCAAGAAATCTTGCCGATGGGTATCTATATCCACATACCTCTGACGCGGAACAGGTCACTCTGCCCCGGGGCGAAGGCTCCACCTGAACGTTGTTTGCTGTCAAAACATAATACTTGCTGGCACCTCTCCCCAAAGAGGACCGACCCTGATGCCCTCCGCCGACCAGCAATTATCATACTGACCTTTATGTAGATTTCATTATCCGGTCGACGATCCTCCTGGATAAAAGAAGAGTGGCGTAGACTAACTAACTAACTAACTAACGTAATCCAAGAAGATCAGAAATAGAACGAAAATTTAGACGGCACTGGGAGTCAGTATTCTCAATTTCTCCTGAAGAAAACGAAGATTTTTGTGCCGAAACGAAAGAAAGGGTGAATGCATACCTACAAAAAACCATCAAGAGGATTATTCCAACCCATTCAATAGACCCTAACAGGAAGAACAAGTTGAGCCTTGGATTATAACCACGGATGAATAAATAATGAGCGTAATTCAATAATTCAAACAGAATAAATAATGAGCGTAAATAATTAAATCAAACACAAAGCGCCAAGTGATCAAGGCTTACAAAGATGAACTTCACAAATTCCCCGAATATCATCACAAGACTCTGAAAAACATTTTTTCATGCAGCTGTAAACACTAGTTACTTCCCTGGTGCATTTTTATTTGCAAGACTGTCGCTTTTTCCAAAACCAGGAAAACTTCCAAATCTCCTAAATAGTTACAGGCCTATATCGTTGTTAGATTTTACCGGTAAAGTATTTGAAAAATAATGAGAAGAAGATTAAGAGAATAAAAAGAAGAAAATAATCTATATAATAATTTCCAGTTTGAATTCCGGAGGAACAGGGATACAACCATAGCACAAGCTAAAGTGAACAAAATGTATATATATAGATTAAAGGAAAACAAAGAAACCTAAAAACTGAGCACTTTGAAGTTTGTATGAAATCTTTTAAGGGGTTCACATCGAAACAAAGTAACATTTCATGTAAGGGAATCCAAATGGAAAGGAATTTAAAAAGAGCACTGTTACCGGGGGATTTCCCCTAAGCTAGTAGAATCTGTGCAAGAAATACAATACTACAGTTAATTTTACAAACCTAAAAAATAATAAGGAGCGCCTAAAGATGCTGCCAGACCCCTTAAAGAAATGAAGAGAATTCATGCGGCGTACATAGGAGCAAAAGCTCTGAAACAAAGGCCAGCGCGTTTTTTAATTTCAACGTTTGGCCCAAAAGTAATAAATTTTATAACAGTAAATACCCTGAAAATTATAATCTATATATCTCATAACGGCAAAGGAATAAACATCTTAGTCATATTTTTTTCAGACTACTGTCATTTTTTTAATTAACTCCTTATTTGTACGACTAACTAAATCATTGTGTTCTTTTCCTTAACTCGAGGAACTTTATTACCGTTTTAAAACAAACAAAATACAGGATAATAATTTTGGTTAAATAATTACAAAAAATAATGTCAAATACTGTAGATATATACGAGTTAACCGAGGCAGTTAAGAAATTGCGAGTATATATATATATATATATATATATATATATATATATATATATATATATATATATATATATATATATATATATATATATCGAGGTCTTGTCCATGGCGAGGGGAAATAATGAAGGAAAAACAAAGCCCACCTGGGTATCTCTGAGTCCCTCTACCCGGTCTCCGGTAACATTCAAGAGCGATAAAAAATGATAAATTTAGGAGACTGTTATTCCTGACCTTTGCTCAAAATGCCTACCCTCCGAGGGAGTATTTATAAACAAGCAAGTCAAAAATTCAAACTGTCGATCTCGTATCACGCTCTTCCCAGAGCGCCACGATGCCAAAGCACGGGGGAATTGATACCCACTTCTGTTGAATCAATATGAGATCCCGTTTCCATAATTTCAAAATATCGAGGAAGAGGAATAGCAGACGCCCAAAAGGCAGAGCACCCGTTGATCTCACCTTGCTATTCCTCTCCCCCCTTCCATTACCCGGCGGGAGTAATTGGGGTATAAAACTGTTCGGCAGGAGAAAAAGAGGACTCTTTCGTTTTCGTCACGAGATCGATAAGAACTTGCCAGGATAGAGTTTCTCAGCAAGTTAAGAAGGACTTTCATTTTCTTGGGCAATACCAGATTGCACCAAGTATAATCGACACTTCGATTACCAAAGATCGTCAAGTGATCTTACCTCCAAGTACCCTCGGCCCAGTTCGAGTACCAAAGATCGTCAAGTGATCTTACCCTATCTGAGTTTGACAACCCCAAACTAGATATATTTCTCACCCAAAAGAGAAGCTATAAAAGCGAAATCGAATTGCTAAAAAAATCAGACAGCCATCCTAAAGCCACGTCTGAGAAAATCTTTTCAAGGTCATCAACACACGACACCTCACCGCCTCATCGACGTTTTGTTTTGATTCTTTCTATTCCGTCTCCTCGAAATTCAGCGTGACGTCACTCGTTCAACCCTCGTTTGAAGTAACGCCATCTATTGGAAAGCCAATAAACTACACTCACGCCTCCTTCCCGGACAAGATTCGAGTGAAGGTATTTCGTCTGGATTCTCTGGTTAAACCCAACTACCTTATATAAGTAATCAATCCTATTTTCATGTCCCCGTGCGTTTAACGTAGATTATTTGTATATCATAAAACAAATTTTGTTTAAACTAAATTGGTCTCCTTTAAAGCCTCCAGGAACAGAGTATTGGTAGCGAGACTTAAGAACCATTTTTAAGTTGTATTTTGTACATGTATATATTAATTTTTGTTTGAGTTGATTAATGTACAGTAAAAGTCTATTTTGGTTGAAGTGTTTAAATTATCCTTGAAAAAGTTGCGTTGGCAGTATTTAGTATATTAAAGAAAGAAACCCCCTTTTATTCATTCAATTGAATAAAGATAAGAAAAGCGCACTTAAAGATCGATCCTGAAGCGATTACTGGAAGTACGAACGTACGACTCATTTTTATTAATCATAATAAAAAAATAAGTTAAATAATCTCGGCTAACCCACGACAAATACTATAGATATTAATTACAATCACATTTATTCTATATATTTAATTTAAATCAAATTTAATCGATGAGCAAATGGTGAATTTGTGTTTTGAGCGCAAGGTAAAGTGGCAGTTGGCAACTAGTGAAGGCATGTTTTCCAGACGCCGCCATGTCCGCTAATTAAGTATAGAAACTTAGCCCTTAAATGACTTTAATCGTATAAAAAAAATAAATATAATGGTTTTGTTTAATTTCTGTAAGAATTAATATATCTTTAATTAAAAACAGGCAGGCCGTTTACATAAAAGAGAGATTGGAAGGTACCTAAAAATGAATAATAATACATACGAAGAGAGACATATTAAAAGAGATACATTTGAAGGTTTTCCGAGTTCCCATTGAATAAAGAATATTGAATCCAGCACCAAAAATTTTTTGCCCTCAAAGAAATCCCTTATTATCTTTACCCAGTTGCAATCAAGAAAGAAGATAACTATGCTCTTTGGAGTCACTGCCCTAATTAAAAGGAACTGCCCGAAGAATCTATCTGCTAGCCACCAAGTCGAATCAAGTAACATATCGTGCTACCCAGGAGTGGTACCAAAACTCGGTGAAAAATTATCCCTGGTGACCAAACCCCTCGCCACTGAGACATAAGCATACCCTCTAGATTTAGTGCTCAAAGACGTCGAGAAAGCCTTTAAAAAGTTTGGATCAGAGGCTTACAATATAAGATCCTAAATCTCTAGATGAAAAACAATTTGAAGAGAATTCTCTACGACTATATCACGGATAAAAAAGCAAGAATCGTGATAAGTGAATACGAGACCAGAATTTGAAATGAATGCCGGATTGCCGTAAGGCAATCTTCCTTGCTCTTATCAGATTATAGAGCTGATATGCCATCACCAATTAGAACAGAGAACCTGAACATCCACTTCACGGATGATATCAGCCAATGTATAACTTCCCCAAGTCGAAATGAAAAGAGGCAAGTCCGAGTAACGGCACAGGTAATTAATAACATCAACAGATATGAAACCCAATGGAAAATACGGATAAACACCCAAAGATTTACTGTAATTCCTATTGCAATAACTAAAACAGCCGATGTCATATCTAAAGGTGGATTATACAATTATAAAACAAGGGTTAATAAAGCTTCAGTTAAAAAAAAAAAGCAAAAAAGTTTATATGCAGTAATTAAGCAACGAAAAAGGATTCAAAGGACAATCTCAACCATACGATTAATATTTTCAATCCGAGGAATCTCGATGAAGAACAAAAAAATAATATTTAAGGAGTTACAAGGAAAGAGAGTACCCTAGGAGACCTTACGGTCCATTCAAAGAGGATACCTTTGACTAGCAATCGAGCGGGCACATGGCTGCTCAATTGTTTTGCGTCCCTAAACAGTCACTTTTCAAGACTTTGTCTAGTCTTGACTTGAACTGGTCAACAGATTCACTGTTGAAAACTTCCACTGGAAGTGCGTTCCACTTACCGCAGATACTGTAGGTGAAAAAATTTCCACACAGATTGCGGTTGTAACGCTTCAGTTCAAGTTTGAAGCCGTGATTGCGCGTTCTGTTCTCACTCACTGTAAAAATATCCCGGTAGTCAACATTGTCGAACCCTCGAAGTATTTTGAAAACTTCGATGAGCTGACCACGCAGTCTACGGGTTTCCAGCGAGACAAGTTTAATTCCCTTAGTCTATCCTCATAACTTTTATGTCGGTTAGAGGGAATCAGTTTGGTTGCCCTAGCTTGTACGCGTTCCAACCTTGCGATGTCCTTTCGAAATGAAGGACTCCAAAATTGTACGGCATACTCCAGGTGCGGCCAAACGAGGGAGTTGTACAGACAAAGTACTATCTCCTTGTTATGGTATCCAAACTGGCGCTTTATGTAGCCTAACATCCTTTGAGTTTTCTTCTCTGCCTCGATGCACAATTTCGAGAACTTGAGGTCTCTAGTGATAGTTACACCCAAGTCCTTCTCAGTGTCTCTCGATTCAAGAGCAGTGCCCTTAAGGAAACACTGAGATTGGGGGTTTCTGTGGCCGATATGCATTACTTTGCATTTCTCCACGTTAAAAAGCATTTGCCACGTGTCCGACCACTCCCCAATCTTCCCAAGATCTTCCTGCAGGTGGGCAGATTTCCATTCTTTGCAACGTTCATACCAAGCTTGGTATCGTCGGCAAATTTAGAAATCTTGGCAACCATGTCACCGTCCATGTCATTGACGTAGATGATGAATAGTAGTGGTCCCAGGACAGAACCTTGAGGCACCCCGCTAGTAACGGGCACCCACTCAGAAGCATGTCCATTCACCACCACCCGTTGCCGTCTGCCACTTAGCCAGTTCTCGATCCAGCCCGCTACTTTTCCGTCTATGCCCAGCGCTCGCACTTTCCGGAGAAGGCCGGTGTGGTACCTTATCAAAGGCTTTCTAAAAGTCTAAGTACACCACACCCACCGCCTTGTTCCGATCCTGTTCACTGAACACGAAGTGGAAGAATTCCACAAGGTTCGTCAGGCATGACCATTGCCTTTGGAAGCCGTGCTGGGAACTCCTCAGTAGTATGTTTGACTCTAAATACGACGTCATTTTGTCCACCATCATGCTTTCCATGAGTTTACCCACTATCGAAGTCAGACTGATAGGTCGGTAGTTTGACAGATGGCTGGGGTCTCCTTTCTTGAAGATCGGAGTCACCTCCGCCTCACGCCAGTCTCTAGGAACGCACCCGGTCCGGATTGACATGTTAAAGATAGCAGCACAGATGTCGTGATACTTCATCGCACACTTCCTTCAACACCTTGGATAGAAACCCGTCCGGTCCAGGGGACTTATTCGTCTTTAGGTCAGCGATCTTTTTCTTTATTTCACCTTTGGTGAAGTCCATTGCCTCCAGCTTTTCCACCGAGTAGGAATCCGTGGGCTGAGGGATGGGACCACACTCTTTAGTAAACACTGAAGAGAAGTAGTCATTGAGAAGTTTATCATTTTCTGCATCTGGGTGAGTTAATGCACCCTCCTCGTCCACTAAGGGCCCAATCCTACGATGGATTGGTTTACGGCTATTTACATAGCCGAAGAAGTCCTTGGGATTCTCCTTGCAGAGTCTCGCCACTCGGAGTTCCTCAGTACGCTTAGCCGCCCTTATGTTGGACTTCACTCTCCTAGCTAGCCTCCGGTACTCGTCAAAGGCACCAGAGATCTTCGATCACCGGTACGCATTTCTCTTCTCCCTAAGCAGTTGGCCTATTTTTCGATTAAACCACTTTGGTTGAACAGAAGACCGACGGAGGCATTTCAGAGGGATGCAACTTGATTGAAGGCTCATGAACTTATTTTTGAAATTGTTCCACGAATCCTCAACATCTTCGCATACCGCTAGCCTTACATCAGTCAACCCAGCACGAAGGCTTGCAAAGTCTGCTCTTCTCAAGTTAAGTTTCCTTGATTGACTGGCAACAGACCTTACCTTCGGGATCTTGACGCTAAATCTAACTAGCTGGTGATCACTGCCACCGAGCTTTTCGCCTACAGAGACATCCTCAACGATATCCTCCTCAGAGGTGAAGACTAAGTCGAGGATATTGTCTTCTCTCGTCGGTTCTTTGACCCATTGAGTGAGGAACTCGTTTTTGGCGAACTGCAGGAGTAGTGCGCTCTCGATACAGGCTGCTCTGGTTTCCCAGTCAACTTGTCTGTTGAAGTCGCCCATAACGATGCACACTCTGCCTTGAACAAGCTCACCCAGCAGCTGGTACAGTTCCCTGTCCTTCTCAGACCCTTACAGCCTCAGACGAGGAGCAGAGAAAGGCTATGGCAGTCAAGATAATCGGGAAGATTCAGGGGACCCCAACTTTCCTTAACCTCATTTGGACCTCAGATATAGCTCACTTCCATTATGAAAGTAAGGTAAACTCGAAGACAAATGTCTTCTGGGGGACATTCAGACCAAATGATATAGCCACCAAGCCCCTACACTCCCCTCAGTGCACGGTGTGGAGGGCAATCTCAGCTATAGGCATCATCGGACCATTCTTCTTCTAGGAATCTGGCGCGACAGTGACAGTCACCAAGGAGCGGTATGTTGAGGTCCTCAAAACCTTCAAGAGTTAGCTGCAGACCCTGCTCCCGTCGTTTATGTGGAAGCTCTGGTTCCAGCAAGATGAAGCAAGCTCTCACACCTCAAACCTGTCCTGAGATTTGCTGAAAGAGAACTTTGGTGGCCGTGTGATCAGTCTTAAGACTGATTTTGAGTGGGCACCTCACACCCTAGACCTTAGCCCCCCCATATTTCTTTCTCTGGGGTTACCTTAAAGACAGAGTGTACGCAGGGAGACGCAAGACCATCATGAAACTCAAGGAAGCCATCAGGGAGGAGATCAGAGCCATTAGTCGATCGGCTTGTAAGGACGTCATGGACAACTTTGTGCTGCGCCTCAAGAAATTCACAGAGCTTAATGGAGGTCATCTCGACCACGTGCTCTACAATAAAGAAAACAAGTCCAAAGACTCTTTTGTTTTGATATGATGCTTTTAAACACAATAAACTACTTATACGTTTCATTCAATCCTTGCAGAAAATTAAGAAATGATGCCATCGAAATTTGGAGCCCATTTTGGGGGGGTCACCCTGTATTCTAATTTTTGTTTTGTGTAGTATATAGAAACAGATTACTTTTGTTTAAAAATCGAATTATTCTTTAACCAATGCTACACCTTAACACTTCTTGGTACACTGCATATTATCAAAATTTCTTTTCTATAGATGTACAAACACACTCACAAACAGACTTTATCTTTATTATATAAATGTAGGCTAAAGTAATCATGTCTCTTGGGGGTTGGAACCCGGCTCACGATCCCTCATTTGAATAGAGGGGGTCAAGTTTGGAAAAGGGCCCGTAGCTACTGTTTGGGGTACTTAGAGACCCGAGACCACTTCCATTATCTCCTTCGGAAAATTTACATAAGAATGCACTTTTAGTTTGATGTATTTTATCTAACCTTTCTTCCTTTAGATGGACAGACACGCACACACACAAACAGGGAGACTTCATTTTTATTATATCGATATATATATATATATATATATATATATATATATATATATATATATATATATATATATATATATATATCACGAAAACGAACTAAGTCAAGTGAAAAATGATTCCGAGAGCTTTGTCTTTATTATCAAAGACCTTTTCTGGTAATGAAAACAGCAGAGGCATTTGAAAGGGTTTATAAGCGAGAGGGGTAGATTTGCTTATCTGACTTGACGCCGGTTGGGCAGGACTAAGTGACATTAAGTAAATCTCGTTTACTTTGTATTTTGATTAAATATATGACGATTGGCTCTTTGGCGAAGGGACCGGGGATTATGTTGAAGTTGTCAATAAAATTTATAAACACATTCCAAAATATTACGTGAAATGGTATTGCTACAATATGAGATGGAACCATCATTTTCCCAATTAATTACATGATCGAATGTGTACATTGAACAAACAGGGTACTTTGCCTGTTATAGTTGCGTACATTGTTGAATATTCTAATGTTCTTATTTTTCTATGTTATAAGTTATTAAAATTTAATAATATCCTTGATAGTGTTATATGGGTTGAAATCCCTGGTTTAGACTTAGGTTCGTCTTTCTTATTTGTTCAGCCAATATTATTCACTGTTCAATGTTTTTATTGATTTGTCTCTCGTTTTTTATCTATCATTTATTTTATTTCTGCTATTATGATATATTATTAACCATGTTATTTTGCTATGTTTGTCAATATATATATTTGGATGCATATGAATATTCATATATTTTTATTTATATATTGCAGAATTATGATGTTAGTGAAATAAAGCATTAATTAGATCTTCTGTTGGCATTAGCGACATGTTATCGATGGCACTCTATTGTTTTTTTAGATCGACATATTGATCTTAATCACATTTAACAAGTCTTCTGCTAAGTACACCCACCTCGATGGCATTTTTTGCTAAGCTTCTCACTGCTTTATCTTCTCCAGACGTTTCAATATCACCTCTTATGGTCACTTCTACCTCTGCTAAACTCAAGCACTAGTTCCACTATAAATGGCTTATAGATTTGTAATTGTATAACAAGGTTCTCAATATGGCTGTTTTTCATCAGGATTCGCCATCCTTTGGAGTTATCTGCGGCATTTGTTCTATACACAATGAGTTTGTGAACTCTAAATGACAGTATGTGACTGAAACTTCTTTCCCTAAGACATGTTGCTGTTGTAAAAAACATCTCAAGACAGACGCTCATAAATAGACTCGACAAGTTTAGCAGCTGCAGTGCAGCACTGAGTGTGTTACTTAACGTATTTGGATAATTTATTGACTCTTCAAAGAAGAGAGTAGAACCGCAAACTTAAATAGCTAAAGGACTTGATAGAAGACGTGGGCGCAAAGGAGAAGCTGCTGTGTCTTCAATAACAACAGCAGTATGGTTATTAGTGAATTCATTCGGTTGATATCCTCTTCTCAGAAATGAGACCGTGTCCGAAGCCAAGCTGAACGAATTCTCGTCATCGATGATCGATAAATTCGCCGATATTATGTATCTTTGATATGCTTAAGAAGTGGAACTGAGCTCAAGGATAATAATATTGCAATCATTAATAAAATAGAGTTTTATTAATAAAAACTATCAACAACATACAAAACGGAAAATATTGACATAAACAGAGAATTGGAAAGGGTCGTGGGAAATTGAGCTAAACCGGGGATTAAGAGATTTAAAAAGGTAAAACAAATATAAATTAAAGGGATGAGATGGTTCGCTAAACCATTTAAAGCACAGGATAGAGTTGACAAAAGAGTTAAATACTCAAAGGTAACGTTCGGCTTACGTAATTATACTTGTTGTGCAGAGGAAGGCGACGTGAAGGAATTTTCGCTCCGCTGGCGAGTTCCAGCCTAAGGGGGGGGGGGGAATTAAATGATCCTGACGTGGCGACTTGGGAATGAGAACCGTTTCTTGACGAACGGCTTGAAGAACGCCCAGACTCCACGGGTACCGGTCTGCTGCCAGACCCAAGAATCTCAACTTTTTCATGAATGCGCAACTGAGATCTGCCTCAATTGTATGCCATTATCAAGCTTTTCTAGACAGCTAACTTGAATTTCGCCAGGTTCAGCATGTAGTGTATCTTTGCAAGAAACAAATCATGTCGAAATTTGAGAAATTGCTTGTTTGGAAACGGCTGCCGAAAGGCTAGCAGAAGTATTCAGCTGAGCTTTGTGAACTTACTGACGAGTTCAAGGACGGCTCGGAATCTTTGGCTTCCTGCATTTGCAAAGATACCTTTTAAGGACATCTACCAGGTTTTCTTGAGCCAGCTGTTCTAACCAGCTTTAAGATTGTCGTGGTATGACTGGGTGTACGCTGTTATACGCACACAGGCCTACTGGCCGCCCGAAATTAAGGCTCCACTTGGTGATGGTTCTAAAAGTGCTTTAAATACACAGTTGCTAGGCCAAGGAATATTCAAACACAGCTACAAAAATATACTTTAATAGGGCTAAAGATTACATATACATATAGGGCAAGTTAAATGGCAATGCAATTAAATATTGACGGTTCACTGCTAAGATGATTAACACTACCAATTAAGTTTAAACCGAGAGATAATTACTTAAGTAATGTTTTTACAATTATGCAAACATAATCAACAGCGAATTATTCTGATTGAGTTCCCATGGCAACAAATGGGCAGAATATAGGTTTCTTAGTTACCCATTTTGGGCCAAGTTGCTAGGTAAAGATTTGAGGGCACTGACACCACGATTAATATGAGTATATCAAGATCTCAGCCTTAAAACATCCTGGCCCAGTGGATTGAGCGTTGGACTTCTAAAAGCCATTGTACTGGGTTCAGTCACAGCGAGAGTGGACAGAAAAAAAATCGGCCTACGTTTGGAGTTAGCCGCCCAATGGTGGACACGGGAGCGCGGTCACTGGCAGTTTCATACACACATCACTACTCAAATAGCAAATAACAACACCACTGTCTTTCCTCCGCTGTTTTCACGTTTTCATACACATTATATCTAATCTTCCTTCCCGGAACCTGTCGAATGTGTTTCATATCCACACAACCCTGATGACGAACAGGTGGCCTTCCCTTGGGCCACGAATGTTAGGTGAGGTTAGGTTAGGTTAGGTTACCTAAACTAACCTTCTGCTCACTTCGGGGGGCGACAAAACATAGTAATAACACTGAACCTCTTCCCCTACGAAGGACTACCATTGGTGCCCTTGCTCGTGCTATCGATTGTCATTATCATCTTTATGCGAATTTCATTATTCGTTGGGGACCTCGTGAATGAGGGAGGGGCGAATGGCGCAACTCACTCATAATCTAATCTCAAAGAATTTGGCGCCAAGGCGTTAAAGGTTAGTCGCAATCATTTATTATTTTCTAAATAACAATGGACAAATTTAAAGCTTACATAAATAATATTACACATATGAGTGAATGTTTACTAATGTTGTGTATTTCCCCCTTTATGTGCTAACATAATATTAACATTTTCTATACTTTTATAATTCTTATCTATAAAAGAGGAACTTTGTTTATCTGTGTATTTGTTTATTGGTTCGCTCTAGGCGGCCATATTTCTTGGCCAATTGCGCTCAGGGACATCTCTGTAAGGAGGTTCTAAGTTATGTTCGGTCCCGCGCACTTCAATACATGGGTCCCTCCTCAGGGAGCTAGGGAAATTGCATTTTGTCTGGTCTGACCGTCACATTTCTGGCCCCTCAGTGTAAGTAAGGGAGATAGGTTATAGTTAGGTTCCGCCCCCCAATATACATTGCCCCCAAGGGAGTTCCGAAAACATGGGATGGGTCTGAAAACTCAGATAAGGAGCGGAAATTCCAAGTTCCTTATGATGAGCATATTGTAGGGCACCCCTGAAAATGGAGCATCAAACCAGGTTAAATTTGACCTCGTAAGCAACCCAAGGCCACTAGAGCCTAAATAGTAAATAATTACTTTAATTGATATAAAAAATGACCTTTCGTAATCTCGGATGATTTTAACTGACCTAGTCGCATAAAAGCTCTTAAGGTCGAATTGAGATTTGAGCTCTACCATTGGGGGCATCCTACCCCTAAATAAAAACAAATAAAGAAAAAATGAAACAAAAGAGAGTAGTTTAAAACTCCTGCAGGAAAAGGGATGTAAATATAAGCATATCGTCTCAAAAGTACGAACCAAAATTACGTGCAGATAGAAGATATCAGCCCTCTCTCCTTTCCACGAAGTGGCTTAACAACCTCTGTCACCCAGAGTCGGGTCTATCTAGCCACATGAACTTAAATCAGTGGTACCAAAACCGAAGGTCGCAAGGGGGCTCCTGAGGGTCGCAAGATGGCTATAAAAAAGTAAAAATAAATAAATAAAGGAGAGGGAGAATTATTAAATGTAAAAATAGTTCAAACATAAATATTAACATCATAATTGTGGAATATAAATCGTCCTTCTACTGGGAGAGGAAAATAGTTGTGAATAATAAAGTACGATAAATGAAGGTAGAACAAAACATACGAGTATGATCAGGTCGAATACTTGTACTGTACTTCAAGACAGCTGGAGGTTGATTCAATCTGTTTCTTCAGAATAGTCAGTGGTGGGGTAGCTGTGTTAGTGGACAACAGTACGTGTCGCGTAAGTTTTATTTGCATGTTACTTTTTCATTTACTGTGATTGTCAGCTAATTCAGGAGAAGAATAACTAATACTCTAATATAGATAAAACAGTATTAGCTTAGAAATTTTCTCTTATTATAAAAACTTGTTAAAGATAAGGTTATTGTTATGACGTGATAAGGTTGTCAATTTATACTTGTGTTTTACGTCTGAAGTAATTTGCATTGAGTATGTGGGTAAGCGTTTATGTGATAATGCTGCTTGATGTTTAATTCACTTATGAATTGAGCACCAGCAATAAACTCCCTTTCTTGGACGTTGAGGTTTAAAAAATCAATGGTAGCTACATCACTAAAGTACATAGAAAAGGTACGGACATGGAAAGATGCCTCAATGCGGAGAGTGAATGCCCAGAAGGGTATAAAATAAGCGTAATCGGCTCATACATCCGCCGAGAAAATAAATGCTGCTCTACGTGGGAACTTTTCCACCAAAATATCTCACGCGTAAAACCAACCCTCGTGAACAACGGTTTCTCAAACAGCATGATTGATAAAAAACTTCAATCATTTTTAAATAATCATTGCAAAGATACGGATAAAACTGAAAGTAATCAGGGAGAAGTCAATAACATCAAGGTGTATTACAGAAATCAGATGTCCACGGTATATAAAATAGGTGAAAAAAACATCAAGGAGATTATTAACCGTAACATCAAGGTTAAAAGTCAAATGGATAAAATTCAACTCATCATATATTATAAAACAACAAAAGCCAGCAATCTCCTGATGAAAAACAACAGCTGCCTAAACTCTTCGAATCTCAAGTCAACCAACATAGATTACGAGTTCATCTGCCTCCATAAAGACTGTAATCTTTATAACAACTCAGAATATATCGGCATGACAACTACTACACTTTTGAGACGTTTAACCATGCATCTACAAAGTGGAGGGCCTAAAATTTATTTGGAGAGTGCATACAACATTAACCTAACGAGAGATATGCTAGTTGACAACAGTGTTATTAAAAGAAAAGAGGTTAATAAAGCTAGGCTGAACATCTTAGAAGCCATATGAATAAACAAAGATAAGCCGTCCATCAACAGTCAAGCGACAAGCTGGAATCGAACATTCAAATTATTTTAAAATTCCACTCACCGGACTGACCTGTTTCCTCTAACGTTACGCTCAACCTAGGCGGAATAAATACCACTAAAAAATCGTTTTCGTTCATTCTGTCAGATCCTCACTCCACTCGTATCAAAACGCTCCGAAGATGATCGAATAAGATCGAAAGCTTAGCAATTTAGTTTATTTTTTACCAAACACATTCAGTTAAAAGAAGATGAATACAGGAAAAGTGATCCACCATCTACAAGATGGAATAAAAAAGATAATTAGAAGAAGAGAATGTTACCAAAGGAAATTAATTAAGGCGAAATACACCATGCTCTTCAACAAAATTTGCATTCAAGAAAGACTGCTACCCAACTACACTAAAATATATATATATATATATATATATATATATATATATATATATATATATATATATATATATATATATATATATATATATATATGAATGCAATGTCGCGCAGGAAAAAATGAAAAGGTGTTTCCAAGTCATTTGCTACCCTCACCTGATACTTTGTGAGTTTTTCATATATATATATATATATATATATATATATATATATATATATATATATATATATATATATTACTCCTTTAAGGTATGAATTCCAGAGGGAACGATGGCCCAGCGCAAAAAACAATTGGAGTATAAGCCTGATTTTTTTAAATGCGGCTTCACACATCTGAGAGATATATCAGAAAATGTCCGCACTCAGTTTCTCCAATGTCTGCAAGTCTTTGCCTAATGAATCAATGAAGGAAAACAAACTAAAACGTCACTCTTGTTGAGTTCATCCAAACTTTAATGAAAAGCCACTAATTTACTGGAAGGATTAGGAAGAATCGTTAAAACGAAGACGGATTGATGCTCCTCTAGGCTCAGCTTTTTCTTTGGTGAAAGCTTCCTTGGCATCCTTTCAAGTGGTATTGTATATTGCACGATCCAAAAAGTCTCACAACATTGGAGAGGAGCTGGTGAAACCAACAGCATTCACTATGGTGAAAAATACCTTTGGAGTAGATGTAGATAAGAAAATTGAGTCTGTATAGATGAGCGGTTACTAGTTTATAGATGTCGCACCCGTTTATAGTAAGTCACCCGTTATTGGGGTTTCGGTTGATGATCGATTTATTTCGTAGAGAAGGTAAGGCGGCCTTACAATCGAGTTAGGTCTGACTCCAAAGTGTTATTTAGGGTAATCTGCTAGTAGGCTAGGTTCGAATGGTAACTAGGTTGTTGGTTGGCAGAAGGAAGGACAGGGAAGAAAAATGGTGGTTTTGTAGGCTTGGGGCTACCTCATTTCGGGCAAGTTAAAGTGTTGAATTTTCCTTGGTTCGTTTGTGTGCTCACGTCTTTGGTTGACTATCAGTCTTAATACTCAGTGTTTCTTGTAAGTCTCCTTCTGCGTCAGGTTGTTGGGACAATGGATGGACGGATTGAGGACAAGGTACTAGCTGGTGATAATAATGATAATGGTAATAATAATAAAGTGAGAATGAGGCTGTTGTAAGTTTCTACCCGTTTATTTATACTAACGCCAATTAAGGGGTTGTGGCTTCGCTTCTTTAATGTGAACAAGGTGCGGAGCTTATCGGATCAAAGGGTATGTGCGTCAAGATAGTATCTGACTTTGAGAACCTCACCGTGATTTATCAACCAACTTTTATAGCAAGATTGATTTTGTCTTTTCACGGACTCATGTAAATACTGGCGGGTCAGATCAAATTCCATTTTATGTGTACACAGCTATTTCCACCGTCTTTGTTATCTCTGTGGCCAGACCTTCGCCTCGCATCTATTTCCTAATGTTTGTACGTTCAGCGTTCGCGTGGGGGCACAACGATTTCACTTGCCTTATTACAAAATATTCTGCTTTTTACATTATTTACAAGTGATTGTTTTGTCTTACATTAATTAATTATTATAGGATGGTATATTATCTCAATGTTCGATTCGTTTGCTTGTTACAAACCTTTATAGGATTCACATGATACTCATTTGTGAGGCTTCATTGTTGAATCTATTCCGCCTTGCAATGCACTTTTGTCTTATTATTTACATGACGAAAGCTATACAATATTATTTTACAAAATGTTTCATATCATTTACACAAGGAGTTATTCTTATTTATAGAGACTGCTATACACTTTTTAGATTATTTGTACGTTCATAATTATTTGCATGCCCATTTCAAGGCTTCATTAGGATTTATATTTCACTCATATTATATTTTACAGGAGAAGATATCTTTGTTATGGCGAACAGATTTTTCAAGAAAGATATGTAAAATAAACTGATTGAACTGTTTGGCTGTGTGTACTGATGGATTGCCATCGATGATGGGAAGTAGAGTAGGTTTTGTCACTCGGGTTAAAAGAGAAAATCCTGATGTTATAATTATTCACTGTTTCTTACATCGGGAAAACTTGGCCTCTCAACGTCTCCACGGAGACGTCTGGCTGGAGAAATTGAGAGGCCAAGTTTTCTCGATGTAAGAAACGGTAAATAATTATAACATCAGGATTTTCTCTTTTAACCCGAGTGACAAAACCTACTCGACTTCTCATCATCGACGGCAATCCATCAGTACACTCAGCCAAACAGTTCAATCAGATTATGTTACATATCTTTCTTGAAAAATCTGTCCACCATAACAAAGATATCTTCTTCTGTAAAATATAATATGAGTGAAATATAAATCCTATTAAGCCTTGAGATGGGCATGCAAATATTTATGAACGCACAAATAATCTAAAAAGTGTATAGCAGTCTCTATAAATAAGAATAACTTTTTGTGTAAATAATATAAAACATTTTGTAAAATAATATTGTATAGCTTTCGTCCATATAAATAATAAGACAAAAGTGCATTGCAAGGCGGAATAGATCTAACAATAAAGCCTCACAAATGAGTATTATGTGAATACTATAAATCCATGTTGTGCTCAAAGATGTTATCCGTAAAATGGATGAAAAAAGGGATCACATCACCAGGACCTACTTTTCCATTTTGATGTCTGTTGGCTGTCTCAAAGCCGCATCTTTGGACGGGTTATTCAACTTAAAACTAGAATATAAGTTTTTCTCCAAGAGAAGAAGCATAAGCTGGCCGACTTTTCAAAGATGATGCTAGGGGGAGAAAGCTAGCATATTTAGGCGAAATCTTCAGGCAATTGAATGAATTGAACTCAGACAAGAAAGGTCAAATTCAAACTATTGTAGATATCAGAGATAAAAATACATCATTCAAGAAGAAACTTTCACTTTGGAGAGAAAACTTAGCTACTGATAAACAGCTGTTTTTCAAGAGCTGAACGCAGTGCTGTAAGATTCATCAGAAATAGAGCTTGCTGAGATTAAATTGTTTTTCCAAGATCATTTGCAGAAGCTTCAGGAGGAAATGGACAAATATTTGCCAGAAAATTTTGATGTATTTCAATACAACTGGGTCAGGAATGCGTTCGGTGTGAACGTCAGTGATGTTGGAGAAGATATCCCAGGAGTTCAACAAGAACTTTTAAATCTCCATAAAAATCAGGAGCATAAGCAACGATTAAAAGTCCCCCATACTCTGAATTCTGGGCTCAACTGAAGGATAAGCCTATTCTGATTCATGAGGCTGAAAAAGCTCTTATTCCATTTCCCACCACATATCTCAGTGAACAAGGATTTTCAGTTCTTGTGACGATCAAGACTAAAGCAAGAAACCTTCTGGCTCATTAACATCATGCCAAATTAATCTCTGCAGTGAAGACCGTGGGTTCAATGTCCGTGCGCCAGTGCACCCACGCTAAAAAAATCACGCACAGGGGTACCCAGGCAGAAACGCCAACGCAAACCTGCAGACCCCGGGAACAAGCTATACTCGTCCGCGAGTGATGTCATGACTGACTGACTAACTCTACCTGTAATCCTTCATCATATTTTTGATATCTTCAAAATTTGTTTCAAACTTTACTCGAGAATGTGAAGCTAGTTTTAACAACTCTTTTAAAGTCAAAATTTATTGAATCTCTGAAAACCACCATAATTGGAATGTATTCCAATCATTCTTTCGTCAATCCTTTCAAGAACTGGCTATTTAATCTTTTTGCTACATTATTTGTTCCTACCAAGATGAGACCTTTCTTATTTAGGCAAAGAACCAATTTTCTCTTAGATTCGCTTCCTGCTTCAGCATAAGCGAAAAACTGTTATGGGTAGTTTCACACTCTTCAGAAATGTCCATTTCGAAGTGGCGTTTGACCCATTTCCTTTTCGCTCTTTACTCAGCGACTAGGGTGAATTTATTCCTTTTCAAACCTTGATGTTTTTTATCTCCTTCTTTAGCGACCCAGTGCAATCGGAGTGTTAACCCAAGGCTAGTTAACATTCATGGTTGCACTTTAGGAGCACCAGCGACGGAGGCTACATCTTTTTCCAATTTTCGGTTAATTTGTGTTTAAATTGCTGCGTTATTTCTGCTGAAGGCTTTCAAGGAGTTTTTGAATCCCATTTCTCAAGGTTTTGACATACATCTATTTCAATACAACATAATAAAATAAATATCTATAAGGTATATTTATGTATATATTCACTATCTGCACATTATCTATTTCAATACAACATACCTAATAAAATAAATATCTATAATGTATATTTACGTAGGTATATATGCACTATCTGCACATTATCTGTTATTGTTGTTCATATGTTGTCTGCATAGTTGCATTAATTACGAAAGATTGAAGTTATTTTAGAATCCTAATTCTGACTCTTGTACCTTCACACAAAACTAATCGGTCAACCAACGAAATTTAACCATTTAATTATTACCATAGTGAAAAGCATGGGTAAGTGGATGGTGTACAACCATTTTCACATGTCAAACCCATTTTCCTGTCATTTTGGACGTGTTACGGACATTTAAACTTTATTATATTATTTTGCCTTAATGGTTACTACCATTGCTTTGCCTCAAATTGGCCTCTCGTGTGCAAGAATTGCTACTAGTCCAAATATACCTGCAAGAACAGTCTTCCGGACCACCAAGATGTTCAAAGAGACAGTTACGAGTGCTCCAAAGAAGGCCTAGGGACGTCCAAGCGTTCCTTCTCGTGTGGAATCAGCCTCAGAATCGTATGGTTACTCTTGTGGAACGTGCTCAAGAGTGTCAACAGGCATCAAGTACTGCATCTGCTCGGACGTTGAAATGAATAATTCTGGACAACGATCTTATGACAATCACTAAGAAAAACGCAAAAGAGAGGTTGTCGTTCAGAAGTTAGAAGAATTGGAAGATGAAGGAATGGGACATGGTTATTTTTTTTTCCGAAGCCCCCTTTTCTCTATCTGGGACATCTAGAAGATCGCTCGTCGGTATAAGATAAAAAGAACGCTACTACGAGGGGCGGTCAATAAGTTTTGCGAATCGGTAGGGCAAAACAGAGGAAGGGAGATGGCTGTTTGTGGGGGTGTTAGGACAAATTATGACAAGTAAGGACCTGCAGCCGCACGCTTCTGACTATCGCAGATTGTGAGTAACAAACTTTTCAACGATGGAGAAGGTTGAGCACAGCGCAGTGATCAAATCTTTGACCAACGAAGGCAATAATGCAAAAGAGATCCATGAACGTATGGTTGCAGTGTAGACCGACACCGCCCCTTCCTATGCAACCATTGCTCGCTAAAATAGGGAGATTCGCCATGGTCGTGAGTCCCTTGAAGATGACCCCCGTCCAGGACGCCCGTCAGACGTGACTAACGAGGACAATGTGGCCTGTGTGGAGAGGATGATCCTCGAAAATCGACGGGTGAAGGTCGAAGAATTCGAGCGAGAACTTGGAATATCAAATGGAAGTGTCATCAACATTATCCACGACAATTTGGCCATGACCAAGGTCTCTAGCCGTTGGGTCCCTAGAAACCTCATGCCCCATGATCGGCTACAACGTCGTCAAAGTCCACAAGGCCAGAGTTGCATAAGCTGCCCTGCACGAGTGCGGATTCGATGAGCTCAACCATCCCCCCTACAGTCCAGATCTGGCCCCTAGCAACTACTTTTTATTCCGCCAGCTCAAGGCTGCACTGCGTGGACGCTGGTTTGGGGACGATGAAGATGTCCAGCTCGCCGCCCAGGAGTGGATTGAACAGCAGTCTGGAGAGTTCTGGTTGTCAGGAATTCGAAGCCTCAGGGACAAGTGGTGCAAGTGCATTGAAGTCGAGGGTAGTTATATTGAAAAATAACAAAACACTTTTCCTCATATCTCGTTTCCTTATATCTGAATTGCAAAACTAATTGACCGCCCCTCGTATGAGTCCTTCATTGTTTCAATTGTGAAGCATCCTCGGTCCATTCCTGCATGAGGATAATTCTCCTGTAAGTGAACTGATCCCCTATCATACTTTTTCCTCAAAATACAACAATGAACAAAGAATGGTAGCGAAATTTGCTCCGATAACATCTCTGACCAACCATCTATGACCATTTTAGGAAATATCTATGCGTATTCCAACATGATGGAACACCGTATCATAGAGCTGGCGTGGAAGCCTACTTGATCTTTATCCGATTGAGAACCTGTGTAAGATTCTTAAAAAGTGGATTGACAAGCAGAAGCCCACAAGTTATGACAGCCTTCTATCATTGTTAAGATGTAAATGTAA